>CM044432.1:124433644-124454915 GCA_024363595.1 Xenopus borealis | reverse complement strand
TAAAAAAAAAAAAAAAATTCCCAGTGTTTCTGAACCAATGTGGGTGTGGTTGGGTTGCATGCCGCCCCCTAAAATCCTGCTGCCCTAGGCCCAGGCCTTGGTTGCCTTTCCACAAATCCGGGCCTGTGTGCGTTTGCTTCATAAACACTACTAGTTTATGTTGTTAAGCTGTTGTGTAGCCATGGGGGTAGCCAGTTGAAATGCCAGGTTGAATACTGTAGAATACAATGGGTTTACATCCTACACAGGGCTCAAACCACATTGCATGCTACAAAGCCTATCTGCCCTCTGTTATGTAACCTGTGCGATTTGGCCCATTTTCAATGTGAGTGAAGCTTTCCAGCTACAGCTGCCTGAAAAAGCCAATCACTGATTAGTTGCTATGGGTTTATGCCCATGTGCATATTTATAAATGAGCCCCACTAACTTTAAAACCTCACTGCTCCAATGCATTGAGAGTCCAAAATTACATATGGAATAATTGTGGGAGCACTCCAAGACTAATTAAAGTATAATAAATCTATAAAGGAAGTGTGACTTATCTGGCTGCAATTGTTTCAAGAATACAAAGAACAGATGTATCAGTGCACATGCCTTTGCCCCCCTATTTTGTTAGTAATGCTTCATTGCAAAGAAACAGTTACTAGTAATACGGGGGAGTGAATGTGCACAGATAAATACAGATATATAACCTGTTATCTAGAATGCTCTGGACATGGGCCTTTCTGGATAATGGGTATTTCCATAATTTGGATCTTCACACCTTAAAACTACTAGAAAATCACAAAAACATCAAATAAACCCTATAAGCGGGTTTTGGATTAAGGATTAATTATACCTTAATTTGGATCATGTACAATGTTTTATTGTTAATATTATTATTATCATTATTATTATTATTATTATTATAGAGAAACATTTAATAATTGTTAAAAATTTGGATTATTTGTTTATAATGGAGTCCCAGCTACTACTGACATCAATGATACATGTTCTGTATATGCCATTTGCGCCAGATAAACTACAGTGGGCAGTGAGGATAGATTATGTACTTGTGTACCATTGAAATGGACGATAGCAAAAGTATAGAGAATGTTTGATCAAGGTCTCATGTTTCTACCAACAGGTACAAAACATAAATAGCCCTTATGTTCCATATGCTACTAATGGCAGGTTACTTTGGTTGTTTTGCCTGCATAGTGTACCCTTATCTAGTTATTTGTTCCTCTGTGCCAACATAGAGGCTTTTTTCAGAGTAATGTGCTCTTTATTAGCTGTTTTCCAGTGTTCCTTACATCACTGCCTATTCCTGGAAACTCAGCTGTACCCTGCATGATAACAGAGGTCATATAACCCAATGCTTGACCAGAGCCAATATAAAACTATATTTCTGGAAGGATTGTATATTTATAACCCTCATACGTTTAGTCTGAACACATGCAATTTATGTAATCTCTATTATTTCCGAAAATTCTGGTTTGTGTTTATGGAACACAAGCTGATATTACACCATTCAGATAATGAAGTAGGCTTGTATCTGACTGTATGCAGAGTGTTCCTAGTGCTGATTCAAAAAAGAAAAATAAGACATACATTATATACCAGTTTGCACTGTAAATGTTTATATTGCTCTTGTGTCATGCTCTTATTTTTCCTTTACCTGTTGAAAATGTCAAAGTTTGAATTCACGTTGAGTAAAGATGAAACATATGCTTGTACAGTTAGGTAAACCTACAACAAGGGAAGAATTATACAAAAGCCTTTCATATCTTTAATGTAGTCTTCTGGCATAATTCAGTTCACATGATAGAATGGACAATAATTACACAGATTATAGATGTACATCCTTATTTCTTGAAGAAAGCAATGCTATTTTGAAGTGATTTACAAGGTGAACCTCTCATGACTTCAAAATTGTGTCTTTATGTCCTAGTTATTTGTCTTTTTACCATTTGACCCCCAGGATTTCTATTGCTATCGCTCACATTATATAACATTATTTGATATATAAATGCATTTTCTTGATTGTATCATTCTCTTTCTTCCCATACTGTGTTTCTATTGTTTACTACATATCCAGTGCTGTACTGCATTTTTCACATCCTCATGTTCTATGTCCATTTCCATTCAAGGTCATTTGTGACCCACCTGGGAATTTTGATAGTTTTCTGCAAACCCACTTAATCAATTAATTTATCTATAGCACACATGGCAGGCAAAAAGCCAGTATCCATCCTATATGTGAAATATGACAGGACTGAATGAGATCTGCCTGTAACTTCACACAGGGGATGGACATTGGCCAGAAATTTTAAGCATGCAGGTGGCAGAGGCGGAGTCTGGGGGCCATGCAAGCGATGGAGCAGAGGTCAAGAAGTGTGTAGGTGAGGGGGTCGGCAGCATATGCAAGTGGTGGGGGGTCAGGGCCTGAGGGGTGATTATATACCTCGCAAGAACCAAACATGAAGTAGCTTCAATTTCGCATTTGTCCTGTTTAGCTCAAGAAAAGATTTAGCTTGACAAGCAATGGCCAAAAAAGTATATTTAGTTCAAGTTCCATTCTTTGAACACATGTTGAACAAGGGCATTTTAAAGGGATCCGTTTCCTCTTTTGTTCTTCATAAAATTGCATCATTGGTTCACATTTAATTGAAAATAAAATACTGGTTATTGTCATTTTGGCATTTGCTGTTTAATTATATTCAAAACTCTCCATAACTGCGCTCAACCTTTTAATGCATGTGACTATTTCTGCCCTTCTGATGATACTTTGAACATTTCCTTTTAACTTTATGACCATTTTATCATCTCTTATGTCCTATTTTTGTATTCTTCTTACAGCTCACTATTTTAATGGCCTTTGTGGGGGGGGATCAGAGAGGCCAGCACACATTTACAGTTACATAAACAAGAGAAACCCTACACCAATCATATGTAAAGAACAGACAGAGTACCAAATATTTAATCAATTAATCCATCTATGCAACTGAAAGAGGGACATTCCAGTCTCTATGCAGACTTATCTTTAATAGAAAATAATGTGTGGTGCAGACGCAGCGCTTTAAAGGTAGATGATGAAGTAAGGGAATTTTTATGCTGATTTCATGATGCAGATGGATGTTGGTATCTGTGGATGGACTTGTGTTTGATTCACGGATGATTCATTGGAAATGCAGCTCTAAGACTGCATCTCATCAATATTCACTTTTAACACACAAACAGTGTCCAGATGAACTTTAGTGATAAAAATTATCAGCTACCAAATAATATTCTATGTGGGGCCTTTTAATTATAGTGCTTTTAGCAAAATAAATTGCTGCTGACCTCATAGTCTGTTCTTTTCTAGTCAGTTGAATGGTAGAATGTATTATATTTGTCTATTTTCTGTTAATGTTACTCTCAGGAAACTTGACATACCAGAATTGTTGTGCTGTATTTGTGAATAGCTAGAAATAACTGGCTTTGTTGTCAAACTGCAATGCCCAGTACACAACAGGTTTGTAGCTCAATCACCTTCACACACACTGGCACTTTTTAAATGTGTCATTCTGTGCAAGTTAGAGGGGCAGAAGGAGTGATGCCTCCTCTACCCTTCCATATATAGGATATAGTGCTGATCAAAACACATGAAAGAAAGTTAAATGTTAATTTGAATTATTTGTCATTTCCACTTTCACCTTATTAAACCTTGAATATTATAGTTTATTAGTAGTTAAATATACCTTTATAATCTGTTGGGGGCTTACATGCATTTGCTTAAGTTGTTCTCTGCTGTTACTGCCTCTTAGGGAAAAAATTGCATCAGAGATATAATTGTACAAAACTGTTACATCTCCATCTAGCTTCGGTGGGTCAAGTTTTGTTCCCATCTATTAAAAAAATTATTCACACAGTGATACTTGAAACTATTGTAAATAAAGCCAATGAAGTGAGCAGTATCACTTTTCGAAGACATCAGCATCTCACTTGATTGAAGGAAAAATTTTACCATTTATCAGAAATCTGGAAATCCCCCTTGTAGTCAGCATGATGCATTCTTCCAGCTTTAGTGGACATCCTTTTTTTTAAAGCACTTATTTCAATAAATATGTTTTAACTACAGCTAAAACCACTGTGTTCTAGAATTCTAAATTCTACAAAAATCTGCTCTTAAAGGGATTGTTCACCTTCAAGCACTTTTCCAGTTTAATTGGTTTTAGACTAGAAATAAAGACTTTTTGCAATGACTTTCTATTTGTTTTTACTGAATAATACTGAAGTTTAATTTTTCACCTTCTAAAGCAGCTTGGGGGAGGGGGGGTTCCTGACTCTTTAACTGTCTTATATTAATACATTTAGTTGATACATTTGTTATATTTGTCCCTGCTGCGTAGGATCCCTGCATTTCATTAAAGTGGACCCGTCACCCCAAAATAAAAATTTCAAAATCCTATTTCATCACATTAGTCAAGCAAAATGAACATTAATTACACTATATAAATTATTTTAATCTTGTTTTCTTCAGTCTGGGAATTCATAATTATAGCAAGCAGGCAGAAGCCATTTTGGGGACACTGTTATTAAGACAAGCCTTGCATCATCTCAGAATCTTGTTTGTGCACCAGAATGGGGGACCCGATGTCTATCCCCATGCCCTGGCTACACAATTAAATGGTTAAGAGAACTGGGGGAATGTGTGGAGAGTAGTGACATCTAGGAAGTGCTGAATGGAAAGTGAAAGTAATTATCTGCCCCGCCTCTATGCCTAAGGCATAGAGGCATGGCAAACAATATTTGATTGACAGCTGAGATTTTTAAATGAGCTTAAAACAGCTATGAATGCTTTAATAAAAACTTTAATTTGGATTTCATGTTTAATTTGAAAAGGACTTTTATTATACAGATTTTTGTGTCTGGGTGACGGGTCCACTTTAAAGGCAAGGCTAGAAACGATATAATAGTTGCTAATATTCCACAGATACAGCGAACGTATGCACCGACTAAATGTATCCAGTTGTAACAGTTCAAATTGTAACAGTTCAAAATCTGTTCCTGGATCACTGAGCTGCCAGACTGATAAACCAGAGTCAAAAACAGGAGTGTTGCTACCACTACTAAGATATGATTCCAAAATGAAATGATCTAATGCTGATTTCTTTTGTATGCTATGCTATATGTATTACTCAATGTATACTTAAGTAGTGTAGTCATATAGGAAATAAAGTGTGTCTAATGAATGATGAAATTGATCATAGAACCCTGGCTGCTGCAGGAGAGGAATAAGAGCCAACAGTAATGTTATTAAAAGCAGAATCAATTCCAATGCTTTCTTCAGAAAGAGGAAGTTCACCTGAAAATATTTAGTATGATGTAAGCAGTTGTTTTTGTGGCAATATCGAAATTTTCTATTTGTGTATTACAGTATCATTTTTGTTTTTTTAAATAACACCAGCTGTCTAAATTATCTTGCCTCTAATCCCATCAGCCAAGCAGTGATCTGAATGACAGACAGAAAGTGGTACAAGAGGGGCTGGAAACATAAGATGTTTTCTGTAACAGGTAGCAAGACAGCAAGATTGTACAGGATTTTGTCTTTTGGTTTTTTCAAGTATTAGATTTTATTTATGTGCAGTAGTACTGGTACATGTACTCATAGTTTTACAGAGATTGTTCATCATTCACATAAGTCCCTACTCCAGAGCAGGTCTGGATTGGGACTCACAATAGGCCCTGGCATTCTAAGTACACAGAGGCCCAAACAGTCCTCCACCAGCCAATAAATAGTGACTGTCTATAGGACCCCTCTGGCATTTGCCAGAAACCACAGATTGCTAGTCAGGGCCTGCCCCAGAGGAGTGTAAAATTAAAGGTCCCCATCAAATTTAAACAGCACACACTATGTTCTGTTTCACCAGGAGCCAGTTAACCAAGTATACCCCCGTGTTCAACATTATTGCAATGAAAAAGTTTTGTTCCAGACATAGATTTTGCCTATTGTTTTATTAACAAAAAAAATCTATGATTTTGAGCTTCTCTGTGTGGTACTTGCAAGGTAAATATTTTGATTACCAGTAACAACCACTCTCTGTTGTGGCTTTTGCTAGCAGAAGTCCATTATGCATACTGATTATCTGTGTACTGGTAATCTGCCATGCAAGCACCATACATCAAGTAGCTTCAATTACCTTGTTTTTCTTGTTTAGCTAAAAAAATTGCAAAAGCCAAACATCGTTCAAGATTAAAACAACAGACAGAGGTACGTTTGACACAAGCCCTATTCGTTAGGTTTATACTGAACAAAAAGGTATATTTGCCAATTGGAAACTACCAAGACAAGGTTAAATCTTTTGTATGATGGTTTTGCTGCTGTAGTCAAGTAAATACCAGGGTACTCGTTTCATGCGTGTTCTTTGTAATTGGAAAGGTTTCTGGTTGGTTTCAGCATTACATACAGCTCAACAGTGCACCTACTGTACTCACCTTGTTATGCAATGTAACTGATGTAAAAAAAGTGTGCAAAATACCTGGAAAATTCCTAAAAATTTACCTTTTCTGGTATGCCATCCAAACAGTGTTTTCAGTGCTGTTACTTAAAGGGGTGGTTCACATGCAGGTTAACATTTAGTATGTTATAGAATGCTAATTCTAAGCAACTTCTGAATTGGTCTTCATTATTTATTCTTTATAGTTTTTTTAATTATTTGCCTTCTTCTTCTGACTCTTTCCAGCTTTCAAATGGTGGTTACTGACCCCATCTAAAAAAAACAAGTGCTCTACAAGGCTACACATTTATTGTTATTGCTACTTTTTATTACTCTATTTTTCTAAGCAGACCCTCCCCTATTTATGTTCCAGTCTCTTATTTAAATTGGGGCATGGTTACTAAGGTAATTTGGGCCCTGGCATCCTGATGGCTGAAATTGCAAACTGAAGAGCTGCTTAATAAAAAGCTAAATAACTCAAAAAACCATAAATGTTAAAAAATGAAAACCAGTTTCAAATTGTCTACGAATGCCACCCTCTACATAATAATAAAAGGTAATTTAAAGGTGAACAAAACCTTTAATGCAATTATTTTTTATGTATTAGTTTTCTGGTGTAGCTCATGCAAATTAAACCAAACACTGGAACTTTTAAGCTGGAAAAAAAAAATATATATATTATATACTAAAACAAAAAATGCAGCTCATCCATGTGTTGCAATTAAAAGTCAGTCTGGTGCATGGGTGTGTGGCTTATATCATATATTGAATTTAAACAAATTATCCCAGCACCCTCAATATACAACCTTAAGAAACAATTGGATTAGTGGAAACCTACCTATACTTGGAAAAAAGAGACACTTTTAGTTACAAGGTTTGTACAAAGTATGCATAAGCTGATGCGCCCCGCCAAGGCAGTGTCTATGCATCAGTCCTATCTAAATGAGAAAAGATATAAGGGTATTTTCTTTGGGTGGAGAAAGACCATACCTGCTTCTCTCTTTATTTGGCATGACCTCTTCCAAAGAAACATTCAGCATTATGAGCTTTTAAGTGATCTATAGGACTGTGTTTAGAGATGCGGGGGTTGGGAGAGCAAGCATTAAAGGGACAGCCACTATCCCCGAAATAATATACTAATATATAATCTAATATATAGATATTTTTATTTTATATATATAGTTCCCAGTATACTCTACTGCTTCAGCTACATTGATTATACTGATCCAGCAACTTCATAGAGGGGCTTATTTGAAAACTTACTGGCTACAATTTTTTTTGTAACTATATGGAATTTTATATTTTTTGCATCTAGTAGCCCACCTAAAAAAAACCAAAAGTGGCAGTTGAAAATGGCACAGTATTAATGATAGAGTATTTAGTCCCTCGGTTATGTCACAGAGAGGATGTGTCCCTGGAGAGTTCTCTGAGCCAACTATTACCAAACACAGTGTCTGCATGTTGAAATATTATCTGCAATAACTCCTCTCAGCTGCCTTGCCTTGTCGAGCTCTTTCATCATTTATGTACTGGTTTCCACAACAAAGATTTTTTTAATTGTCAGTTGTGAGCAAAAGCAGGGTTATTTTTAAAGTATAGTTTGCCAAGACTGATATTAATCTCTAGCTGTAATGGCTTTTATGTTATGGAATGTCAGACTGTATTATGCCTGCTTTCAGCTCAAAACATCAAATTGCATGGTTTAGTAAGTGAAATGTTTTGTCAGCATACTATTGCAGGTTCCAACATCTGCGTTCTAATTAAGTCTTGATTTTTTTCCATTTTGGATCAAGGGCATGTTCATCCCACTGTATAGAAATGTAGTATAGGTTTTTATAAGTGTTATTTGGTGGTGGGGGCTGTGTATGCCTTGTGAGAAATGGATTATATGACATTTATGTTTCATTAGCAGGCATGTCGGCCTATAGTGTAATTCTTGCTACAACGTATATTCAAATTCAACAACTTTGCCTCAGGGGAGTGGTGGAACTACCAGAAGAGCGCAACTGGGCCACACCCCTTCAGGGCCCTCCTGCGGTTTGCACACATATGAATCCTCTGCAGAAATCTGTTTTGGGGGGAATTTGGGGGTTGGAGGTCTTCACCTGGGTGCAGAGATGGGTAGTTATGTTATTGCTCAGGTGCCAATGTGCAGTAGGATACCAGGGCCAAAAACAGCCTGTGGTAACTTTTAAAGAGTATTTATGATTTTTAAAATCACAGTTCAGTTGTTCTAGTGCAGCAAGCTCAATTGCACTCTCTGCACTAGATAAGCCCCCTGACCTGCTCCAAATCAAAAGAAGTAAGCATTGGGAGTTGAAGAAGGCATGGCATTGTGCCCCTACAGTACCCTTGCATTAATAGGGAACCTTTTACCCTAAAGGTGCTGTTGAGTTCCATATTCCTGCAACCACTTACAGCCTTAATAATGGAATAATGGAAGTTGGAATGCTTGAAGTTGGAACACATCTGTAGAGATTAAAGGAAATCTAGACCCCTCAAACAATGTAGGTCTCTATAAAAAGATATGGCATTAAACTGCTCATATGTAAAACCCTGCTTCATGTAAATAAACCGTTTTCATAATAATATACTTTTGTAGTAGTATGTTCTATTTGGTAATCATAAATAGAAAATTGCCATTTTAAAAAATAAGGACAGCCTCCTGGGATTGTATGATTCAACGGTGCACAAACATACCAAACAAACTATAAAGTTAGGTCACATGAGCCAATTAACAGACAGAGTTCTGTCTTTTGCTTCCACACTTCTTCCTGTTACAGTTAGAGTTGAAATATTTCTGGTCAGGTGATCTCTGAGGCAGCACACAGACCATCACCAAATGGTGGTTCAAGGCAAGAGATGTAAAAGGGCAATATTTACTTAAATATATATTCCAGTTTGATAAGATGATTTACTATGCCACTAAATATTTTTTAAACTATCTGATTCTTAAGTATTGATTTTGGGGGCATCCTTTAATGATGCCCCAGCCTTGGAATCTAGTGGAAAACATGCATCAAGGTGTGTTTCTATACTGAAGCAATATAGCCTTTGTATAGATAGATCTACAATAGTCCATTAATGTTTTAAACTGTTAACCGTTTATTTGAACAAAGGCTGAGTGTGATCCTGCTCAGACACATTATTATTATTATTATTATTATTATTAACATGTATTTCTATAGCGCCAACATATTTTGTATTGCACATGGTCAAAGAACTTTCTTTTGTAAGCAGATATCCTTTTAAAATACATTCAGGCCAAGAATATAAATCTGTAGAAGTAGATAAGTAGGCTTTATACTTTCTTTTAACAGACTCATTTAGACAACTAAGTCTTCTTAATTTAAGATCCTGTAATTAAGATTGTTTAGCAGAAACAAAAGCAGAAATATCACTTTGGCTTCTCTTTTCTCCTATTTTGTTAGCTAGTTAAAGTAATAAATTATATTTTTCCATCCATAGAATAGTTTTTTTCATTATGGCCTTGAAGCTTTACACAATGGTGCAATATACAAACTGTAGATATGGTATAGAATTACATTTTTAATGTTTTAATTAATGGAAATGGAATTTTGGATAGTGTGTAAATGATCTATACATTAATATACCCGTGACCGTTGCAGGTATATATTCACTGTAATTATACAGCATTATGAATTGCCTTTTGGATGTAATATTATTATCTTTTTAACTTGTGTGGTGTAACATTGGCTCTGCTAATTATTTCTTCTGCCAGCATGCACACAGCCTGACACAGAAACGTGTCCTTTTCATTATTATGGTTATTCCTTATTTCTATTAAGCAGACACATTTATGAAGTGCTTTTATATGTTTACTTTTCGTTTTTATGGAGACTGCTCATTGAACTGCGTTATCCGTAGATATCTTCACAGTCATACATCACTTCATATACCCTCTGTCACAGATAATAGAATACTGTAGTAGTGGGGTACTTGATTCACTTTCAATTAGGAGTGAGTTGGATCCAAGGTAAAGTAATGAGCTTATACATTTTAAATTATTAACAATTATTGGGTTACAAGAAAAGAATGGTTTTAATCACAGGGATCAAGAGGTGAGCAGATGGTGGAATGAAATACCCAATTTTTACTTTTTTTCATTGAAATTTGAATTTTTCATTTTTTTAAAGGAAAGCTATACCCTCAAAATGAATACTTGAGCAACAGACAATTTATATCATTTTGTGATGGTCTGTGTGCTGCTTCAGAGATCACCTGACCAGAAATATTTCAACTCTAACTGTAACAGGAAGAAGTGTGGAAGCAAAAGACAGAACTCTGTCTGTTAATTGGCTGATGTGAACTAACTTTATAGTTTGTTTGGTATGTTTGTGTGCACAGGATCCCAGGGCAATGGCAATTTTCTATTTATGATTACCCAATGGCACATGCTACTAAAAAGTATATTATTATGAAAATGGTTTATTTACATGAAGCAGGGTTTTACATATGAGTTGGCGGGACTTCGGAAAGCCAAGCGCTCCAAGTGCCATCCCGGAAGGCTTTTCAAGGAGAAAAGAAGAAGAGGTGATTTGTCACCAGGTGACTAAATCTCCCCGAATCTTCTTGTCTGTCTCTGCCCTTAATCAGTTTTATACTTGCTAATGGAGCTATGCTTCAGGGTTGATGAGTTAGTGATAATGATACCTGAATGCACAGACTGCAGTTTTCAATGAGAGGCTACTGTATATGCAACTGTATTTTTCTTTAGGATTTTAGAGCTGTGCTGGCAACCAGGTGGAAGTAATTCCATCCCTTTATTCCCCATATGTGCTATGTAATAGTTAATGTAAGCGGTCTGACATGGACCCAGTGCTCTCACTCAAGTTAAGTGCTTATCTTGATGTAGATGAGTGGGAACTTCAGCTCCCATCAGAATAATTGGGGTACCGATTCCCAGGAAGGGTGGGATTGACGTACAAAGCAGCATTTGTTTGGAGACTGCACCAGTATAGAAGCCCCAAGGTAGAACTTCTGAAAATTACTCTTTAATTCACATTAATCCATACAAGCATAACATGTGGCAACAACTTTCCAGGGTTAAAGTTAAACACCCTGAGACCTCATTCTGTTTTCCATCTTAAGCCTTACCGCTGCCACCCACTCATGTTAAATTTACACTGCATCACAGATGTTTCAATAAATACTATATTGTTAGAGCTCAGAGTATGAAAGGATACTCCATATGTATTTACCTGTAACACTTCTTTTAAAAGTCTTCTTAATGTGGAATTAAGAGCCATACTGGATAACTATTAAACGGAAGGACAGGAGAGGTTAACTGGTTCAACTAACCATATTAACATAATAATATATGTGCCTCAGAGTATCAGCATCCATTTTAAAATACTAACCTATCTAGTTATAAGTGTTTCATACCAGTATATATTTTCATGCACTAGTCATAGCAGCTGAAGTGCTTTCTTGGCTTTTGAACAATACATGGCCTTGGCCAATCTACTGCGCTTTGATCACTGATGCATAAACAGTTGTACTATAGACACTTTACAAATAATTAGTCTATGTAAAGGCACAATTATTTTCTAACACCATGGCTATTGTTTTGAACCTCATGAATATAGTTTGAGATGCATCAGGAAACAGAAGCTGATAATCCCCTGGAATGCATGTTTATGGATAAATAGTTCATAACATTCATTAAACACTCATACTGCTCTATATTGAGCTGTCTCCTGTACATGTGATCTATTTGTAGATTTGTCTCTACCCTGAAACAAATATGTGGCTTGCTAGAAAGACAGTGTCTATGTTATAAGTGGCATAAAAGGTTGGTGCCAAGCCCTATTTTTATAAAGTTTTATTTTTTTTATTGTTTTTTCACAAATTGAACCATACACATTTGAATACTTAGGGACAGATTTACTAAGGGTCGAATTCGAGGGTTAAAAAACCCTCGAATTTGACCATGGGAATAGTTAAGGAATACAAATTCTCCGAATTCGAATTTGAAGGATTTTTACCATAATTTGATTGGTCGAACGATCGATAAAATCGTTTGAATTGATTCGAACGATTTTAACCATTCGATCGAATTTTTTTATTTGATCAAAATTTTTGAAATCCAATTCGGTAGGTTGAAACTGGCGAAACTGGCGAACTAGGCAGTCGAATAAAAATTTAAAGGGGAAGTACATTGACTGTCGAATAGTCGAATATTTATTAGATTCTATCGAATTTTCAAAATTCACTGGTCGAAGTTGGCTTCAAAAACATTCGAAAATTTGAAACTTTTTGAAAATTTGATCGAACTTCGAATCCTTCATGTGAATTTATTAAATCTGCCCCTTGTTGTGGCATATTCGTCAAGGAGAACCAGCCCTTAAGCATCAGTGCATGGCTGCCAGATTTTGTCACTCTTGTCACGACAGGGCAAAGTATGTAAGTAAGTATGTGGTAAGTGGGAAGGAGGTCCCTGTCCCATAGAGCTCACAGTTACAAGCATTGTCAAAGCACAGACCTGGCATTGCCAGGTCATGTGTAGGAAATCCACCAGATCATCCTGGCACCTTTGACAACTACTGTTGACCCTTCTGCCAGACGTGTAGAGTTTTATCGGTGTCGGGTAAATTTGATGCAAAAATTTGTATTGCATCAGTCTATCCCAGGAGGATATTGATACAGATTGTCAATTGTCTCTTCCCATTGGTCTTCTTCTTCCAGAGATCCAATGTGTCCCGTCATTTATGTAGATGAAAATGTCTCATCTTTTTGCAGTTCTCAGTTTCTAGCACATAGTTGGCCAGCTGGGAAGACAGGACATTATTTGCATGCCCCCGCCCTATTCAGATAATATGGCTACAAGTGGATAGTAAGCTGTATAAAATAAATTTTGTCTGGGCAGATTGTGTACATCTGTTGTCATTGGCCATAGTATTTAGGTACATATTGCCAATAGGTTTTGGAGATTTATGGGTATTATTGTTCTCATGCAAAAAAGACCTGCCCTTCTCTTAGATTGTAATGGGACACTCTTCTTTTGTTCTTTCAGAATACTGTGTTAATTATAACACTTTCTATTGCCTTTAGAGATGATACTTTGCCAGTGGCTAAGGTTGCCAAAGACAGTTTTTTTTGTTGTTTACCCTATGAATAGTGACCTGATAAGACCTGATCCTGCAATTGTATATCCACATTTTGTCTTTGTGCTAATTTTGCATCCAGCAGTGTCTTTTTTTTTTGTGTGTGGGGTCATACCACATTATTATTTCATCAAGCCATTCTGGTGTTAGAAAGTTCCTGAATTTCACCCTTACTATAACCTGGAAGTAAGGATATTCTTGTGGCAATGGAATTTTTCCATTTCATCAGCAGATTAGCACTGTGCAATTCAGTGGCAGCAATATTTTCTAGCCACCACAAATATATAGAATTCTGTGGGAAAATGTACAAGTACAACAAAACATTGTTTTTTTTCTCCCAGATAATGCTTTACAGAGCACGTGGCATCCTGAATAAACATTTACTCATAGGATTGATGATTAGTGAAATCTTTCAGCAAGTTTCACCACGAAAATTACACCCATAGATTACAATTGGTGAAAAAAATTGTCATGCGTCAAAATAATTGTAGCAACGCTTCGTGTGACAAAAAAATATGTCACCCATAGACTTAAATGCATTTCAACAAATTTACTCAGTTTCAAGAAATTCCAAGAGTGAAACGGGTCAGATTCAGCCATCACTAGCTTCTTTACCCACAAAAAATGCCCAAAATACAACTTGTCAAACAACATAGTTTTTAGCTCATATTCACCTAATTAATTTTCATGCTACAAAATTCTGATATAAATCTTCCAAACAACTTATTTTCTGGAGATTTAATGGAAATTCAGAGGAAGAAAATCCCCTGGATGACAACATACAGGTGAATGTTCTGTATCACAATTCTAAAATTTGAATCTTGGCTAATAATCTGCCATATACTTTCCTGCTTTGTAAATTAAAAATATGACTCTTGGCCTATAATCTGCCATATACTTTCCTGCTTTGTAAATGAAATGTGTGTAGCATGCTTTCGCACAGAGAAAGTTTTTTCTTTTATCTTCCATCAAACACTCATTGTATGACATAAGTCACAGAAAAATGTTATGCTAACAAAACAGGCCCAATGAAGCATTCATACCAATAAATCTGATGGCATAATTAGCCCCTGGAACAGGAAGCTGAGGTTGCAGATAAACCAAGCCTCACCTAGTTATGAATGACGCAACATTATTTAGCGCATGTTCCAGCAAGGATAGTAAAAGTTCATGTACTTAAAAATGATGTGAATTACATGACTTGAATAAGCTGCTGTAATGGGGTTTATTATAATTGTGCTGGCTGTTAGTGGCACCGAGACACTAGAGTTTTTATTTAAGTTTTCCAACATAAAACACATAACATTTGTATGTATGCACAACACTCCACACTATTCTGATTATACTATCCACAAGGTGTACTATTAGAAAGATAGGAAAAGTCATCACCAAATTAACAAGGTAGTTGTTAGCAAGTAATTGCCTACAAGACTGCAGAGCTCTTTGTGTCTGGGTTTAGAATACAGAGTAACCAAATGTCAATAAATTTGTCTTGGCATCCCCAAGCTATGTATGCTTCCTTATAAAACGGTAAATCAGCGCTAACCAGCACTTTCCAGGCCTCTATGGTAGGAGCCAGTGGTCTGTTCCATTTGAGGATTATAATTTTTTTGGCGTCGTACAAGAGAGTTTGGAGGAACATTCTGCCTGGGACACTAGTGTTTATCCATTATGTGACACAGGACAGAAGCAACCTAATGAATTCTGAGGTGTTCAGAAACCTACTGTCTCCTCAAATCCAGCTAAATGCAGTCAAATTGATTGGGAGGTGTTTCATAATAAAGAGGGACAATGAAGCAAAACATATGTTTATTAAACAGAGTTTATTAAAGCAAAGAAGTGGAATATTCTTGAATGGCCAAGTCAGTCTCCTGATCTGAAACCAACTGAGCATACATTTCACTTGTTGAAGACTAAACTTTGGACAGAAAGGCGTTAAAAAGGAGGAAACCCAGAATCTGGTGATGTCCATGAGTTCAAGACTTAAGGCTGTCATTGCCAGCAAAGGGTTTTCAACCAAGTATTCAAAATGAACATTTTGTTTTCAGTTTTTTAATTTGTCCAATTACTTTTCATCCCCTGCAATGAAGTAAAAATCATCGGGCTTGGGGGAGCAGCATTCCTGGAGCCGTCTCAGGCGGTCTTCAGGAGCGCCGCTGATTTTAATGCAATCTTTCTGTTCAACCCACTGAATTAAAGCTGAAAGTCTGCAGTTTAACTGCATCTGAGTTGTTTCATTTAAAACTCATTATGGTAATGTACAGAACCAAAATTAGAAAAACGTTGTCTCTAAATATACAGTATATGGACCTAACTGTAGAATATGAATGTCACAATATAAGGCTGATTAGTAATTAATATAGAGAATTACTTCATGGCAGCACGGAAACCAGTGCAACTAGCATCAGAATTTAATAATCAGCCCCGTAGCATCAGCTTATATTACAGGCCAACCTCTTTTTCTGCTTGATAATTTGTGACAACCCCTAAGCTTAGCTTCTCAACAGCTGCTCAGAGCCCACTGAAAATTTGAGTGTAGCAGACAATTTCCAAGATGAGTTATTGAGATGCTAAAACTTTAGACTGGTGCAATGAGTTCAGTATATAAAATATGAAATTTTTAGCCATATTCATTTTTAGGGTTTAGTTCTTAAAATCAAAGAGTAACCAATCATAGCATTAGAAGAGCATTGGAATATTCAAATAATTAGATCATCTTGTAGCCCAATGTTTTTTTAATGCTCAAAACAACACAAAGGGGCCGATTTACTAAATTCACGTGAATGATTCAAAGTTCGATCATCGAACGTAGGATTTCTTCTTTTGGTCGAATATGTGAATTTTTGGCATATTCGATCATCTAATAGGGAATGGTCGAACGATCTAATACATTCGAATACATTCGAATAGCGTCGAATGGACGAATATTCGATCAGCGAAGGATTTTATTTTTTAAGTTTCTTCGATTGCCTACTTCGGCAGATTGGACCTACCAAATTGGAATAGAAGCCTATGGGAGCACTCCCATAGGCTTCTGAGACAAAGTTCTGATCGAATAGGATTCCTACGATCGAAGTGATCGATTGATTTATTCGTTCAGTCGAATAATTTATTCGACTGATCGAATATGTTTGTATTTGATCTGTCAAATGATCGAATAAAAGGTAGCCTAGAACTATTCGATTCACATTCGAAAATCGAATGCTAATCGAATAGAAACAAAAATTTTTTTGGGGAATAATAGTAAATTTGCCCCATAATGTGCAATGATATAAACTGCAGATGTGTTAATACATGAACAACATATATCAGGTAATAAAGCCTTCTCTCAGAAAAAAAGGCTTTGTGGCCTCAAATATGTTGAGCTTCATTTATGAAACCTCATGCAAAGAATCTGGAATCTCTTTGCTGTCATTTTTAAACATGTTCCATGGTGCAGAGCATTTCCCTGAGTACAGATACATTGCAAGGGGTTCTAAGTGGTACAATAATGGATCATTTTGTACTCTAGCACTTGTGCCCAGGGCAATAGTAAAAGCCTGTTGTGTGTGCATTACTATTATGCAGTGTAGGTCACTGCCAAATATGGGTATCTTGATTTTGCGCTACAGCAAGGTAAAAGCACTGAGTATCTTTATTTCCACAAATCTATTCATATTCACTGATATACAGATGCAGTCACTTTGGATTGTAAGTTTAATGCGTCGTGACTTAACTCATTTATCTCATTTATCCCACTTAGCACAGAATATTGTGTCACAGCATCCCATCCAATTAAAGAGTTCACCATTGAAAACAATAGTGCTTTGGTATGCTAATGAAAAGGTTAAATGCATTAAATGAGTTAAGATAACTTTAGATAACACCGTTTCTTCAATTAGCCCTGAGTCATGACGCATTTAACTTACAAATCCAAGTGACTCTATCTGTATAAAGTTGACCACCTAATGAGACTCATATGAGAATGCTTCTCAATTTAACCATGTTTACCAACAAATTAATTATATAGAATTTTTTTTTGATCACCAAAACCAGCAAGGCAAGTAATGATTGGGTCCAAACCAATAGGGAAGCATCTGGGAAAACTCAAATTATAAAAAGATAGAATAGAAATGTAAGATGTTTAAAGAGAAATGTGAGCAAAATTTACAGAGCTAATTTGACATCAGGAGAACAGTCTGCTGCTGTTTTTTTTCCCATTGTAGACAAACACTATGGGGCAAATTCACGAAAGCGCGAAGCATCTAACGCTAGCGCTTATTTGCCAGCGTGACGTCATTTTGCAACTTCGCCAATTTACCAACAGTGTCCCTGGTGAAAATTCGCTAGCGAAGTAGATAGACTAGCGCAACTTCGCACCCTTACGCCAGGCGAAGTTGCGCTCTGGCGAAGATCCTAATTACACTATTTCACTAAGATGACCATTTTACTGAATGTTACCTCTTGCGCTAGACTTTACTTCGCCAGGTCAGACCTGGGATGTTCAATACAATAGATAGGATTTTGAAAAAAAAAAAAAAAACTTACTAACATATGGCAACTCAACTATACAGGGGCGCATGTTTAGGGCAATAGGACAACTTTTTATTATTTATTAAAGGTTTTCTGGGCTTGTGTAGTGTAATGTGTTGGTTATAACATACACCTCTATTATACGTTTAACTTCGCTAGCGTAAATGCGCTTTGCCTGGCGAAGTAACGGTAGTGCAAATTCGCATTTTAGTGAATTACCGGCGGTCTGGGCAAAATTCGTCTGGTGAAGTGAGGCGAATTGTGGTGAAGCCATCGCTAGAGCATTTTCGCCACTAGTGAATTTATCTTCAAGTGACATGCAAAGGTTCCATACCTGAGGCGATTCAATTCGTATGCGAACTGAAACAACTAGGGATAACTATATGTGCTTTTCCAAGACTTAATTTCCAGTGGCAAATAATAATACTGACATTATTTGTTTGACATTACAGACACAGTTCAGACATTTCTATGAATGAAAACATTGCAATCCTTGGGCAATAATTACTTGTAAACAACACTAGCACTGTTCTAATTCGGACTTTATATAATAATTTGAAAAATAAAAAAATATTTGATTTAATTGATTCTTGCTAAGATTCATAATTTTCTGTCTGTATCAATACATCCAAAAGTCCCCTGGCCCTCTAAAAGAAATGGTTTTATATGAAGGCAGAGAACTATTGGTAACCATAGCAATAATTGTAAGTCAAATGTTGCGTAAAATGACAGCCAGATGGCCTGATCAGCTAAATAAGTTTATAACATGGGTCATGTTGGTAACATGAAAATTAGCTAGAAATACATGTATGGCCAGCAAAAAGATGACTGCCTGAAGCAGTTTGTTTATATAAACTACAGTAGTGTTTCTGAAGTAAATACACCAGTGGAACCAGTGCAGTGCAGGTCGGTGAGCTGTTTTGAAAGCTAACCAGGGGCCTTTTAGCTAAGCAGTACATTCATTTCCAGTTAATTTCTGTTGCTTCATCTTACTGAACTGTTTGTATTCAGGAGAATTTCATACTGTTCCCATAAGATAACTGTTGTGTAATATGGTTTTTTAACCATTGTGTTTACTAAAAGTCTTATAAGTGAAACCCAGAACTATGAAGTAATGTGAACAAAATATTAGTAAGTGCAAACCTTGATATTTTCTTATTCAATATTAAAGGGAAACTGTCCCATAATTTATAAAAGGCTAATTTGGGTTTTTTACACATTGAGATCTGTTTGAGCGTCTACAGTATATTTTTAATACAAATATTTTAATACAAATGTATATTACCTGTGGTTCTGTGTTATTTGCCTTCCATGTCCTCTCTAGTTATGTTCATATTCAAGACAGTTTGTGCTCTGTTGTTTCTTCTTGTAAGGAGTGAAGCAGTCCTTCTTACATGGAGAGAGTGGTGAGAACTATTTGCATTGATAATAAATAATAATAATAATAAACCCTTAGCACATAGCAGGGCATGACCAGGTCCAGTCACAGGACATCTCCTTTGAAAGAAAGAGAATATAGAACTTAGTTTTAAATGTTTTCTTATGAACTTTTAAAACTATAAAAAAAAATATTTTGGGGTTATTATGACTTTAACAAAGGCATGTAATTATAATAAACAAGGGGTTCGAATCTGCAATGCATTTTTGTCTTGCAGCTTTTAGATTTGGCTATTGGCCAACTAGATGTTCTTGACTAGAGGTAAATTATTTGCAGTTCTTTAGAAAGAAATGCTTGTGCCATTAGAATGTGTTGCATATTTCTAAGAAATCTTCAACTCTAGGAAAATTTATGGTTTTGTGTTGGCTGGCTTCTAGATATTTTTCCTTGTGAATATTTCCACTTTGTTGATATTAGGTTAATTTCTTTTCTACTGTGTGCATCAATGAAGGATAGAAAAGCTTTTAAAAGAAAGGGGAAACATTTTTATTTAGCGATTTTCTCCCATGGGATAAAAGTTCTTTTACAGCAAGCATGGCAGCTGTTATAGGTGCACTAAGTAGCTGGGATACCAGTCGATTAAGTGACTTATCTAGGGTTACAAGGTGTTGCCATAGGGGATTGAACCAGAGTCTTCCATGTCAAAGGCTGATCACTTAACCTCTAGGCCAGCTTCTGCTCCTAAACATATTATTTGTATATCTTAGGGTGATAACCATATCTGGGAAGAATTTCAAGGAGGATATGTAGTGACATATTCTCTTCTAGGGCTCCAATAGTTCCAAAACAAGGTCATGAGTGTAATGTAATTTAAATTACCAAATATAATTTGGAAAGGGAAATTGTGCTAGGAGCATAAGAAAAAAAGTTTGCAAATGTGTTTCCTGTGCTCAGCTAGTAATTTATGTATTTAATGATATCATGATTATATAAGATAATTGCATAAGCTGGTTATAAAAGAAGTAGTAACTACCAATGGCAGTGTCAGTAGAAGTTATCTGGGACATTCAGTTTCGCTGTCAACTTGATGACATTAGAAAAAGGTAAAGTCCATTAACACACCTCACACTGACACACTGACTGCACTATAATATAAGCTTAGTTAGAACAGTATGGCAGCTTTTTAATTTGCCCAGTGGCAGCTTTTAATGCTATGTATTGCATGTACTTTTTAGTGTTCATCAGTCTGCTGTCTTGAAGCTATTCGTTTATGTTCCAAAATATATTAGTACATATATTATTATGTCAGTGCTCTGTCTATGGGCTGCTAAATATGAGGTCACAAATCTCACTCCTCAACTTCCCTGCCACTTCACCAGGGCCCACTGAGATCCCACTTAATGCGGGACCCAGTAACCCTTGCCTCCACAAGGTAAGAGCAGCAAGGGAGGCCCACAGGAGGGCAGAGTAGGAGGATGCCAGGGAGAGGGGCCTGCATGAAGAAGACAAGGAGGGCAGGTCACAGATCGAATCCCACAATAGGGGTGAGGAGGATGATGGCATGGCTCAGGCAGTACATATATCATCATAATCAGGCAGCTCACCATGAAAAACTTGTATTCCCCTATTTGCATTGGCGAGTTCTAGTTAATAAATTTGGAAAATATGAATGACAACTCGAACATCTTGAAAAAACTCTCTCGACCTTTAATAAATCTGCACTTTTGTGTGGAATCAGTCATTTTAAAGTTAAGCATTAAGCAATCAATTATATATATATATATATATATATA
>CM044432.1:124410291-124421797 GCA_024363595.1 Xenopus borealis | reverse complement strand
GCTCTATCAGCCCGCACTTTTGGTTGGGGGTATCATTTTGCCCCTATAGGTGCCCTTTAGTATTGTGTATTTCCCACTTTAACATCAATGACAAAAAAGCCTCCAGTTCCTTTAAATTTCTGGGCTGTCTTGCATGAACTGCACATTTGAGGTCTCCCCAGAGTGGCTCAATGCTATTAAGGTCAGGAGACTAAGATGGCCACACCAGAACCTGCACTTTATTTTGCTGTAGCCAATGACAGGTCAACTTTGCCTTGTGTTTTGGGTCATTTTCATGTTGGAATGTCCAAGTGCGTCCCATGCGCAGCTTCTGGGCTGATGAGTGCAAATTTTCCACCAGTATATTTTGATAACTTACTGCAATAATTTTGCCATCAATTCTGACCAAATTTCCTGTGCTTTTGGAGCTCACACATCCCTACAACATCAGCGATCCACCACCATGTTTCACAGTAGGAATGGTGTACTTTTCATCATAGGCCTTGCTGACTCCTCTCCAAATGTAGCGTTTATGGTTGTGGCCAAAAAGTTAAATTTTAGTCTCATCACTCCAAATGACTTCATGTCAGAAGGTTTGAGGCTTGTCTCTGTGCTGTTTGGCATATTGTAAGCGGGATACTTTGTGGGATTTGTGTAGTAATGGCTTTCTTCTAGCAACTTAATTATGCAGCCCATCTTTCTTCAAGTGCCTCCTTATTGTGCATCTTGAAACAGCCACATCACATTTTTTCAGAGAGTCCTGCATTTCACCTCAAGTTATTTGTGGTTTTTTTCCTTGCATCCCAAACAATTTTTCTGGCAGTTGTGGCTGAAAGTTTAGTTTTATTTGGTTTGGTTTCAACAGAACCCCAAATTTTCCACTTCCTTATTAGAGTTTGAACACTGCTGATTCTCAATTCCTTCAATATTTTCTTATATCCCTTTAGTTCAACTACCTTTTCCCACAGATCCTTTGATAATTTCTTTGCTTTCCCCATGACGTAGAATCCAAAAACCATCAGTGCAGCACTAGATGAAAGATGCAAAGGTCTGTCAGGAGTCCAGAAAGTCATTGACCTTTTATAAACACACAGTAATGACAAGCAAACAGATCAGAGGTGAAACAGATCATAGCCATTCTAACCCTATTGTGTCAAGTTGTGTGCATGTTATCAGGCCAAATCAAAAGGGTATGTAAACTTTTGATCAGGGTCATTTGGGTAGCCAACCACTAACCATGAGTGAAAGAAAAGTTTTTGTTTTACCATTCATATTCTCTGAAAAATGGTTACGAAATCATGAATTCTGCTAAACACTGCCCACTCTTCTGTGCACAACAGCTTTCACTCACAAACATTGCAAGATACCTGTCCAGGTCTTGCTGCAGCATCTCTAAAGGGTTCAAATTAAGACTGCAACTGGTCTGATCAAAAATTTTCATTTTGTTTTTGCTGTATTTAACTATAGGCTGACTTTTGTATTTGTGTAATAACAAGTATCCAGGTCCTCACCATCACTTTGCCACAGACATATTTGTCTTCTGGTATGACACTCTTACTATGGAATGATGTATTTGCTTGGCATAATGGGACCAGTTTTGTATATGAAGTTTCCACCCTTTGACTTATCTGCTCATAGGAAATTGTCCCAAAAAAGCATGAGGATAATCTAGGTGTTTCCCACCATATTTAAAAATAGTATTGATGTTACTCTTCAATAGCTGTGTTTTTGCCTTGCTGTTTTCTAATAAATCACATTTTTACCTAGTCTCTTTTTTTTATTGGGGCATCATGAACACTGACCTTAAATAAGGCTAGAGAGGTCTTCAGTTCTTTGGATGGTCTTTTTCCTTCTTGAATGTTTGTGACGTACTTGATGAATTGTTACTAAACCCTTAGAGTCATTTTGCCAGGGTTCGATATATATAGCAAGCTTTCCATTTCAGCAGGGCTGGTCACAGTCAAATCTGGCTTCATTCAGTCAGCTGAATGTAATTATATGTTACATTTGATGAATTTGTTGATTAACAAAAGGGTGGTTACATTGATACGTTTGTGTTCCTTAACTAAATGCAGTAATAATTAAAATCCATGTTTTATACATTGTGATTAAAGTTCAGAAACCATTCATTTCACATGTATATTTAAAGGTGATATCAGCAACTTGGCAAAAATGTAGTTCATTTGGTAACGGTAAACCCTGCTAGGATGTTTTTTGTCGTAAAAGCCCAGCAATATTCTACCCGTTTGTGCTAATTTTCCCAGGACTCATGTCCGGAGTAATGCTCTGTTTTGCATTATTATTCATTCATATTTCACAGGTTCTTACACTCTTCTGTAGAACCAAGGACCTGGACTTTAGAGAATAACAGGAGTTTTGGGGGAGGATAGCTTTATTGTCAAATAATGTTGTTCCTCCAGACTGTGGGAAAAAAACAAATATTCCATTTAGGACTTAAGTTGCATTAATGACTCAGACTTTTTAAATAGCATTCTGTTTTGTTTTTTTTACCTGTTATTTAATTCTGCTTTGTCCAACAATCCCCAGACATTATGAGTAAGTCTTTGGCATATAGTCACCCTGCTGTCCTGAGATACTGTTGCAGTAGTATAACACCTTAATCAACATACATATGCATGTGGTTATTTCCTTGTGTTCTTAACAATATTCCTTATTTTTTCTGTGTTTAGATTATCCCTACTAAGGATAGAATTGAAGGTTTGCTAGCATTTAAGGAAAAAAGGCCTCCTCGTTACAAGGGCGAGTAAGGGAATGCTCCAATTACTTTGCCATGAGATATATATATATTAAAAAAATCAATGCAAAACACAGATATGTTTTTGGGACCTTTTACCTACATGCGGCCTCAGTAAGTGGAATTTCACAAACGTATATAGAAGTAAACAATGAAGATATCCGACCATTTGGAATGTGCCTGTACATGCATTTGGCATATGTATGAATTGAAATCATTATTATACAGTATCAAGATGCCTGTAGTGACATGCACTTTGACAAGCCTGCTCTTTTCAACTTGAAATGTGACCAACTCACTTACATAAGCTTGGGTTTCACATGAACAGATTCGCGTGTGATGTATTTGTTGTTTGTTTGTTTTTTTCTTAAATGTGTATTTTCAGAATGTGATGCACACTGAAATTCAAAGTGATGTTAAAAAACAAAAAGCCATAGAAAGCAGCTCAACATTTTATTAACTGATTATGTTCGGCCAATGGCCTAAATTACACTAAATTATTGTATTCAATAGCTCCAATAAAAATGGAATTCTAAAATGTTTAGGAATGGGATTGTCTGTGTTTATTTGGGAGTACAGTTACTGTATTCTTCATGGCTTAGTTTCAAAAATAAGCAGCTGTATCCTCTCTCTGTGTAAGCTCTAGAACCCAAATGCAAAATCTAAGCAGAATTTTGTTGAAACAGATGTTAAAGCAACGAGTACAAGTGTTGTGTTTATAAATTCCTAGTTAGTTGCGTGTGTAGGTGCAACACTTGAGCCATGGAAGTAACACTAGCTCAAGGAAGATGTTCATCCCAGAACTCCCTTTTTTCCAGTCACTCTGCATTGTGCACACGATATTGAAGCGCTCGACCTCTGTATTATGTCCTTTCGGACCAGGTGCTCAGCAGTCACTCGCCCACTCTGCCATGGGTTAAAGATAATGTATAATGTCCATATGACCGCAGCACACTGATACTGTAATGTTTAAATCTTGTGTATTTATTGGCTCATTTCAAGCAAACAAAAGTTAGGCGACGTTTCGGGCCACATAGGTCCTTGATAAAGGGTCCTGTGCGGCCCGAAACGTCACCTAACTTTTGTTTGCTTGAAATGAGCCAATAAACAGCCAATTACAGTATCAGTGTGCTGCGATCATATGGACATTATACTCTGCATTGTGCAATGATAGAGAATAGCTCTAGTGAATTTACAACCACAACTTTGCATCTAATTTCACAATTTGCAGTTATTAGTAAATTGCACTAAAACCCCAATTTTACGTTTCCCAGTGGACCACATCAAAATGGTGTAGAGAGATGTTGAATCCAGGAAAGTAAAAAAAAACAGTGCTTGCACTAAATGGGACTGTGAAAAAAAACACTTCAGTTCCAGGAAAGCTTAAAATAACAGGGACATAAAATTGAGGTTCTACTCTATACTTAGTGTCTTCTTCTAATATATTCCTAGTAGCTTTTCTCTGGCACTGGTCACTCATTTGCTTACCTCCACCACCACCAGTTGCTTGAACCCCCTCCATTGCTGAAGCTGGTCTCTTGATCCCCACCGATCACTCACTCACAATTCCACCTCCCCAGAGATTGTGCCCACCCCCTGCTGCTTACCCCAGCTCAGCTCACCCAGAAAACCAAACTCTGATGATAATAAATCAGATCTGTAACTGGCAACAAGTCATAATTGCAACCAATCAAACTACAATGGAGTACCTCCCTTGCTATTTTGGAAAGTATTTTAGCTAATAAAACCTGTGCAGGTATAGGACCAGTTATCCAGAAGCCCGCTATCCAGAAAGCTCCGAATTACAGAAAGGCCATTTCCAGTAGACTTTATTTTATCCAAATAATTTACATTTTTAAAAATGATTTCTTTTTTTCTGTAATAATAAAACAGACCTTGTACTTGATACAAATTAAGATATAATGAATCAGCCTATTGGGTTTATTCAATGTCTGCAAGATTTTCTATTAGAATTAATGTTTGAAGATCCAAATTACAGAAAGATCCATTATCTGGAGACCCCCAGGTCCTGAGCATTCTGCATCACAGGCCCCATACCTATAGCTGAAGGCTAATACTGTGCTTTGTACAGAAGAAAACAAGAGACTATGGAATCCCAAAGAGAGTGGTTTGAACAACTACGGTGTAGACATCTCATTGACAGACTGGGATTGCTGGGATTGGTTACTAGCAGAACTGTATTTAGGTCTGATGCTGCCATAGGCATCGGACCTAAATACGCCCCGATGCACAGCATGTGACATTGGCGTGCCAGAAGTGACGTCACCACATGGAAGTGACGTCACTTCCGCAGAAAGCTAGCCTCCTGCCCCTCACACCCCTAACTATAGGCACCCCCAAAACCTGTGGTCCTAGGCACAGGCCCTCGGGTGCCTTAATATTAATACGGCCCTGGTTACTAGCAATGACAAAAGCTGGTTAAATGGGCAGTGTATTCACTTTTCAACATTAGTTCAATAAATGGGGGTTTTGCTAAACCTACAGTAATTTTTTTGCCAACTGATTTATTCACAAAAAATCTGTTTTCTGTTATGTTATGAGCTAAACAGGCAAGACAAGAGAATGGAATCCCACCATCTGATCCATCCAAATCCCTGACCCAGTCTCACATTGCCCACCCTATGTCACCACTCAGTACTTCTGTTATTTAAAACACTTTAGAGAAGATTGATCAAAATGTGAGATTAGAACTCACCACAGAAAGATTCACCCACGTTCTATTCATTCCGATGGCATTTTTTTTTTTTTGTGTATTTATGAGTGGGTGAAAGGCAAAGTTTATCATTTGATAAATACACTTCTATAAATACCATAGAAATGAATTGAAAGTGGGTGAATTTTTCTGTAGCGAGCTCTAATCTCACATTTTGATGGATCTGCCCCAAGTATCAGAAGGATGAGGGCTACAGTAAAGACGTTTCTAGTTTTTTCTACCGATCTCCTCTACGGTGCTTGGGAATATGCTGGAGCTTTATAAATATATAATAATAATGTCCTTTGAACTGAATATAAATATACTTGGGAGGGAAAGAGTTGTGCAACAATAGCAGTTGGTAATAATTCAACTTTCTATTCATTACACAGCAGAAACGTATTTCCATGTTTTATTGTGAAAGCTATTTTTTGCTTGCTAGCTTTGCTTATTAATGGATGACTGAGAGAAAAAATGTTCCAGGTTTTGTTCAAAGAAGAAATATTTATTTATGTTTGTTCTGTTGCTTAATTTGTTTATTTACAACTGTATCTGTAGAAATAAGTTACATCAACTGGACTGTGTTTTTTCCTTGAATATGTTTCACCAGTCATCCAAGAATAAAACGTCTTCAAGGAAAAAACACAGTAAGTCCAGTTGATTTATTTCTACAGATAGGCCATGACCTGGATGAATGAGAATCTTCACAAACATCTTTCTTCCAACTCTTCAAGAAATCTCAGTTTGCATTTGGATCGTCAGTGTTGAGAGTGAAAGGTTCCATGCTTGATATATAAAAAATGCTACACAGTGCATGGCAGTATTGGGACCCTTTATCCTTGAGGCCCGAAACTTTTTTTGTCTGCTCAATTTGGAGCCAATAAAATCACTTTTGCAACACTCAACCTCAGTGCTACGGTATATTGGACAAGTATATGGATCATCTAACCAGTGGCAGGTTGGATCATACACCGATTAAAGGGGTTGTTCACCTTCGAGATAACTTTTAGTATAATGTATAGAGTGATATTCTGAGTCAATTTGCAATTGGTTTTCATTTTTTATTGTTTGTTGTTTTTGAGTTATTTAGCTTTTTATTCAGCAGCTCTCTAGTTTGCAGTGTCAGCAATTTGGTTTCTAGGGAACAAATTACCCTAGCAACCCTGCATAGATTTGAATAAGAGACTGGAATATGAATAGGAGATGGACTAAATAGAATGATAAGTAATAAAAAGTGCCAATAACAATACATTTGTAGCTTTAAAGATCATTTGTTTTTAGATGGTGTCAGTGACCCCCATTTGCAAGCTGCAAAGAAAGAGAAGAAAATTGCAAATCATTAAAAAACTATGAAAAATAAATAATGAAGACCAATTGAAAAGTTTCTTAGACTTGGCCCTTCTACAATATACTAAAAGTTAACTTGAAGGTGAACCACCCCTTTAAGCACCTGACCTGAGAAGGGATCTAATCACTTGTGGTAGGAGCACTCCATTATTGAGTGGAATGGCAGTATTTGGAGGCCGTTTTCACTAGCCAACACTGTCATAATGAATTATTAAATTTATTTTATAAATATGTTGGCATAGGCATGCCCATTGTTTACAGTTCGCGCCTCCTCTGATTTATGTGGTGATACTGCTTGATGAAAGCTAAACGCTAGCATCTCTGCAACGTTCCTCATTTATTATATAACCCCATTACTGCTGCCACAAGTCTTATTCTGCTGTGTTTAGCGCTAAGCACAAGAAAAACTGGCATCTGTAATTACAGTTCCTGAATTTAGGAAATTGTAACACTTCTAAAATATTTCAAATAAAAAAAAGTAAGGGTTAATAGTAAAATGTTTACCTTTTCCCCTTTACTGTTTCCTTATAATAAGTGAATCACCTTTCAGCCCTTTAGCAGATTTGGAACCACATTTGTTTCCTCTCCTCTGCACACTGAATCCTCTATTTTGAGATTTGTCCGATCCGAAGCCTAATTTTAAATTTTTGACCTCTTTCTTTGTCTAATGAAAAATAGAAAAAAA
This sequence comes from Xenopus borealis, assembly GCA_024363595.1. Taxonomy (NCBI): domain Eukaryota; kingdom Metazoa; phylum Chordata; class Amphibia; order Anura; family Pipidae; genus Xenopus; species Xenopus borealis. The sequence continues at coordinate 124,414,318 of CM044432.1, read as the reverse complement.
GCAAAATGTCAGCAGGCAAGTAAAAACAGGCTAATAAAAATGCATTTTTTTTCTACTCGGCATTATTAAGCAGCTTCTAAATCTTATGCTGGAATTTTACAAATAAAAATACGTTTCGATTTGCATAGAAATTTAAAACACAGCTTTTTCACACACCTCAATGATTTGGTGACCTGAGGTATATTTGGTTACTGTTTATCTTACCTAGTTGGATAAATTGGCCCCTTAAAGGAACAGTAACAACAACAAAAAGTGTTTTAAAGTACAGTAGAACCCTATTTTATGTTTTTCAGCGGGACCAGGAAAAAAATTCAGGGAAATGTAAAATCAGGGAAATGCATACATTTTTCTTCAGGTACTGAAAGTATATAAGCACAGAAGTCCATTTTATGTTGCGATAGAATATTTACTGTGTTAATAACAAGGGTTAAATTTTGCAGCATTAATGCTACACTATTGGGGGCATGTGCAATGCCTCTCTGTCAGTCACATACACAACCTAAAGCAATAAGTGATTGGTGCAGGACTGTATAAGGGGCAGACTCATTGGAATTGACCATTTACAAACAGAACCATGGCAAAATATACATCTGGTTAGTATTTTAAACCTCTTTATTTCACAAATAACATTCATAGAGGGAAAAAAGGAGTTTTTCGGTACATCAGGACAAAATATTGATGTAAAATCGGGGAAATGCACCCCTTGAAATGCATTATAAATTGGTGGGAGCACAAATAAAAAATGTAAAATTCTGAAAAACTTAAAATCCGGGGACTTAAAATCGAGGTTTCACTGTAATTAAAAAAATTTACTATTTCCCAGCACTGGTCCAACTGATGAGCTTGTTTAGAAATACTACTTTCTGCTGTGTAGCATTGGGTATAGGCATTCATAGCACATAGCAGATAATAGATGCACTCTGTAGATTACCATTGCATTCTTTTACAGACTTATCTGTCTGCATAGTAACCTGTGCCTTATCTCCTTTTTCAGCTTAAGGGTAGGGCAGATGGGCAGATTTGCCTGGCGACTAATCACCTCTTCTGCCGAGTGACAACTGCCTTTCCCCTGCCTTCCGTCTACTGTAATGAAGAATCGCCTGCCCCCATAGCGACACAATAGACTATTTACATATTCTACAGCAGTCTTTCTAAAGCTACAGCATAACATTTACCAGTACACAGCAGAAGTAATTACTTTAAATTGCTTGATTTTTTTTTTGTGGTATAATAAGGTAGTATGACTGTACAAACATGCATATATGAAGTGTTTATACAAACAGCCTGTAGATGTCACTGTACACCAGAGGTATACTGTGCATACACAATACTTTCTATACAGTAAGGGGTTAGCGCTGAAGTTACTGTAGTGTAATGGCCCGCGTCCAAAAACTGACGTCCGCGTCCAAACCAGCATTACTGATTGCTCATGTGGGGAGAGGCCCAGTGGGGTAAGCTGGTTCTAGGTAGAAAGTGCAAAAAATGATACACATCCTGTGTAAAGCTGGCCATAGACGTAAAGATTTTTGAAAGATCCAATAGTTATCGTGAGATCACGATTGTCTCAAAACGATCATTTAAATGCCTGATGTGTCCATCAACTAAAAAGACCATTTCAGGCGATATTGCCAGCAAAACTGAAGGATCGCAGCCTGCTTGCCCTGCAAACATAGGTAGATTGCATGGGGACCGATAAAGATTTTCTAACCTGGCCGATCAATCATCAGACCGATGTCGGACGAAAAATCGTAAGATGTACGATCGTTTGTATCCCACTAACTGCACGATAATTTGACAGATTGGTCGGACTTCCCTAAGATCGGTCGTTCGGCAGGGAAATATCGGTGCGTCTATGGGGAGCTAAAGAAGCAGAATGCCGTAAATGCTTTAGATGCAAAGGCATGAATAAGTGACCCATATTCATTTGCCTATTTGGCAGAGGATTTTATAAAGCAGTTGCTGGGCACCTGGATATGATTGAGTGCTTGCCCAGTATGTTGTAAAGTTTTCATGGTTCATTTATCATTCCTTATAACATCTACTAGTTATTTTGAGGTCCAACAGTTGGTCATGAAATAGCTGTTAAAAAGTGTTCTGTATTTAGTGTAAAAATGTTGTCTTATCTTACTTAATATTTAATATTACCTGAGTATGTAAGAGTAATTAGTAAATATAAAAATGTTATTGGGCAACCCTTTTGAAATAAAAAATAACAAAATGGTATAAAGGTGATACCTTTATTGGCTAACTAATATAATCATAGCAAGCTTTCAGAACATTTTAGTTCCTTTTTCAAGCTACAATGGAGCTGCGGTGTTCTCTGGTATATATACAACATTCAGCTCATAGATCAAATGACCAACAAAAAGGAATATCAAACTGTGTGTGAGGTGTCAGTCATTTACGAGGGGATCTGCAAGAGATAGGCAGATAAAGTACAAGATAATGTGGGTCACCTTCTACATTATGAACAAAAACCTGAAATAAATCGGGTTCCCCTAGTGATCACATACAATCCACAACTAAGGGCCCTCAGAAAAATAGCCAGAGATCTACAAGGTACACTTCAAAAGGACGAGAGGCTCAAAAGCATTTTCCCAGATCCACCACTCCTAGCATTCAGACAGCCTCCCAACCTAAAGTCTCTAATAACAAGAAGTGCCTTATTGCACCCCACCAAAAATGGAACATACCCCTGTGGCAAAAAACAATGTAAAACCTGCCCACATATCCTGACTTCTGACAAAAGAAAAATCCAGACACATTAGAGGAATACAGCATCCATGGCCACTACAACTGTTCTTCTTCCAATGTGGTGTACTTAATACAATGCACCAAATGCAAAACATATATTTCTTTGTCCGTTTGCTCCAGCGGGGAGCATAGGGCCTCAACGACACTCCTCCAATGACATTGTTCACATTGTTTCTGAGTAAGTTTGATGGCAAATATTGATTGCTGTGTTTTTTTTATATTTACTGACATTTGCAGCAGATATCCCTAGACTTTGTTTAATTGAAGTTTATACTGAACCAGTGATTTGATTTTATCTCCATCTGTGACTTGTTGGCATTCACAGACTTTTTAAATGATCCCACAGTGAAAAAAAAAAATTGTTCATCAAACAATGAACACAAATGTGTTTCTCTTGGTTTGTGCTTGCCTTTTCCTGAAGGCGTTTGTTTTATCTAACTGTGAAGGCATTTTAAATCAAAATATATGCATATAAATATGTTTATAAAAAGCCACTGAGAGTAAGCAACTAGGATCTAGTTCTGTGTTTCTTCATTTCTTAGATACAGGGAGCCTCTGTAGAAACCTATGGAATAGTATAGCTAGACACAGCTCTATTGAGGCCAAATGAATGGCTAAGGGCCCTTACACACGGGCGTTTTTACCTGCGCTCCCCTGCGTTGCGTTTGGCTGCGCTCAGCCGCAGGGGAGCGCAGGTATAGACGCACTCAATTATTTTCAATGGGGCTGTACTCACACGAACGCATGTAGGCGCCAAACGCAGGAAAAATGCAGCATGTTGCGTCTGAACCTGCGTTCGGCGCTTACACGCGTCTCGTGAGTACAGGCCCATTGAAAAGAATGAGGTGCGTCTATACCTGCGCTCCCCTGCGGCTGAACGCAGCCAAACGCAACGCAGGGGAGCGCAGGTCCAAAACGCCCGTGTGTAAGGGCCCTTAAAGTCATATCTAGTGATGGGCGAATCTGAGGCGTTTCGCTTCGCCGAAATTTCACAAATTTCAAGTAGAAATTCTCAAAACGGTGAAAATTTCGTTTTGGATGCGGGCGTCCATTTTTTAGATGCAGTGGCCAATGGGCATCCTAAATTTTTCTGCCATTTCACAAATTTATTAGCCTGTGGTGAATCGCTGGAATTTGCCGCAGGCAAATAAATTCGCCCATCACTAGTCATATCCATAATCCCTCTGGGAAATATCACCCAGGCATTTACAGGCTTCAGTGCAGTGCTTTAACTATAGAGTATGCAGACCCATTCCTCTGTAGGTGCTAGAAA
>CM044432.1:124377768-124409944 GCA_024363595.1 Xenopus borealis | reverse complement strand
CCCCCCCCCCCCATAGCTGCTATATTAGCTACCCTGGTGCAAGTAGGAGGGACACAAGCAGGCTGGTGGGAGGGACAGGGGCTGTTGCACATGCCAGACCCCTCTTTTGTTTTTTAGGCAGGGCCTAGCACATTCTTGTAATGCCACTGGTTCAGTGCCCAACTGACTGAGGTTGGGTCAGTAACTGATCTGGCAACCAATGCTCTTAAAGGGGAACTATTGCAAAAATGAAAAATTAATATAAGCTTCCACATACTGAAACAATAAATTTTCTAAATACAATTCAATTAAAAATTCTGAACCAATCTGAAATAATCAAGTTTGTCTTCACTATTCCTCTCTCAGCATTTTTTTTTCTTCATTCTGTCATCTTCATTCAGGAGATGTGTGTCAGATTTTCATTGATCGTTCGATCCAGTATATTTTATAGGGGGGTTCCCTTTCATAGCGTATAATATTAGAGCTCACTCAGATAAGTTAGACAGTTAGATCCAATATTTCTTATAGGAGGTTTCCTTTTGCCTAGAAGATGTACTAGAGCTCACTCTAATAAAACCATCAGACATAATTTTGTTAGATGTTGTTTGTACTGAAATCAGAGATATATATATATATAACTAGATAGGTGCACTCAGATAGCCATGGTGATGCCTAGGTGCTGGAACAAAAATTCATATCTATAAAGCAAAAAGAAATAAAAAATCGAGAAATCGAATATCGAGCAAAATGATAGCCTAAAACTATTCAATAAGCATTCGATAGTCGAATGCTTATCGAATTTTGAATAAATTTGTAGGATTTTTGGGGAATAATGTAAATTTGCCCCTAAGTATGGCATTTCTAGGCATGTTCATTTCTGGGTTTAGTTCTCCTTTAAGGAGAATCACAGTTCCTATAAGCAATTATCATTTAATTTGGTTTAAACAGACAGACTAACAGTATACCCATCTGTATGATAGCCTGGATAGCATTTTAATTTGGCTCTTTTAAATACTGTACTGAGAAATAGTTTCTATCATATATTTAATCACATGCACGTATAAGGGGTCTTATACCTAAAAACTGTTTCTTCAGAATTAAAGAAAACGTAATTTCAATAACTTTAAAGGGGTTATTCATCTTTTAACACTTTTTTCAGTTCAGTGTGTTCATAAAAAATAAAGACTTCTTTTCAATTACTTTCTTTTACCTACTTAAGGGCTGGATGAAGGGAAAGGGAGGGGATCAGGACTGGACTGAGAATCAAAATAGGCCCTGGCATTTCAGGTACACAGAGGCCCAATCAGCCCACATAGAGGCCCAAACAGCCCCCACCAGCCCACTAAATACTGACTTTCTATGGCACCTTATAGCAGCCCATCTGGCATTTGCCCTAACGCACAGATTGCCAGTCCGGGCCTGGAGGGGATGAAGGGGAAGGAAAGGAAAAAAGGAGGAAAAAAAAAAGAAAAGGAAAAAATTCTTGAAAAGGAAAAAGGGGGCCGGAAACAAGAACTATCAGCTCAAAGAGATAACAATATGTTTATAGAATGGAAATACAAAAAATAGAGTAAATTATGGACATAATCCTATAGGAAGGTTTTTAATAAGGAACTCCCAGGTATGAAGATTCAGGTCTAATATGAATAACATCATAGCTGTATTCAGTAGGGAACAGCTGATAGGTAACTACCTTACTCCACAATATGGTGCTGAGGCACACCTAGTCGCCCGAAGGAAACAGCAGGAGGGAAATACCTCTATAAGTCTGAGGCCACTCAGATTCATTCACTAAATAGGGGAATGTATATGTTTTTCATGTCAAAAATTCTATTTCTTATTTGTGACTGATGTTATAATATTGAAGTTTACAGTTTTATTTTTCACCTTTTTATGTCCTTCTAAAGCAGTTCTGGGAGGAGGTGGTCACTGGCTCTATAAACTGTTCTTAATTGATACATTAACTGATACATTTGTTATCTTTGGCCCTACTTAGCATAATTCCTGAGTTTAAAGGCAACTGTTGATTAAAGACAACTGCTACAATGGTTGCTAATATCTATGCTGCTGATTTTTCAGATGATGCTGATGAGAAATGTATCAACTAATGCAGAAAATTGTAGCATTTCAGAATCTGCACCTGAATTACTGAGCTGCCGGACTGAAACACCCAAGACAAGAACATCAAACTATGCTTAAATTTAATTAAAAAAAGAGTCAAAAATATAACGTGAAAGGCAATTGAAAAAAAGTCTCATAACACTTGTGGATATACAAAAACTGAGTGTTATGGTCTCAAGGGGGGTCTATTGCTCTGCTGGCAATACCCTTACACGGGTCAGAATCTAAGCTTGCAGGAATATCTTGGTGCATAGGATTCTGGAACACCTATGGGCGCTTCTTCATATTGTCATGATAAAAGAGGCTTATATAAAGCTACTTTACCTTCTTTTCATTAGTCTTGTTTTCATGGTTTACCATTCCGGAGTAATTTGAGCTTCAAATGATGCAATTATGAATATCCTGCTGGGAGAATTCATGGGCCTGTGAATTATGCTTTTATTATTATTATCATCAGCTCTGGCTGTTAAATAAAACACAAAATATAATTGCTTTTATTTTGCAGTGATAATGTGTATTTAATGATGAGCCAACTTGCCTTTGTATAAATACTGTACATTTATTTTAATTTTAGCTATTTAACAGTTTTTTTCCCCCATTCACATAATTCATTATTCAGCCAGCAAGTGTAGAGAACTATACATTGTTTCCCTCGTCTATTGTCTCTTCAGCAGTGTCTGAACCCAGCAGATAGTAAATAATATGTTCTGCTTGGTTAGTGCCCCCTGTTAGCATGTGTGTTCTGAATGACAATGTTCATGTTCATGGTTCACCTGGGGTCAAGAAATTCAAAACTATTTATAAATGTATTTAAGGTGAGTATTTCTGGTTCCATGACAAGTACTTGTGATATCACTGAGTGTATCTCTCACTAGAGCAGCAGGACTGCACAGAGAAAAATGTATGTTTTAATTGCCATTTTATTCCTCTCTGGGTAAGATTTTCTCTAAAAATGAAACAATGTGTGACCTGTTACAGAGCAGTATAACCTTATCCTTTTCTCAGTAGTAATACCATCATTAGAATGGCTCAATTTACCCTGCATTTATACCCCTGGTGCAGCATAAGAGCATTCTTCACCCATGTGCCATTTGTGTCTTTGCTAGTGCATCTGGCACATAATGAAGTCTCTCTCTGGAGCACTAGGGAGTCATCTACAGTATGTACAAGCCTCCCCAAGAACCTTGCATATGAATGACCATGTGTCTGCCCCTTAAATGTTGGGAGCAAGTTTGTTGCTTGTAAGCCATTCACTGAAGTTGGCTATACATGTGGGCAGTATTGGGCTAATACAATCATTCGACATGTGGGCCAGCAATTAGAACATAATTGGAGCTATGCAGGATGTTTATATGAGGACCACAGCAGCAAGCAGATGCAGTACCTCAATTGATGTGAAAATCTAACCTGCCTGATCGGTATTTGGACAATTTGCAGCAGGCTGTCAACTGGCACCATATACAGGTCAATAAACCACTGACTCAGTCCAGATAGTCAAGTAGCCTTTATCAACCATGTGTACAGTCCTGTCACTTACCAACTATGTTATTATTTATTAGAAGGGTAATCCATTTTATTTGTCTATAATGTCCTGTAATGAATTTGTATAATCATATCCCCTCATAAGTTCCTTTTTTTGCAGAGAAAACAATCACAACCTACCCTCATAATTTAAGTCTTCCATTTCTCTAACCAGTTAAGTTACATGTCTCTGTACTCTCTCCAGCTCATTTATATCCCTCTGAAAGGAAAAGTCAACCTATAGCTGGGTAAACGCCATGTTCCCCTCCCCCGTAAGCTCCCTGGCCTACTTCCCCCCCCCCCCCGGGCAAATGCCCCTAAGTGGCCAACTTGCTACTTACCCCTCAGCGCAGGTCCTGAGCGTGGAGTTTGCAGGCACCATCTTCTCCCCAGCCGTCTTCTTCCAGGATTTGTCGGCGTTTGGAGACGTTTGCCGGTTCAGCTGAATCAGAAAACTTCATGACTTTCGGCGCATGCGCAGTAGAGCTGAACCAGCAAGTGCTCCTACTGCGCATGTGCCACCAAGCGATGAAGAATCCAGGAAGAAGATGGCTGGGGAGAAGATGGTGCCTGCAAACTCCACGTTCAGGACCTGTGCTGAGGGGGTAAGTAACAACTTAGGGGCATTTGCCCAGGGTGGAGGAGGCATGGTGTTTACCCCGTTATAAGTTGACTTATAATTTAAGGATTGGGCACTCTGGCATCTCCATGCACTGCATCATAGAGAACTGTGAGTCTGGCTGTTGTTAGTGGATGGGGCATCAAGCCTTGTGCTATGTACATCTAGACCTTAGAGTCAGCAAAAAAACTAGTCTGTCACTATTAAGTAAGTAAGGAATGGAAGAATTTGTAATGTAATTTATGTGAACTTTGGTTCAGGCACCAGGTGGCACTGTGGGGAATGTCCTGGGAGAAGTAGAGTATAGTAGAGTATAGTAGAGTAGAGTACAGCAAGCTACTTCCTCTTTGGGTGAAGAGAAGGAGATGAGAAGATCTCAAGGAGCCTAAGGTAGGCAATGTGAGAGAGGTATCCTGCAGAACTAGATTGGGTAGATTGCTGTAGGTTAGAAGTGTTGGAGCTCACTTTAGGTGGTTTGAGTTATCCAGGTAATGTGAATGGTAGAGAGTCTTGCCAGATTTCAATTGGGGGTCACTGACTTCATCTAAAAAAACAAATGTTCTGTAAGGTTACAAATTGATATAACAAATGCATTTTATTGCAACTTTTTATTGCTCTTCAAAGGTTTTCCAAAGGAAATTTGTTGCTATGCGCACCTCAAAGGGTAAATGGGGACAGAAAAACAAAAATATAGTGTAGTATTTTCAAAAAAAGATAATTCACCCAGTGATGAGATTGTGGCCAATAGTGGTGTATTAATCATATACCCACATAGGTGAAATTTATAATGTGATAACTTAGGAAAATCCTCTGACACCAACAAAATGAAGTGCACATGTGACACACTAAGTTTAAGGAGATTGTAATGAACACCCACACGATCGTAGGTCTGTATCCAGTTATACTCACAGACGTTTTAGAAATTGTTCAACTTTAAAATGAGATCCCAAACATTCTTCTACTTTTCCGATCTGAACAGATAAAACATGGCATGTGCGGAAACTTTCTAAAAGGTATTTTAATAAATAGTAATGCACTTACAAGAAGTTGCTTTAAAAATCGCCTTAAAACATAAAAACGTCCTTTTAGGTTCAGGTCCCTCTGTGCGGCTCAGCGTATACCCCCACCTCCAGGATCGTGGTATCCGAGTCCGAATTTCGGGGTCGCGGTGCCAAACACAAGGCGCGTGTACCTGCTGCCCGCTGACGTAGTACTCCTTGTGACGCGTTTCGCCTCGAACTGGCTTCCTCATAGACAAGTGTACGACCTCTGCCATGTCTGTTCTTTTATGTCCTGGTCATTCAAAACTGTTCAACTTTATTAAAACGTCCGCAATGACTTTGATCATTAACCTCTTGGTGAATGGATTGATACAAAGTAACTATTTTCAATTAAAAACTAGTTACTTTGTATCAATCCATTCACCAAGAGGTTAATGATCAAAGTCATTGCGGACGTTTTAATAAAGTTGAACAGTTTTGAATGACCAGGACATAAAAGAACAGACATGGCAGAGGTCGTACACTTGTCTATGAGGAAGCCAGTTCGAGGCGAAACGCGTCACAAGGAGTACTACGTCAGCGGGCAGCAGGTACACGCGCCTTGTGTTTGGCACCGCGACCCCGAAATTCGGACTCGGATACCACGATCCTGGAGGTGGGGGTATACGCTGAGCCGCACAGAGGGACCTGAACCTAAAAGGACGTTTTTATGTTTTAAGGCGATTTTTAAAGCAACTTCTTGTAAGTGCATTACTATTTATTAAAATACCTTTTAGAAAGTTTCCGCACATGCCATGTTTTATCTGTTCAGATCGGAAAAGTAGAAGAATGTTTGGGATCTCATTTTAAAGTTGAACAATTTCTAAAACGTCTGTGAGTATAACTGGATACAGACCTACGATCGTGTGGGTGTTCATTACAATCTCCTTAAACTTAGTGTGTCACATGTGCACTTCATTTTGTTGGTGTCAGAGGATTTTCCTAAGTTATCACATTATAAATTTCACCTATGTGGGTATATGATTAATACACCACTATTGGCCACAATCTCATCACTGGGTGAATTATCTTTTTTTGAAAATACTACACTATATTTTTGTTTTTCTGTCCCCATTTACCCTTTGAGGTGCGCATAGCAACAAATTTCCTTTGGAAAACCTTTGAAGATTCGTGTTTTTTGAGGGGAGGAGAGAACCCTGGTTGTGACTGTGCATTGGAGGACAGGACATTACACTTTTTGTTTTTGAACCGAACTTTTCACTTAAAACTTTTTATTGCTGATATATCTGTTCAGACCCTCTCCTATTCATATCCAAGTCTCTTATTCAAATCAGTGCATGATTGCTAGGGTAAATGGGACCCTAGCAACCAAATAGCAAACTGCAGCGCTGCTGAACTTAAAATGAAATAACTTTAAAAACCACGAATAATAAAGAAAAATATTAATTGACAATAAAAGTTAAACGGAAATGTTGTGTGTGATCCTCCAGTTTATTTGCACCTAAGTGTGCAAGATCCCAATAATGGAGGCACTCAACCCAGTATCCCAAGGGGACATGGGACACCATGTTACAAGTATTTGCTTTAGACCTGCTTTCATCTGTCCACAAATGTTGCACCATTTCTCAGTCAATGTGTTATTTGGCAAATTGAAAGCTCTTCAGCACGTTTTTATTTTTCAGCAATGGGACTTTGCAGGGGCTTCTTGCCGATAGCTTGGCTTCACATTGATGGTGCAGCCACTGCCCAAAAGCACATTCCGCTGGTTTAAAATCATAATCAAGGCACAGTTACAATGTCAGGAGATTTCTCCCTCCTATTCCCACAGGTAGTGTAGCATTTCTCAGGTTTACTTGTTTATTAAAAGCAAAATGCATAGTTTGTTGCCACATCTCACCCCTAAAGTATTGGTGCCATGCTACTTCTTATATGACCTCTTTATTTCTTGCCTTCAACAAAATGTCTGTAGGAAATAGAAATTGCTGTGTTTTTACATAATGCCCCTTTGCAGACATTTACTCATCATGATTAAACACCTGCATATCTTTTTTACATGGGAAAAAGATACACAATAAGCCATTGTGCAAGAGATAGTTGAACTAAAGTTAACCACAGTTTAAGGATGCTTGCCAATTATTTCCCACAAGTAAGCTTGTTTAGCATGGAGCAATGCCAGTAAATGTAATATTGGATTAAAGGACTGAAAGCTAGACAACAACAGGGTAAGGAAATGCTTCTTTTACTAATTCCCTCAACTGCTATTTTATCTCATTTCATGATATTTCTTGATGGATTTTTTTTAGAGCAGCATCATTTTTACATTGGTTATGTAAACTAAGCCTGCAGGATTTCTGGAACAAGCCTTTGTTTTTCCAACATTTTTTTTTTTGCACACCTAGATTTGTTCTAACAAGTTAGTCATTGAAAAAGTAACAAATAATGATCTGATATGATATTTCACTTATCAGTGCATATTCGTTTTGCAGGATTCTTATTTTAGAAACAGATTTAAGAGAGGAATTTGACTGAGTGGCTTATTTGCCGATGCACAATTAAGTCTTCTGCTCATGGTTCATAATCAATCTCTTAGCTGTCTGGTAACTAGGATTGTTTTACTGCATACAATAATGAGGCTTTTTAACTAAATTACAATATAGTACTTTTAAGGCTGGGTTTTGCCCAACTAATATCTAGTTCTGATTTTATTCCTACTGAAAGCTACTAAGCAGTCCCTAAAGGAGAACTAAAACGTAACTAAAGAATTAGGGCAGAAGTGTTGTATGTTATATGTTGGGCTGTAGCAGCTCAAGGCAACCACAGCTGTTTAGAAGGGAAGATCTGTTGCCCCAGTAGCTCCCCATCTTCTTTTCTGCTGATTCACTGATTCACATGCTCTGTGCTGCTGTCACTTACTGAGCTTAGGGACAAACACAACATATTAATATATTGTAACCCTATCTGCACCAGTTATGTTGGACCCTCTCTCTACAGGATGGGCCTTTGCTACGTGAAAGGGTGAAGGAACGGTGTTGTGGAACTACACCTCACTTGGGCTGTGTGACTAAATAAAAGAAGGTTTTTGAAAACAACCTTTAGCAGCAGGCTTTATTTTCTTAAAACTCAAATCAGGGTTTTAGAAATCAGGGTCAGAACCTTGTGGTATCCCTGTGGAGATAGTGTACCACATTGGATAGATTCACCCTCAGGATCTCTGTATATTGTGACCTGGATCCCCAAACGTTGGATCAGGGAAATCACATGACCTAAATAGCTATTAGGCTATGATCCCTACACTACAGGCCAGTCTTGCATTAGGGGAGAGCTACCCCCTTGCTACTCCTCCTAGTTGCAGCCAGGCTGCTGTTGTATCTGCCTCACTTTCCTGGAAAAGCACTATACAGAGAAATACCCTATTCAGACTTCACCTTATTCACAGGGTCCCTGTATCCCAAACTTCACCAAGGGCCTCACCACCCTTGGGGTCTTCCCTTTACGGGGGCCTAAGCTCCAGGGCACCATTATCATCCACTCCCTCCTGGAGTGTCGGGGGAAAGAGGAAGCCCCACCCTCTACCCAGCACTTTGCTGAAATATGGCAGGAACTTGTCATCAGCCTCTGGGCCAATCATACACTAAACATTATGCTAATAAGCAAAAGTAGAAACATGGGCTTTTGCCCAGCAACCAGAGAACAGGGAAATGTAGGCATTTAAAGCTATATGTAATATAAATATCATAATATAAGGCTGAGGCTGACTAGTAAATAATTATTGGTACATGGCAGCTCAGAAACTAGCTTAATTAACATCATAATGTAATTTTCAGCCCTGTAGCATCAGCTTATATGACAGGCCAGTCTCATTTTCTGCTTGATGAGTTGCAATGACACCTAAGCTTAACTTCTTAAAGGTACAGTGTAAAAATAAAAATTGGGTAAATAGGTTGTGAAAAATAAAAAATATAGTTAGTTAGGCAAAAATGTACTCTATAAGGGCTGGAGTAACTGGATGTCTAATATAACACAACAGAATCCAACTTCCTACTTTTCAGCTCTTTAAGTCAGTCAGCGACTATAAGGGGGGCCACACAGGACATAACTGTTCAGTGAGTTTGCAATTGATCCTCAACATTCAGCTCAGAATCAAGATCAAACAGTTATGACCCATGTGCCCCCCCAAGTCACTGATTGGTTACTGCCTGGTAACCAATTAGTGGAAACCAAGAGAGCTGCAAAACAAGTAGTGTTCTGTCTATTATGTTAGACATCCAGTCACTCCAGCCTTTATACATTACATTTTTGGTTAACTAACTGTATTATAAACATTTTTTATTTTGCACAGCCTATCTATTTACCCAGTACCCAGGTAAATAACTTTAACAGCTGCATGTGTGTGTCACACGCATAACAAACTCCAAGATGGAAAACTCCAGGGACAACTTTGAAGGCCTGGATCATATATACTACCGAGATGCTGAACCTTTACACTGGTTGAATAAGTTAAATATATAAAATATGGTATTTTTAACCATTTTCATTTTTTTAGGATTTAGTTCTTTAAAGGCAAAGGCAAGTTTATATCTGTAGACAGCAGTAGCTAAATTTGGTTAGTTAACGTGGAGCAATGTGGTATGTCTAGATTTGTTTTGGTCATGGAGATGAGCAAGTCCTTTGGGAAAGAGGAAAATAGGAGACATGTTTCTATAATGTGGATAATGACATGAGAGGGTAAGTGGACGTGGGTCTGACTGAACAGGAATTGTGAAGAGAACATGGTTGAGAAAAATGTCTGTAGAGCTTAAAGAAGAAAAAGGCTATAATAACCATGTATATAAAATAGGATAACAGGCTTTACCGATTTGCACAGTGCTGCAAGCTGATTTGTTCATTTCCATCTTGCCTTGTCTCGGCCTTCTCTAGCTGCACATTATTAGCACTAGTGTATTCTTCTTGCTAGCTCTGAATATACAGAGACAGCTGATTGCACAACCTAAAGCCTGATGTAGTAATGAATCAATTATTAAAGCATGCAACCTCTGAAGGAAATGACAAGGTGTTTACAGAACCCGAAACAGAAGTTCAGGGCCGTAAAAATAACTCTTGCTCCGGTGGAACTGTTACAAGCTGAAATTAACCAACATTAAGTAGGTTTACAATAGACTGCAGTTTAGTTCAGTATATAGAACAATACAGCAGAGAGATGCACATATGAGTCCAGATCTAATTAGGATGAATTCCTCAAAACTTCCCTGGTTATGTGGAATTTCCTAGCACCTGTTACATACTGTATAAGCACTAGTGCCGTAACCTTGGCACCATTCATTCCACTTTGCTATTTTACTATCTGATTGAACTATAACTGTCAACATCATTCAAAACAATGATCCACTATACTTATATGGCATTGTAGACAAGCCATCAGTCATATTAGAAAGGTCTCCAGCCAGTCTTGGCATGAAAAATTCTGAGAAACAGATAAGCACTTAGACTGTGAAATACAAGATGCATTTGTCACTTATCTACAGCTGTTAAAGAAGTGATATGAAGAGACATTCAGACAGTAAGCAGGGATGCATACTTTATAATCAGCAGCAATATTGCTACAGGGAAAGTACTGCAAACACAAAATCATAGCAAGAACTGGAAAATAAAATAAATTAAAAGATGGTAAGCAGCACAAAATTAGTGAATTAAGGGCAGTACAAAAAAGGAGCACATAATGCAGAGTTATTTAAAGTCCAGACTGGAGTATATAAGTACAGCAGTAAAAATAAGTATTCATACCATCAATGGTTTTCTCATTAAATACATTTGTAACTGGGCTATTGACATGAAATTTACACAAGTTGTCAGTAACAACCCAAATACTCCACAGATACACAAATAACTAAAAAAAAAATATGTCCATAAATAAAAGTTATGCGAAATAAAGCACAAGAAAAAATGGAGCACCAAAGGAGCCGATTGTTCAGCCGTTAAAAAACATGGTAAAGGCATGCCCAGAACAGGCTGCCCACTTTAAGCATTTTTGGCTAGCGGCCACTTCCTCAGAAGCTATAAAGCTATGTGTAATAAAGCTAAGTGTAATAAAGCTATGTGTAATAAAGCAGACTGACACATGGAATACGTATTGAATAAATGGAGTTACAAAAAGGCATGGAAAGCCAAAACACCTGCTGAAATATGTCAGTATTTAGAAAGAAAATCTGCCCCCTATCAGTGCAAATTAATATCTGCTGATTTAGTCCTAACTGATGGCCTATAAAGAGGTTTCTCATTACCAAGGTATCATACAAGAAGCAGCTCATGATAGGTTAAAGCAAAGAGCTCTCTCAAGACCTTCACAACCTTATTGTTGCTGCTGGCATTGGTTACAGATGTATTTCTAAGCTTATGAATGTTCTAGTGAGCACTATTGGGGCCATAATCAGGAAGTGGAAAGAACATCATTTCACCCTAAACTGTCCACAATCAGGCGCATCTCACAAGAATTCTGACAGAGAAGTAAAAAAATAATCAAAATTATCAAAGAGTCAACGATAACTCCTGGAGAGCTTCAGAAAGACCTTAAATTAGCCTGTACAGTTGTTTAAAAAATAAGAATGCACTCAACCGACATCCTGTAGGCATTCTCACCAAGCAAGACTCCACTGCTGGAGAAAAAGCATGTTGAAGCTCTGAAGCAATGAAATTATAGGAGAATTATAGGAGAATAGAGTCTGATCAGATGAGACCAAAACTGAACTCTTTGGATTTCATTGCACACACCATGTTTAGAGGAGAAATGGCACTGTACCTCACCCCAAAAACACTTTACTAACAGTGAAGACATTTCAGCAAGACAACAAACACAAACACCCAGCCAAGGAAACTCTCAGGTGGTTTCAGAGAAAGAAAATAAAGCTGCTAGAACTGCCCAGTCAGTCACCTGACTTGAATTCGATTGAAAATCTATGGAAAGAACTGCATATCAGAGTTCATAGAAGAGCTCCCCTAGAACCTTCAAGATTTGAAGATAGTTTGTGAGGAAGAATGGGCCAAAATCACCATTGAGCAATGAATGTGACTGGTTTATCCATATAGGAAGTATATTGAAGCGGTCTTTAACAACAAAGGCTTTTCTACTATGACAATTGGTATAATACCATTTTTATTCTAAAACATACTTAAAATTCCAAAGGTCCAGGGGGTAGTTTCTCTGGCTCAGTCCAGACCTTCTCCTGGTTCCTTGAGCTCAGTTTCAGTTCTCCAGGCGAAGAAACCAGGAGAAGGTCTGGACTGAGCCAGATAAACTACCCCCTGGAACTTTGCAGCAAACACAAACGGACTGAATGTGATTTTTATCTCAAAAAAATGTGAGTGCATTTTTTGTTTGATTTTAAGTATGTTTTAGAATAAAAACGGTATTATACTATCTCTGGCTTCCACCCTTGCATTTGGAGTGTCTGCAGAAGCTGCAAGACCAGACAAGGATCGAGAGGAGGATTTTTAAACATGTGCAGCACCACAAGAGTAGTTTGTAAGTAGGCAATCCACTCAAAGGTGAAGGTTTTTCACACTGGGAATACGCAACTAATTGCTGCACAGAAGGAAAAACCCACCCCCCCACCACCCAGTGCTTTTCATGGCATAACTTAGAGTTTAACAAAGAAAGGGGAGCACCTTTCTAATAGTAACACCTGGTGATAATCCCCCTTCCTAAAAAACATAATACGATATGTTGGTATTTTGATTTCTGTTGCCACAGGCACTGATCCATATTTTTTATGAATATTTCTACTTTTTCTCCTATGTATTAAATAAATGTCAATAAGAGTGTTTAGTACATATTTCCTATGTCATTCCACTTAATTACACATAACTTAATTTATGGACTTATTTATTTTGAGTTATTTGTATGTGTAGATTACTTGCATTGTTACCGACATCTGGTGTATATTTCATGTGAATAGCCCCTATAAGACATATATTTACTGAGAAAAACAATGTTTTCCCTGCTGTAATGTCAAAAATAATGAAAATTGTATTGTTCATATAACTTTATAGACCACCAGCCACAGCAGTGAATACTGTCACTGCGCAGGTGGGATGAAATCTGATGACTGAAGAAAGCATGGAGTATGGCTAACACATACTTTTTCTCTCATCAAGCCATTTAGTGCCACAGAAGGAAGTGGCTTTTCAATATATAGCAGGAAGCAGATGAAAATACTTGTTGAATCATCACTGTAGGAATGTCCAGTATATGTGACTAGGCGCAATGCCAGGGAGAAAAAAGAGCCAGCATCCTAATCTCCAAGTTTTGCAATATGATATATGGCTCAATATTTGCATGTTTACATGATGATCTATTTCTCCTTGTGTTTTAAATTGATAAAATGAACACATGAGAAAAGTTTAGGTGGCTTCAACAAAAGGGAAGTAAAAAAAATGCAACAAAAATAAATACTGAAATCACTGTGAATTACATTAAAATGTGTTTTTTGGTCACAAAAAATCCACAAGTATAAAAGAGAACTCTGGTGTTGCCATCTCTTTCCTATGAACAAGAAGACATATAGGGGCAAATTCAATAAAGCGCGAAAATGCGCTAGCGAGGGCTTCTTAGTGAATTAGCGTAGTTACTTCCCTTCGTCAGTGCGCAACTTCGCCTGGCGTAAGGGTGTGAAGTTGCACAAGTCGATGTCCTTCGCTAGTGAATTTTCGCCAGGGACACTGTTAGTGAATCAGCGAAGTTGCACAAGTCGATGTCCTTCGCTAGCGAATTTTCGCCAGGGACACTGTTAGTGAATCAGCGAAGTTGCACAAGTCAATGTCCTTCGCTAGCGAATTTTCACCAGGGACACTGTTAGTGAATCAACGAAGTTGCGAATTGACGTCATGCTGGCGAATTAGCGCTTTGGTGATTTTGCGCCATAGTATTTGTAGCTTTGGTAATTAACTGAGGACACTGGGAGAGTCTTTATGTCTATATAATTTGCCTTTGCTAATAAGAAGATAAACAGGGGGTAATGCAAAAAGGCAAACTGCCATTTCATATTAATGTTGCCAGTTGTGTTATGTGTTATTTAAAGGAATTGTCCAGTATAAAAATAAAAACTGGGTAAATGTTTCTAATATAGTTAGGCAAAAATGTAATGTATAAAGGCTGGAGTGACTGGATGTCTAACATAATAGCCAGAACACCACTTCCTGCTTTGCAGCTCTCTTTGTTTCCAGTGATTGGTTACCAGGCAGTAACCAATCAGTGACTAGAGAGGGGGCACAAGGGTCATAACTGTTGCTTTTGAATCTGAGCTGAATGCTGAGGATCAATTGAAAACCAATATAACAGTTATGTCCCATGTGGCTCCCCTTAAAGTTAGAGAGATGCAAAGTAGGAAGGAGTGTTCTGTTAGATATCCACTTATTCTAGCCTTGGCTAACTAACTATTTTGCTCAGCCTACAGTATCTATTTACCCCATTTTTATTTGTACGCTAAGGGGCAGATTTACTAAATTCACATAAATTCACGAGTGATTCGAAAAATTGATAGAATTTTCAAAAATATTCAAATTTCGAAGATGCAAATTAGGCAAATTCGACCATCGAATAGTCTAATTCGAATATTCGAATTTAATTTTATTCGAATATTCGAAAATGCGATGTTCGAATGCTTCCCCTTTAAATTTAAATTTGACCATCTACTTCGCCAGATTAAACCTACCGAAATGGGGATCATTCCCTAAGATCGAATATAAAAAATTCGATCGATCGCTTAAAAATCGTTTGAATATTCAATTCGAATTCGAATATTCGAACGAACGAATGAATTTTCGAATTGCGGAAAAATCCTTCAAATTCGATAGTCGAATTCGTAGGATTTTACCTCCCCACTATTGCCTGGTCGAATTTTGAATTTTTTTATCATTCGAAATTCGACCAATAGTAAATCTGCCCCTAAGTTGCTCCCGATAAATACAGTATATAGGGAAGTTGAAATGGTTTTCCTCTCAGCTTGCATATCATCGTTTCTTGTTTCGAAAAGTTTCACTTTTTTGTAACTGTGTAAAGACCAAACCTACTGCACCTCTAGAAGTGTTCTGGAGAAATAAGCATTTTTATTTTAGTACAAAAAACTTATACACAGGGATTTTGCAATGTGCCTGTAGAAACTAATGATCAACTTGAGAATATTGCTTCTGTAATTAAACAAGAATAAACATAGCTATTTAAGAAACACACTAAAAACCCATAACTGCGTTTAGCTGCTATAAGCACTTTATCATATCTCCTTAGGGGGCCTGGTATTCAGGTGTTCATTACCAGACTGCCTGACTCTGATTTACCCTGCTGTTCGGTCCTACTATAGTAATCAACCTTCTCAGTCATCCTTCGGTAAACTGAGCCAGTTTAATGATCTTATTGTTAATGAGGGAAACAAGGCGAACTTAGCCAATTCATTGCTCATAATGAACAAAGTTTATTTGGAACACAGGGAGCTGGCTACAGCCAACGGCACAGCTACATTTGCATGTCTCTGTAGTATTCTATTTAAAGTGAAATATGCAGGTATTATGAAGCCAGAAGCTATGTATGTATTGTATTTATGAAATGTGTTTATTTGTTATGTATATGTAATCAGGACAATGCTTAACTTGAATCACAAATAGGAAGACTGATGGTGTCCTAGTCGCAGACATCTATGTGATAAAACTCCCACTTTCATGTATTGATCAGCACCAATATATTACATTTGGGAAATAGTTTTAGCGAGGACGTATTATGGCTTAAAATCAAACCTAACTGAAAGGAATAGTAGTAGTCAAAAAAAAATAGTGGTAGTCAAAAAGTCTGTAAAAGTATCATGAAACATCAACTGAACTCAATACAGGTATAGGATCCATTATCCAGACGCCTGTTATTCAAGAGCTCAGAATTACTGGAAGCTCATTTCCCATAGGTTACATTATAATCAAATAATTTAAAAAAGGTTAAAGGGGTCGTTCACCTTCCAAACACTTTTTTCTGTTAATTTTTTTTCAAATTGTTCCCCAGAAATAAAGACTTTTTTTCATTTACTTTCCATTATTTATCTTTTACTGTTTTTCCAAAATCTAAGTTTAAAGTTGAATGTTGGTGTCTCTGGTGCAGACTCTAAACTGATACAATTTTGCAACATTTAATTGATACATTTCACAGCAACATCTCTGCAGTACTGGCTACTATTGTATCAATTCTAACAGCTGCCTGTAATGAAACCCAGAGATTCTGCTCAGCAGGGACAAAGATAAGAAATGTATCCATTAAATGTATCAGTTTAGAACAGTTGGGGGGGTTAGCGACCCCCCCCCCCCCGAGCTGCTTTAGAAGGTGAAAAATGACACTTTACACTTCAATATTAGAAAAACGGTTACAAATAGAAAATTGACAGTAATTGGAAAAAGTCATTATTTCGGGTGATCTATCTGAAAACAAGTAGTTGTTTGAAGGTGAACAACCCCTTTAACATTATTTCCTTTTTTTACTGTAATAGTTGCTTGTACTTGATCCCAACCAACATATAATTAAGCCTTACTAGTGGCAAAATAATCCTATTGGGTTTAATATTTGATTGATTTTTTAGTAGACCTTTGGAGTATGGAGGGCCAAATTATGGAACAATCCCTTATCCAGAAAACCCCAGGTCCTGAGCATTCTGCATAAAAGGTCCCATAGATAGTACTTATTTTGAAGATACTGTTTCTGTTGCAAAGCCAAAATGTAATTTACAGCTTGTCCTGATAAACAATGTTTCAATGGCAATAAATAAAAAGCAAATGGGCAGAAACTGTATGGTTTGATGGCTAAAAATATGTTAAATGATAATATTTCCAAAAATAGGTAGGGTTAAACTATACAGGTATCAACATGCCCAAAGATGCTTCCAGTTCTGCATGTTTCTAAACAGAAATTAAATGAGTTTTTTTTTAATGCAGTTATATTTTCGTTTGCCTCAGGTGTGTCTATGACCTTACCTAGTAAATTGAATGTCATTGTTTATACTGAAATATTACCTGGCCAGTTGAGAGCAATGGCCCAAGGTATGACTAAAGCACTGTGGAAAGTTTTGAAAACACAAGTGAGAAGATTCCTTTCCATCACTCAAGGAACTGAAAGTTGTCCTGCCTGAAGGATGAAATAAAATTCCCCTAAAGCTTCTTTCCTCCAAAGGATCCAGCAATTGATTGGCTTCAGAATGGTGGCAAGTCTATCTGATTCTGTTCCTCCAGAAGGCATTAAGGGCAAATGG
The DNA here is from genome assembly GCA_024363595.1 of Xenopus borealis. NCBI lineage: Eukaryota > Metazoa > Chordata > Amphibia > Anura > Pipidae > Xenopus > Xenopus borealis. The sequence continues at coordinate 124,392,434 of CM044432.1, read as the reverse complement.
TGGATCCTCATCGTATTGATGTATGTTTTCTTTCGAAGTTTCTGGTGATCTCTTCACTTTGTTAAAAAAAAATGCATACTTATTGAGTATTCTATGCAAATCTTTTAATCTGGGATGTTAGTTATGACTAAGTATAAGCCTTTTGAACACTTCTACCCGATACAGACGTAATTATGCCAGCAGGTACTTTATAGCACATTTAGGTCCTATGTTATGTATATTTGAAATCCTATGTCTGTCAAATAAGCTTGTGTACACAAAGTATACTTTGGAAAAGTATTTTCATTGAAATACTGGCCTTGAATTTATGCCATATAAAGGTGTCCCAAAATCTCAAATTCAGAGTCTCCATCTAAAGTCATTTAATCCCACTGTACTTATTCATGAAATCCCACTTGCACGGGGAATCACCAGGTTTGGAACCACAAGGCCTTTCTTCATCTTATGTCATTCCAGTTTCTCCATTGAATTGTCCTGCACATGCCCAGTAAGTATTCAGTGATGTCAGTGGCTTTAGAAGAGAAATAATAATCCCTCAGATAGCTCCTCCCCCAGGTGGGTGTCTGTGTATTTTGTGTATTGACAACATGCCAGGATGCAGTGGGACTATGAAAATTTTCTTTGTTCTTTTTTTAAGAGAAAGATTTACACATATTTATATGAATAATTTCTTCTAATTTATGTCTGCCATGTGCAATCTGTTTATATTATAAAACAGTTCACATGTTGATTTCTGTTGTATGGAATTTAGGTCTTTAAAAAGCTACTTTCATTTGGAGAAAAGTCTTATCACATTAAAGGGGAACTAGCTCCCATGAACTATAAAACTATTGGTCCAACCAACATAAGTCAAGGACCTTTTCCTATTTTTGTTCTCCAGAGCTGGGCAGCAGGATTGGCTGTACTAGTTCTTGTTTATTGACTTACATATCACATGCTCAATCGCTGCTAATGAGCCTGGGACTGGTACAGGGGGAGCCTTTAATTATGGCCTGTTAGGTTCATAAAGTTCGTGAAGGGGGACTGGTTATGTTAACTGAGATATTGTCCTTTGAATTTTTATATTATGATTTTATAAGGTGCTTTATTGAAGGTGCTGTGGTTTTTGTTGCCAAATAACTTTTCCAGTAAGAAGTTGAAATGACTGACTAGTGTGCTAAAATGCACAAGGCTTTTGTGCCAGCACATGAGTCACTTTTTACCCCTTCAGTCATTTTATTAAATTCTTCACACAAAAGGATTTTTTTTCCCCTCATTGTGCAGATGTTTTCCCATTAATGACTATCATTACACTTTCCCATGAATACACTAACATGTTATCCATCATAAAGTTGCCTTGAGGCAATGAAAGGGATCAGTAAAGTCAGATAGTGTCAGGGAAGCTCCATCCAGGCTTACTCTGTTGCCAAAAAAAAAGGCAGGTCACAAGACCATAATCAGAGCTTTGCATTCCAAATTGGAAAATATTGCCCACCCTGTTCTACTATCACTCCTATAAATGCATCTTGCTCTCAGGAAGATCCGTTTAGCAGTATTTTATTAATTTATTTTAAAAAGTCATTAATATGACAACATTATTTTCAACTACATTTCACAAGGGGAGCCTAAAACTGTTGTAGGTAACCCAATAGGTTGATTCCCCTACTGCCTAGTAAGTCCCTTTTGTGCCACCTGTGTCTTGTGACCGTGTGTTTCCATAACTGGCCTGGGGATCTAGTAACCAGTTCCTGCCTATAGTTTATATCATGGGAAGGGGAACAAGGTACTTTCTCTTTAGTTTCTACCTAGTACCAAAAGCATATTGAAAACATCAACCTTAGAGAAAGTTAGGGGCACCCCAGTGAAAAGAATTAAAGGTAGTGGATAGCAGTTTCTGTCCTAGCACACTCATAGTAGTAGGAGCATTGATTAAGTACTCCCAGGCAACATCTTATAGGGACTACAGTATGGAAAGGGAATACTCTTATACCTGAGAGGGTCCCACTGGAGAGGATCCAATGCACTGTCTCTAGCAAGATATTCCTTCACACCCTCACATTCTTCTATGGGTAACGGTGGGTAACGTGTATGACCTTCCATACTTGATTAACTTTCCCTTTGTGGATCAGCTTAGTGTACATTTGCTACTGTTTAATGCATCATTTTGGTTAAGAATCACTCATGTCTAACTCCAGTTATACTGTATATGCATCTGTGTTTTGAGTTAAAGTTTCTCTACTCATTTGTGAGGGCCAAGCTGAGAGAGAGGGCTGCAATATAACAATGCTCTACTAAACAGCTGTTGTTTTGAAGGTACATTTTTTCCACCAAACCTTTCTACCTTTCAACCATGTTTGGTTCATTTGATTATTGCAAAATATGTTGCTTGTATGATCATACAAACAAAAATATACAGTTTTTCTCATTTCTCATTCATTATTGCTCCCGTGCCTGTGTCTCCCATGTTTCATTTAGCAAAACAGCTGAAGTTGTATGGGATTTCCAATATCCAGTAGATGCCAAAGTGGTCTCAGTTTCTTCTAGGATAAAACTAAACTTACCGAGGTTAAGTAAGCTGACCTTATGTTTCTAACAGGTGATGAAGATGCATTGCTACATATTTAGTTTCAGCTCTGGGTATACATTACTTGTTTGGATGATCAGTCGGCACCAGGTTCTCCGGATGGGTGGTTATTAGTGGATATCAGGAGGGTTTCTAGGACTGTGTTTTTCCCTATCTCTGTAGTGTTAGAGGCAGCTTAGAGAAAAATCTTTATAAAATGGTACTTCTATATTAGCATAATGTCCTGGTGATGGATGATTTCAAATCAGATAGGAGGTTAAAAGAGGTCAAAGAGGCTGTATCATAATGACTGATGGCTTAAAATATTATTTCTATCTTTTTAAAGTCATTGTGGCTTCTGAAAGCACCATTTTGGGAAATCTGCATAGATGGGGGTCATTTCTTCATAGTATTAACTTTAAAGCAGAAGTTGCATAGGATTTCCAAAATAGATGCAACAATGGACTTAAGGAAATCATGTTATTTTCATCATTCATTTTCTTTCCCCACTGTTCCCAAGAAAAATGTGTATTTTAATGGTTATTTATATATGTAATAATTTAAAATCATATATAGTTAATTATATGATTAATTATAATATATAATGTAATCATATATGTAATATTTATTCATATAGCCGTACATAGGCATAGTCACAAACAGGGGCACAGATATGATATATTATGATGATAAATTAGACAGTACATATTTAAGTGCCAGATCTTCCAGTACAGAGTTGGGATAAGGACCCTGCCCCAAAGAGCTTACAATCTACTAAAAATGTAAAGTGCTATCTGGCAAACTGAAAAGTCAAATCAAATCAATACAGCTATTGTTTAATGTATTTATCACATATATTTCTAGAAGGCCCTCTCCCAGTTATCTTCCACACCACCATTGTAACCACCGCCGGTTAACAAGAATACTTGGAACCTAAGCAAACAAATGATAATGCCAATTCTAATGTGGGGGAGCTATTGGAAAAAATGATTAATAATTTAAAAACCATAAAGATTGTTTCAAATTGTCACAATATTGTCACAACATAAGTTCCTATCAGCACTAACAAACATGGCTACAATGTCTTGAGAACCAAACGTCTCGTTTTTTTGATGGCAGCGAATTTTCGGCAGGCGAATTTTCACTGGCGTTTCGCGAATTTATTCTACAGGGCCAGGACCTCCATCCTTTTATCTCCTTGACACTAAGCACTTAATCTGTATTGTAACTGTACTTTATATTTATGTGTAATATACTTACAAACATGCACAGTATATGCACACCCCTCATAATGATTGACATTGGCTTTTACTGCCAACACTGGTGCCAATACATAATGAAATGACAAAATGATCCAGAGACTAGTCCGATTGCCATCTTGGAGGCAGGAAGTCTTTTCCCCCTCTAAGGAAAATTGGAGAGGCTTCAAATGGGTTTTCTAGCAGTAAGGCAGGTTAAAATAGAGTTAAAAGGTTGAACTTGATGGATGTGTGTCTTTTTTAAAACTAATTACTATGTTACTCTGTTACTGTATTGAGTATTTATTGCTCCCAAATTTGTTGCAATAGCTTGTTTCTTTTTCAGCAGAGTAATAGTTCATACATAAGTAAGGTTTATGCACAATTGGTTTGCAGAGATAGAAGGCACTGACCTCAACCCAACTGAACACTTGTGGGATTAATTAGTTTGAGCCATGCCTGATCACCCAACATCAGTGATGACCTAAATGGAGACAAATCTCACCACCAATTTTCCAACAACTAGTGCAAAGCCTTTCTAGAAGAGTAGAGGCTAAGGGGCAGATTTATCACTGTTAAAATTAAAATAATTCGAAATTCGACCATATGAATAAAAAATTCGACTATCGAATTTGAAGGATTTTATCGCAATTCGATCGATCGAACAAAAAAGAATTAGATTGATCGATAAATCGTTCAAATCAATCGAATTTTTTTTTTTTATTTGATCAAAACCAATGATTCCCAATTCGGTAGCTTGGTTCTGGCGAAGTAGTTGGTCGAATAAAAATTTAAAGGGGAAGTAATTCCACCATCGAATAGTCGAATATTCAAATAAAATTTTATTCGAATCCTAATTTAATTTAAATTCAATCGCGCTTCATGTGAATTTGGGGGCAGATTTACTAAGGGTCCAATTATCGAGGGCTATTAGCCCTTGAATTCGACTGGCTAATATTTGGTGAATAAATATTCGCCAAAATCGAATTGAATATTCGCCAGTTTTGAGTGCATATTCGACTATTCACCAGAATGGAATTTTTGGGAGACAACCTTTCCGTAATGCTGAGCATTCTGGATTGAGGATTCCATACCTTAATACTACATTATACACACTTGATTCCCTGACCCTCTAGCAAAGGTTCTTGCAAATGATTTGCCTTTAGAACAGATACTAACAGAGTTATGTAGTAGAAGGTAGATGTTTTCCCTGGTCCTTTAAACCTTCGCAACTTCAGCAGCTAAGCTTTACTAGTTTATTGCAGTTAGAATAATGAAACAAAATATTTAATTGGTTGCTATGGATTACTGGACTGGAGAATGTTTGCAGCTAATAATGCATATCACTCTAACATGTTTATGTAATAATGCTATCAAGTCAATGCTAAATCAAGGTATGTGCATATTATGAGACACAAGCTATAGAAGCATAGGTCTTCTCTTGGAGCTTCCATGTGCTCCCTTTTTTCCAGGAGAATGAAACATGTGCTTAAGGCCTTGGGTTCGTCCAGCATCGTTGTGTTCTCCAGGTCTGAAAACTGCTGTGTCCGAAGCCTCAATTTAATCACTTTCATCCTTTCCTGTCTTATCAGCCCACTGGAATCAATCAGTTACTAGGCCAAGTGATATAAAAAGTTATGATGTCTACCTCCTACTTTGACTTCAATGAAGTTCCAGTTCAGCAATCCATAAATAAATGTACATAAATAAATATACTATAGAAGTCTTACTACCCTCTAGGTTAGCACTGTCCAACCCTTTTAATGATGTGGCCAGCTTGGTGACGTATTCCATGTTTGGACTTTGTAAATAAGGACTTTGTGGATTTTGTTCTGTGTGGCCAGGACTGGAGGTGGGATTAAGCCTCCTTACGACTACTAAAGTTTTTTTGTGTGTTTTACACCATTTCGCTTGACAAATGATCAGCAAGAGGAACTTTCATAGAGAGAACCCACACAGATAAAGGAAGAAGAAAATCATACAGGTTTACATGTCAAACATCACATTGCTAAGCAACGATAGACCCTCCCTGGACTCAAGATTTCCGTTCCATCTCTTCAGTGTTACCATAGGGATGTGATACAGTGTTTGTATGTGTGTGTGTGTATATATATATATATATATATATATATATATATATATATGCCTATACCAGTAAGCCCTCAAAGCAATGCTGCTCTGAGCCATCTGCCAAAAGTAACACTGCATTTCTGTCCTTCTATTGTGTACACATGGACTTCTGTATCAGACTTCCTGTTTTCATCTTAAACCTCCAGTGCTAGAGTTTGAGCATGATTAATTTGCTCCCTTCCCCCCCCCCCATCTCCCCTTCCTGCTGTAATCTGTGCCCAGAGCTATGAGTGGTCAAGACTCAGGCAGGAAGTGATATCACTCCAAGTTAATATGGCAGCTACTATCCTAAACAAACAGAGAGAGAGCTGCTAGAGCTGTTTAAAACATTCTACAGAATAAATATAGCATTCTAGCTTGCACTATTGTGGGTAATCTATTGGCAATAAACTGCTCCGGTAGCTTTCCTTCTCCTTTAAGTGAAAGCTTTTGATCAATAGTTCCGCTCAATCAAATGTGAACATAGCTTTTAAATTAATCGCAATATTGTCCTATATGCATTTGATTAAGTGCAGCCAAGCATCATTATTTTAGAAAGCTGTTGATGCCAAGAGACCAAATACTTTTTTAATGATTCAGCACCTTTGGAATAATATATGCGCATATATATATATATATATATATATATATATATATTGATTATGATCGATTAAGATTTATAAACTTTAGGCAAAGATATACACACTATTGGGGTGTGTTTTGAGGGTTAAAGGCAATGACCTATGACATATGACCTCACTTCCTGTTGCTTCCATCACTAGGGTTCATAAGGGTCACATTTTGCACAGAGTGTTCACTTTGAGAAAGGTCAGATTGCTGACCGAAACGTCAGTGTTGTTTGTGACACAATAAAGTGTTTTTTTCATTTTTTAAGTCCTGTGAGTGTGAGACTCTATTCCAGCTTACATTTAGTTTTCTTTGTCTTTGCACCCAGGCGATTTTCTGCACCATCGGGACGTGATTTATATATATATATATATATATATATATATATATATATATATATATAGTACTGACTAAACAGGGCTTTTTAAAATTCCTCATAAAAAGATTTACTTTATATGTCTCCATATTCTTTAGGGTATTTTAAGGTGTTTTTTCCATGGGAATTATGGAAGGAGGAACCTGCTTCTGAGCAAGTGCTTCCCTGGATAAGAAATATTAGGAGAACAAGTAACTGTGCAAAGTGGTGACCTTCCTGGATGTGTATAATGCAAAGGGGAAGGCATGGTTAGCAGCGCAAGCAAAACATATTTTCGCTTATGCAGCTATGTAACTTGAGCTCCAGCAAGGAGGTGATAGCTTGTAGAGTTAGGGGCTGACTCATCAAACATTATTAACTTTTTAAAAGCAGTGCTGATGCATACCTAAAAATGCTTTTATAAGATCTAACAATGCTTTTGGACTACAGAGTTTAACTTCCTCTCTTGAATCATTTGTTCTTAGGCAGTAAATAACTGTCCAAATCCTTTGTCCCTGCATGCAATTTGCTTTGTGTAGCAAGGATTTGCTCTGTAGAGCAAAATGGGGTATGACTGCTCAAACACAATCACGCACATTCAAATGAACGTAACACAGGCATCAGCTTTGATTAATATACCAATTTGTGAACAAATAACTTGACTGTCAGGGAAATGTTGATAATTGGCAAAAAGACAAAACTGATGGAAATCCTTCTGGATTCCCCCGGTCTTAAATATATCTTACTCTTGGTGTAGATCAGGAGTTCCCATACTTTACTAATGTGAGGTCTACTTTTAGTTACTTGCCCAATGATGATCTACATCCATAAAACCATTGCTAGTATTCTGTTCCAATGAAATATTACTTAAATATTGATTCACAAGAAAATGTATATAGCTATATTTAGCAAAGAAGATTTCTCATGGAACCTTAGTCTAATAAACACCTGAATGAAAAGAATGAACCAGGAGGGTGATATAGACAAGCTGATTGTTGACAGTGTCTTGAGATCTACTGATCACCAGCTACAAGTACAAGATACTGTTTTATTATTACAGAGAAAAAGAAAATCATTTTTAAATGTTTGGATTATTTGATTATTATGGAGTCTATGGGTGACAGGCTTTCCGTAATTCAGAGCTTTCTGGATAACAGGTTTCTGGATAACTGATCTCATACCCACACTACTAATTGTTTATATACTAGTTAACACTTCTGTACACCTTAGTTAAGGCTAGGGACAGACAGGTTTAATAGCAGGCGACAATCTCCCCGCACGTTCTTCTCCCTGTCCGTCGCTAGTTGAAATGTAAAAGCGTCGGCTCTGTGCACACGCGGTGCAGCGATTTCCGGAATCGCCCGAAGATACTTCGTGAGGAAACTTCGGGTGATTCCGGAAATCGCCACGCCGCGTGTGCACAGGCGCTGGCGCTTTGTCATTAATACTAGCGGCAGACAGGGAGAAGGAAATTCGGGGAGATTGTCGCCTGCTAAAAACGCCAGGCGACAGAATCTCCCCGAATCTCCCTGTCTGTCCCCAGCCTAAGGTCACCTTAACGACCGATTTTGGTGCCATTGGACAAATCCATCAAATGATCTTGAGGTTAGTGGGCAACGAACAGTTTTTTGTCTGGAATTGGTCACAAATCGATTAGGCAGGCTTGAAAATTTTCATTGGTCACAATGAAATGTATCCATTGTCCAATTGTTTGCAGGCCCAAGCAGGCAGCTACCCACAGTTTTCCTGGATTCAACTAGACAATATCACTCGAAACTGTCTTTTTAGTTGATACATTTAAATGATCGTTTCAAGATAAGCTTGGTTTTAAGATCTTTAAATAACATCTATTGCCACATTTAGTTAAGGTGACCATACACGGAGAGATCCTCTCATTTGGTGATGTTGCTAAACGAGCCGATCTCTCCCCGATATGCCCGGATATCGGGGTGATCCAATCGCAGGCCCTAGGGTCCAACTATCGGATCACGATAGAAGAGATACGGGGGGGTCCAACAGGGCTAGACATTTTGTCAATTTCCCAGCTGCCCCTGGTAATGTGACTTCTGCCAGCACTTTAGGAGGGAACTGCTTTCTGGCAGGCTGTTGTTTTTCCTTCTCAATGTAACTGAATAGTACGCAGTGGGACATGGGTTTTACTATTGAGTGCTGTTCTTAGATCTACCAGGCAGCTGTTATCTTGTGTTAGGGAGTTGTTATCTGGTTACCTTCCCATTGTTCTTTTGTTAGACTGCTGGGCGGAAAAAAGGAAGGGGTGATATCACTCCAACTTGCAGTACAGCAGTAAAGAGTAATTGAAGTTTATCAGAGCACAAGTCACATGACTTGGGGCAGCTGGGAAATTGGCAAAATGTCTAGCCCCGTGTCAGATTTAAAAATGAAATATACAAAAATCTGTTTTCTCTTTTTAGAAATGGATTTCAGTGCAGCATTCTTCTGGAACAGCACTATTAAAGGGGTTGTTCACCTTTGAGTTAACTTTTAGTATAATGTAGAGAGTGATATTCTGAGACAATTTGCAATTGGTTTTCATTTTTTATTGTTTGTGGTTTTAGAGTTATTTAGATTTTTATTCAGCAACTCTCTAGTTTGCAGTGTCAGCAATTTGGTTTCTGGGGTATAAATTACCCTAGCAACCCTGCATTTATTTGAATAAGAGACTGGAATATGAATAGGAGAGGGACTGAATAGAATGATAAGTAATAAAAAGTAACAATAACAATACATTTGTAGCCTTACAGAGCATTTGTTTTTAGATGGTGTCAGTGACCCCCATTTGAAAGCTGCAAAGAAACAGAAGAAAATTGCAAATCATTAAAAAAACTATGAAAAATAAAAAATGAAGACCAATTGAAAAGTTTCTTAGAATTGGCCCTTCTTGCATATACTAAAAGTTAACTTGAAGGTGAACCACCCCTTTAACTGATGCATTTTGAAAAAAAAATTTTCCCCATGACAGGATCCCTTTAACGGCTTACTAAAATGTTAATTTTAACTTGTGTATATTTTTTTGTTGAGTCCAGGTTAAACAGAAAAGGCAGATATTATTTGTGAAATAGTCATTTTTAGTGTGTCACTTGTAAAATAACAGCAAAATAAGAATTGTGAAAGGTTCCATTGGGAAATAGAGGCAATGCTGATGTTTCATAACAATTCTTTAGAAATTTAGCAATCTGAGCAATTAATGTTCATATCTTCTTGAATGACTACTTTCTGTATCTGCAGAACATAAGATATAAGAAATCCAAACGATATGCCTCACTTTTTGTTTTTTTATCTTACAACCACAATGATGAACATTGTATAATAGCTTAGCTGGCAAGTCATTCAGTTTTGCTTTTGAAAACATGAGAGTTTTATAGAGGAATGACTTTCCCTGACTTTGCTTCCATTCTGGTGGATAAAAGTGACTCCTTTTCTCATGCTCTTTGGCTGTGGTTTCTGAGGGCTAAAGGACAAGGCAAGATCAAAAATGAAAGACACTAACTTTAAGAGTCTGTATCATTAGGGAGACCATAACAAATATAAATGCAGAGTTGTAGAGCTAAGAAATATTAGCTAATGAAATCTGCACAAAAGCTTGATCCATAGTGTTCATATAAAGTTTACTTTTTGCCCAGGCCTGGTGTACTCTGCACCTCACTCTGGCTCTTCCTAACTTTTGTGTCTGAGTTAGGGGATGAGTAGGGGGCAGAAGGTGTTCAGGTATTCAAGGGGCAAGGGTGAGGCATTCAAGTACCCCTCATGAATACAGCACCACCGTATCAGGCAACACTGTATTCATTTACAATTTTTTTTAAGGTACAGGGCAGGGAGCAAAGCACAAAGGAAGGCATGGAGCACTGCAACCTTTTTTCACTTTGCACCCTGTCCATCGCTTAATAATTGACCCCTATGTTATATACCTATATCCAAAAACTGTATATACAGTATGAACTATTATATATTGATTTATTGATGTGTGCTGTCATTGTGATCTTTTTTCGACCTTTAAAAGCAGTAACTTACCAAGAGAACCCAAGATAATTGGTTGCTGGATAACGAATTCCATACCTGTACCTTATAAACCCCATGTTCACTGTGATATGATTCACCATACCAGATACAAGGGGAGACAAATGATTTCCATGTATTACAGCAGCTGCTAAGCAGTAGAGCATTACACCATTGTGACCCTCTTCCTCGGCAGAGGCCTTACTGGAAGGGTTTGGAGGAAAATTGCAGTGGCAGAACTGTAACTTTAGGTACTCTGCCATTAGAGATAATAGAAGGAAAGGCGTGGTGGCTCGTCTAAAGAAATTAAGGCTCACCTTCACTAAATGTGTCTTTGGAATTATTTCCCCAATTTCCCCAATCAGCACTGAAATCTATTTCTCAAAAGAGCATACAGATATTTCTATATTTAATTTTGAAATCTGACATGAGGCTAGACATATTGTCAGTTTTCCCAGCTGTCCCTGTCATGTGACTTGACTTGTGCTCTGATAAACTTCTTTACTGCTGTACTGCAAGTTGGAGTGATATCAACCCCCCCCCCCACAGCAGCATAACAACAGAACAATGGGAAGGTAACCAGATAGCAGCTCCATAACACAAGATAACAGCTGCCTGGTAGATCTAAGAACAGCCCTCAAGAGTAAAATCCAAGTCCCACTGCAACACATTCAGTAACATTGAGTAGGAGAAACAGCAGCCTGCCATAAAGCAGTTCCATCCTAAAGTGCTGGCTCTTTCTGAAAGCACATGCCCAGGCAAAATGACCTGAGATGGCTGCCTACATTAAAAAAATATACAATTGCTGGATCAAGAATTACATTTTATACAATTGACTGAATTATTTGAAGTGTAAAAAGTGTAATTTAGAAATAAAAATCATAAAATAAAATCATAAAAATCATAAATCATCCCTTTAAATGTTTCAGTGTTCAAGAGTAGTGTGGGACACTTCCAGAGCCCCTAAATGTTATAAAGCTAAAACTCCCAGCATTCCCTGATAACGTTTGTGAGCTTCCATTTATATATGGGGGCTCCATTCATTTTAAAAATAAGATGCACTACATATCTCCAGAAGTTATGCATTGCTTATGTGTCATAATATTATTTAACATTACTTCCACTGAGTTCTGCATTGCTTATTTGTTGTAGCACTATTCTACATTACTTCCACTGACATGTTTTTTAGGGGAAGAGTGGATGTGTTTCTGTTCTAAATTGAACTGCCTGTAAAATTAAAGAGTAAAAGGTGCTGTTCACCTTCAAACAATTTGTTTCAGTTCACTTGGTTTCTGATTGTCCACCAGAAATACACTTTTTCCAGTTTCTTTTTATTTTCTAAATGTGACAGTTTTTCTAATATTGAAGTGTAAACTTTCATTCTTCACCTTCTAAAGCAACTCTGGGGGGGGGGGTCGCCGACTCTGTAACTGTTCTAAATTGATACATTTAGTTGATACGTTTGTTATCTTTAGACCTGTTAAGCAGCATCCCATAATGTATCAACTAATTGTATCAAGTAAATGTAGCAAATTGTAACAGTTCAGCTGCTCCTGGATCACTGAGCTGCCAGTGAAACACTAGAGACATGCACATTAAAGGGCACCAATCATAACTAAAATCATTTACTAAGTAAAGACACTATGTGAAAGTTCAAGAAATCTGATTTTTAAAACAGTTAGAATTGCTTGTATAATGTAAATCATCAGCTCACTATACCTGCAAAATCTCCCCTATCTCCACTGCAGTTGTAGCTGAGGCAGGCATCTTGGATTTCACTGACTCCTCCTACCTATATCTTCACAGCCAACTGCAGCTCTGAAATCTCGCACATGCTCAGTTGAAATTTCTTGGTTGCCTAAGCTATTTTCAAATCTGCCAAACTTCTGTGTTAGCTGCTGTTCAGTAGTGCTGCCACCTTCTGGAAGTTAGTGTGTGCTCTTCATTTGCATAATGACATCACCAGCAGGGGATAAGATAGGGAAATGTCAAGATACTCCTAATGGAGGCGTTTACTAAAGCTATGCATTCTGGGTAGAATACTCAGGGCAGTGCTACAATCTGAGCATGCTCATGAACTCATTTGCATGTTGTAGTCACAGTATGGACTCCCTCAGTGAGAGAACCCATTTGACAAAGTATGGGATTTCTTTTTAAAACTGCTGTTTGAAATTGGAAATATTTTCTTTTCTTCCCTGCAGCATTGGGTCGAGGTTAAAACATTTGCTTTCCAAACTGTATACCAGTGTGTCATGAGGGTTAAGCAGTATGTATATGCAAGGAAAAAAGCATTGGAGAAACTCAAGCGTCCCACAATAGTGCAGATCATGTTACGTGCCCTTCTATCGTATCGCTTTGATTGTTTGGTATAAAAGCTTCATATAAAAATGACACTTGTCTCTGCACCATGTATTATGAAACATTTTAGCAAAACTCATGTAGTGGTCTCATCACATCTTTTGTCATTTCACAGAGACAGCATTTTTTCTAACTGATACTTTTATTTGGATTCAAATATGGCAGTACTTAACTTTACAAAAGGGAAGAAGCAGAAGTATTTAAACTTTAGATGGGCTGAAAAAGACCAAAGTCCATCAAGTTCAACTCCTCCAAATGAAACCCAGTGCACATACATATACTGTACACTTACACTGACCCCTCCATACTCTTACTTAAACTATATATACCCATACAGTATTTATATTAATTGCTTTTAGTATCGCTATAGACTTGGATGTTATGCTTGTCCAAGAAAACTTCTAAGTCCCTCTTAAAGACATTAACAGAATCTGCCATCACAACATCTTTTAGGGCTAGTCCAGACGAGGAGATTCGGGGGCGATCCGTCGCCGGGCGACTTTTCGCCGCGACGGATCACCCCCGAATCTCCCGGAATAGGTAGGCATTGGCGCTGCTTCAAAGCGCCGGCGTGTGTTCACACGCGGCGGTGCGATTTTCAAAAGCGCTCCAAATTGCCTGGCGAGGCAATTTGGAGCGCTTTTGAAAATCGCGCCGCCGCGTGTGAACATGCGCCGGCGCTTTGAAGCAGCGCCAATGCCTACCTATTCCGGGAGATTCGGGGGCGATCCGTCGCGGCGAAAAGTCGCCCGGCGACGGATCGCCCCCGAATCTCCCCGTCTGGACTTAGCCTTAATAAGGGAAATAAGGAAGAACAGTGTGTATATACAAAGGCGTAACATCCTTCTAATCCAATATAGCAAATTCTTGTTTATACTTGTTTATACTTTACTGGGTCATTGCACAGATTACTGTGGCATTGATGTGTTAATTTGGAATGAGGTTTCCCTCTATCTCTAGGATTTTCTGAACTAAGTTAAGAAATGGGCCTGTTCAGTGTTTTCAGTTGAAGTCTCCCTTAAAGATATATCATTTGGTCAGGAGCTATTTAAAGAATGGATATAGGAGAATATCAGGGTTTTATCGTTCAGCCAGAGTTTCAAAAATATCTAGGGTAATGAATTTATTATTAACATGTATTTCTATAGCGCCAACTTGCTTCGTAGCGTTGTAAAGTGAATGTGATTATACAACTCAATCACATGAATTACATAGATAGAACATAAGGAGTTACATACATCACAATAAATATGGAGTTACATGCATCACAATAAATATGGTGTTACATACATCACAATAAATATGGAGTTACATACATCACAATAAATACTGGTACAGGAGGTGAGGGAGGCCCTGTACAAAGAAAGCTAAAGGGAAGGGAATGATACACAAAGTGTGGGAGTGGGCAAGATCAGAGTAAAGT
>CM044432.1:124343170-124375412 GCA_024363595.1 Xenopus borealis | reverse complement strand
TCCCAGGACAGAGCCTTGAGGAACCCCGACAGAGAGAGGTAGGGGGAAAGATGCTACTCCATTGTAGGAGACACCGAAGGAACAATTGGTGAGGTAGGAAGAAAACCAGGACAGGGCTGTGTCACTAAGGCCAAGCGAATGGAGGGACTGGAGGAGGGTGATCAAATGCAGCTGAGAGATCAAGCAGTATTAATAGTGAGAAATTTTTGTTGGCTTTAGCTGTTAAAAGGTCATTAGTTAGACGGGTCAGAGCAGTTTCAGTGGAGTGTTGTGGTTTAAAACCAGATTGTAAGGGGTCCAGCAGGTTATTGTCAGAGAGGAATGAGGTTAATCGGTTGTAGACTAGGCGCTCAAGTAGTTTAGAAATGAAAGGTAGCACAGAGATCGGTCGGAGGTTATCAAGATTGGAGGGGTCAAGAGAGAGTTTTTTCAGAATGGGGGTGACGAGCATGTTTTAGTAGAGACGGGAATAGTTCAGTTGAGAGCGAGAGATTAAATCGATGAGTTAAGGTTTTGATTAGGCAAGGGTTGGTATTGCGGTATTTGAAGGAATAGGATCAAGCGGGCAGGTGGTAAGGTGAGAGGAGGCCAAAAGTTTTGAGACTTCCTCATCAGTAAAGTGCTCAGCAATGTCTTGATCAGAGACAGATGTGCATGGAGGGGGTGGAGAAGGGGAAAGGAGAGTGTTAAAGGTGGAGAAACGTTGTGCCGGTTTTTTGGAAAGGGAGTTAATGAGTGAAGTAAAGTATGTTTGTTTGGCTTGGGAAAGGCTGGTGTTATAGGAGCGCAGGGCAGATTTGTAGCTCCAAAAGTCTGATTCTGAGCGGGATTTGCGCCAGCGATGCTCAATTGCACGTGAGTGTATTTGAAGAGCTTTAGTATGAGCAGTGTGCCAAGGTTGAAGTGGTTTGGGTCTAGCACGTTTAGTTTTTACAGGAGCAAGCTCATTAAGGGCAGTGGTGTAGTGTGCTTTTTCGTAGACAGAGGTAGCCGCATTAGGACAAGAGATAGCTGAGATATTAGAGTGAAGAGAGTCAAAGGAAGAAGAGAGATGCGACACATCCAGAGCTTGCAAGTCGTGGTAGGTACGTGCTTGGGGATTAGCAGGGGGTGAGGAGGGAGTTAGTGAGATTTGAAATGTGAGCATATTGTGATCAGAGAGGGGAAACGGTGAGTTAGCAAAGTTGGTGGTTGAGTCTGGTAAATATGAGATCCAGGGTGTTACCATTGGTGTGAGAGGGGGAGTCTGAGCACAAGGATAAGCCTAGGGAGGATGTTAGTGAAAGAAGTTTAGAGACGGAAGGGCTTGTTAATGTTGTTAACAGGTATATTAAAGTCTCCTAATATGATAGATGGGATGTTAGATGAAAGAAAGTAAGGAAGCCAGGCAATGAATGCCTATTCACCCAAAATCTCACCTGACTGACCTTCAAACTTTATTTAGGAGAGCAAATAATTATTCTACCCAAATCTCATTCTATGGGTTGGGGCAGACTGGGAGATTTAGTTGCCTTGCGACTAAACGCCTCTTCTGCGCAGCAACAATCTCCCCGATCTGCCTTCCATCTGCTTGAATGAAGAATAGCCTGTGCTAATGCACTTGCGGCGCTTCAATTTCTGAAGTTTCCTCATGAGGCAACTTTAGGAGTTCAGGGAGATTGTCACCCTAAATCTCCATGAATCTGCCCCAACCCTAACTGACCTTCAAGCTAGGCTGAATCTAGAAGAACAAATTGCCATTCTACTCATCTCTCATGTACTTCAGGCTGTGCCCCCCCTGCCATTGCTCCATGCCCTCCAAGGCGGGCAGTCCAAAAGTTTGGTAACCACTGCACTAATCTTCATCATCATCATCATCATTTATTTATATAGCGCCGACAAGATACTCAGTGCTTTCCAGATATTCCAGTTAACTCCCTCACCACTGAATCCAAATCGTTTCATGAACTGCGAAAGACATTACCAGACCCCTGAAAATGAGATTTACAGTAACAACTTTGACTCCAAGTATCATTTATTGATTAATCTCTCACCAGTTCTGCTTAGAGAAGAGGAAGTTACAGAAGTAAATCTTAAGAGGACAGACTTTATGGTTGTAAAATAACAACGATATGAAACAGGAGAAAAAGAAAACCCAAAGAACCTCTGTGTCCCTGTGATATATTACCTATTGCAAGGTCAGTACTGTCTGTACAGGTAGGTAATTATGAAACATGTTGTACTATAACAGCTTATTTATATTAAATGTTGCGCAATTCTGCCTTAGGCCAATGTTTATGTTTTCCAGGCAGGTTATGTAATGACATTTAAGTAGGATCTTGGTTAAAATCACAAACCTGTATACAATATAGAACAACCTCCATCTCATAAGTCAGTTTTATTGCTTCTACATTACTGTCTGATCAAAGAAATGACATTAAATATATACATATGTTTGTGTTGCACTCATGCCAGGGCCCATGTAAACGTTTTGTGTTCATGTCTATGAATGGTGTTTCTACAGGGGGAAATGTTAGAAGCCCCAGTCAGGTCAGAGTGGAGGTGACCCCAGCCAAAAACTTCAAAGATTGTTCTCAGTGTAATTGCAAGGTAATGCAAGCAAAGTTTCCTTTCCTCTATATCAGCCCTAATGATTAGTTTCAGCTTGTTGCTGGCAGCCTCTCCCAATCACATGATTCCATTTCAGAACAGGTCAACATATGGCACAAACATTGTGCTCTGTTATACAACCTTGTACTCTGATCACATAGCACATACTCCAGAAAGCATTATGCAACCCTATACTCCCTGATTAATGGCTTCTTGCACAAGGCGTTTTCTCACTGCCCTATATCCCGACATCCTGGCAATGATTAACGCAGTGACATAACTTTCAACGTATACGGATGGGCTATGCAGCTAAAAGTCTTTATTGAAGAGTAGTATACTTGGCTTCTAAAATTGCCTTTGTTTCTTTGCTGACATTTGTAGACTTGCCTACTCTCCCAAATTGTCAGTAAAACTATTTACATATAGTTACCATATTCCAGTATTGTCCAATATTTCTGAATGCAATATTTTTTTGCCAAGAAAAATAGCCCTTGCAATAAAATACAGCAGTGTAATTATTAAAGCAACACTTTTTTATAACTGTGTATACTGACATCCAAATGCATTATATAATGGATTTGGAATGGAATTTGATCCATGCTATGCAATCACATCTACCTATAGTCATGTGTTGTGGTGTTTCCTTTAAGTAGAGGGTAAACAATTTATCCTCTGCTTCTTATATCAGGAAAGATTTCCATCAGAGATGGACATTTCTGGGTGGAATTTATTAGTAATGGTGACTTTTAAAAAGAGGAACCCTAAAATAATGGAAACTTATTTAGTTCCCTTCACTAGGCTGCTAGACTTCACTAGCAGTTGCATTTCTACAGGGAACCTACACTAAGCTAAATAGACCCAAGATCATTTTGGAGTACAAGGAGTGCATAATGTTATCATTGCCTGCATTTTATTCCCTTGTGGTCCAAGGAGAATAATCCCAGTGGATGGCCCCCTATACCTATTGGGCCCCCCTGCAGCCATAGGGTCTGCTTCCTCTGTTGTTACGCCCCTGTTGGCCTGTGTATTGGCTGATATCTGTCCAAAAAACAGGACATAAACCAGGCAGGTATTCCTTTCAGGCAAGGACAGCATTAACTGATCCAACTCTGCTTGTGGTTGGACGTATTAGGCAAATACCCACTCGTTTGATGACCTCACCAGATGAGCAGATCTTTAAATGTATGGCTAGTTTAACACAACTTAATTGACAAGCACTCCCCTCCCCAAAAAACCCAAGGTCTACCAGGTCCCCAATATTTACATTCTACTCTTTCTTGTCATTCAACATCCTGGTTTTACTGTGATTTAGTACATGTAAACGCAGCTCCTATGTTGTGTTTAAGAAAAATTAATTTGTTCAGTGAGGTGTATGAAGTTCCTCTTCCTTTCTTCTATTTAAGTAAAAGGGGTAGATCACCTTTAACTTAACTGTTAGAATGTTATAGAATGCTTGGCAATGTTTCAACTGGTCTTTGTTATTTATTTTCTATAATTAAAAAAAATAATAATTTGCCTTCTTCTTCTGACTCCAGATTTCAAATGGGGGTCACTGAGCACATCTAAAAAATAAATGCTCTGTAAGGCTACACATTTATTTTAATTGCTGCTTTTTATTACTCGTCTGTCTATTCAAGCCCTCTCAGGTTGCTGAAATTGCAAATAGGAGAGCTGCTGAATAAAAAAGCTCAAAACCACGCATAATAAAAAATGAAAACCAATAATGAATACAAATAGTCTCAGAATATCTATTTCTACAGCATATTAAAAGTTAGTTCAAAGGCGAACAACCCCTTTAAAAGACATGGAATATTGTGTGTCCAGGGTTGTTAAGTGAAGTGGAGTTTCTAGTATGCTGATATATAATATGCACTAAGATAAGACCTGTTGCCACATCCAGCACAACAAAGTAAGGGCTAGTCCAGACAAGACGATTCGGGAGATTCGTCGCCTGGAGACTAAACTGCTCGCAACTATCTCCCCGAACCGCTTCCCCTGCCTTCCAGCTGCTTCAATGAAGAATCGCCTGCACCAATTCACAAGTAGTGCTGCGTTTTCCTAAGTCACTGAAAATTGCCTTGTGAGGCAATTTCGAGCGACTTAGTAAAACGCAGCGCTGTGTGTGTGAATAGGCACAGGCGACTTTACAGTTTAGCGGGTCCGAGTCACGGAAGCAATTCAGGGAGATTAGATATTTTCTCCAAAGAAGCAGCGACTAGTCGCCAGGTGACTAATCTCCCTAAATCTTCTTGTATGGTTTAGCCCTAAGAATAACTATTTCCCAGATAATGTAACATTAGATAACACGACACACTGGAACCTGTGCTGACTGTTAGACATGCAAATGGAAAGCACAAAAAGCACAAATCAATGTCAGCTAAACATGTATTGGCAAGAACCATTTATTTGGCAGCAGGGATGCCTGATTTCCATCCTTTCCAAGGTGTCCAACAAAGGCGCATCTAGTTTGTTTCATTGTGTGTGCAAGCTAAATAAATAAAAGTACTATATACACATGAATATTTTATTGCTCTTCAGAGAGTGTATGAGAAAATAGATCTGTCTGCCTGCTTTCCTTTCCATACTTCCTCCACACACATATAAATCATTTGGCTTTGTGCAATAAAATAGTTGTGTTTGGGTAAAATCTCTGACCCACCCTTCCTTCTTTAATAATTATGCAATGCATGTCTGTCAGTTGTACTCCTTTCATTGTTCTGGCTTACGTGATTCAACATCTCCATTGTGTCTCGTATTTTAGCGAACAAGGACAAAGAGGCCGAACTTTTTAAATCCAACATCATTTGTGGTATCACGTTGTCAACAGCCTCCTGTAAATCATCAGTTACTCACCCCTCCTCGTTTGTCTTTCATTTTTTGGTGCCTGGGTAACATAAGCAATGTTTACTATAAGTCCCAGCCACAGAGTCTCTGTAGAAGTAATTAGTCAAGTTCAGCTCAGTGGTTTATGTGTGAAGGCAGCAGTCACATCACTACATGAGAACTGTCCTTTTAAAAGAAGATTATACCACCAAGTAAAGTTTACTTTTTTTAGTTGTTTTCCTTAGACAGCCCAGTGTGCGACTCACCACGGACGTGGCATGTGGGTAGAGGAGCCACGCAACATGTGTAGGTGGTGTCATATTAATTTATGAGCCCTAAAGATCAATAAACTTACAACTAAAGGGGGTGCAGTAGGTTCTGTGAACTGAGGGGGCTCCAGATGCACAAAGAATTGCTCATAAAATTCAAATGAACTGTTAAAGGGGTTGTTCACCTTCCAAACACTTTTTTCAGTTCAGTTGTTTTCAGATTATTGGAAAAAGTCAGTATTTCTGGTGATCTATCTGAAAACATCTACTTGTTTAAAGGGGACTAGTGATGGGCGAATTTATTCGCCAGAGGCGAATTTGCGGCGAATTCCCGCGATTAGCCGCTGGCGAATAAATCCGTGAAACGCTAGCGTAATTTCGCCGAAAAAACGAGTCGTGCGTCGTTTTTGACGACATAAACGACGCGACGAAAACGACGCGCGTCAAAAACGACGCAACGAAAACGACGCGATGCGCGTCAAAAAAGCGACTCGTTTTGTTTCACCAATTTTTTGGAGAAGCAAAACGGGGGAGATTCGCCCATCACTAAAGGTGACCACTTTAAGGGACCGACATGCAGCAGTTAAAGGACATGAGTGGACAAAAGAGGGCTATTAATAATCTATTAGTTATTAGGAGTAAGTGGGGGTCTAACAATCAGGGGGCCGCTGGCTTAAATGTGCCGCTTATGCTCATGGGCTTCTAGTTATGCATGTACAGACATACTGTATGATATTGAAAGAGGACAATCTATTTACGATCCCGAATCTAATTACTGCTAAAACTAGTACTACTAGTACTATTGCTATATGCAAGATAAAATCTACTTGTACATAAAGTACATTTTGTTCTACGTGACTGCCGCTGTAGACAACGACCTTCTATAGATAAACAGGATTTCACACAGGAGAAATCTTCACTGTGCTGAGAACTAAAACAGGTGACCAGAAAATGGTACCTGCTGATTGGTCGGTATAGGTGACTAGACTTTTGACCTTTTATTACACAACCCCTATATGGAAACATAGGAATTACTATATTACATCACTCACAGTCAGAGATGTAGATTAACAAGTACATTGAAATAATGTGACTGCTGTGCCTGGGGGTATTGTGCTTAATATTGCTGCAACAGTTGGATTTTTTTTCTCTTAATCATCTATTTAATATTCTCATTTTTCAAAATTGTCAATCCCATGTTGATATGATCCTCCGACCGATAATATTTTGAACATCTGTCCGTTCTCTCACTAATTAGCAAAACACGCTGAAGAAAGCACACGGAAAGTGTATGAAACACTTTAATTATTGGCCAACCCATTAAGTAATGAGTAATTCATGTACGTTCATGGGAAGAAGTAAACTTTGTGTTTTTTTGCTGCTGCCGCTCTGATTTAAAGTCTGTTCTGTTATAATAATCACCATTGTGACATTGATGTTTACTTAACCTAGAGTCAGAGATCATGGGGTACGTGGATAGAATACATTTTGATTAAAATATACAGCATAAAGCTTTCCTACAAGTGCAATCATTGATTATACTTCCCTTTTGTTCTTTTTGCTTAAATATTTTTTTTTTTTAAATCAAAAGTCATACATTTTCATTCACACATATCTAAATGAACTTTGCATTGATAACCCAGCATTTTTTTTTTGTCTTTTTTTTTTTTTTTTTTTTTTTTTTTTTTTTTTTTTTTTTTTAATCAGAAGCAGTGAGTAGAAGAAAAGGAAATTCTGACTAAGCAACAACTACCACTGAAGGCTAAATATAGTTAACAGGCCTCATCCCTCCCTGTGCCTACGTGCAGAGCCAGCAAGTCCTTCAGCTGCGATGACGACATGCCATGCATTTCTTCCTGGAATAGTACAGATAAAAGGCCTCTTGTTATGCAGAGGTTTGCAGAGCTTACAAAACACTTTGTCAAACATCAACTGGGTGTGTTTAGTCACTGCACAGAAATCTTCATGGAACATACATGAGATCACAGAGCATCGATGGGAAGGCTTTTAACAGCATACGATCAATGCACTTACACAAGAAAGAGAAATCAGTCTGTATAGACTAACAGCAGTATGGAGCAAGCTGCAACAGATAATCATTATGTAACTCTCTGTTGTGAAAAAACTAATGATAATTCATGGCATTAAGCAATATAATCCCCACATGTCAGAGAAACCTCCCTTACCCTGAAGGTTAAGGATCACATGCAAATATAGTGCCAATAATACCTTAGGTATAATAAAAGAAAAACAAAAGACTCCAGATAATGAAAGAATTAATAGCACAAGGTATGTCCAGTAGTGGGTGTGGTTTAATAAATATATGAATTCATTATTTTAGTGTATTTCTTTATCATTAAGGATGTTAAAAAGGTGCAGTATAAAAATCCGTTACAGTCATGCCCCCTATCTGTTAATCTTCAGAGTAACATGGATACAGGTGAATTACAATCATAATATCCACGGTAGCTGTTGCATGATTCATAGTGTTTTTATTCTATGACAAGCTATAATTGCTGGCTTCCCTGTGCCAAAAATTGTAGACAGAGATATGGCATTGTGCCTGTGGAATATGCCTGAAAGTAGATCTACACGGTGTTATGCTTTATAATTCTTTAAGTGCCACAAAGCAGCATTATGCTATTATCATGTGCCCATACAAGCAGCATGTGGTGCAAATACTCCACCCCATATTAGGGGAAACTATTATTGTCCAAAAAATAATAAAGCAAGGGGGATAAGTATTTCTGGTACCAAATTAAGCCAGCCTGGCAATTGGGACTAGCTCCGGTTATCTAAGCATAATGTCACTACTACTATATAGAATGTCCCAATAGTACAAAATACAAAAGTTTATTACATCAGTGATTAAAAACCATCTGTACCTATGATTAAGCACCCGAGGGTGTGAAACGCATTAGATGGATCACAACGGGTCAGTATTCCTGTAAAAAAAATGTATTAACTGATGTAATAAACTTTTGTATTTTTTACTAAATATTGGTATTGGGACGTTCTGTATAGTTGTAGTGAAGTTATTTCTGGTCAGTGATGATCTGATGGAAAGCTGATTGCTTTCGTTATGATGGATATCCCTGTTTGTTACTTTTAACTGACTCATTGGCTATACATTATTTGCAGAAAATATTACTATAACTAAGGGGCCCATTTACCATCATATTTAAAATTTTTTCCATGAATCACAAAAATTGCGTGGTTTTCCTCAGTTTTTAGAAAAGCTCTGAAAATTAAAAATTTATCAAGTGAAAATACCAAGACAGCCTTTCATACCAAACTTCACCAAGTAAAAGTTAATGAGGTGCTATACAAGTCAGTGGGAGGAGCTCTGGTCCTATTGAACCATTTTTAAAACAAATCAGTATTTTAGAGTATTTTTTCCAGTAAGATATGTCTAAAAAACTAAGGTTATCGTGGCATTTGGATTTTTTTCAGCGCATTTTTCATTCATATTTTTAAAAAAAATCTGAACTTAAATCCTGGCAAACAAGCTTCCTTCATTGGAAAAACTTTTTCACTCAACTATACACGCATTTCTTATAAGAATAACCCAGGTGTTAAAGGTGATTGGAGGAAATTTAGCAGGATTACTTTACAGCACTGGTCAGTCCAACGCAGAGACCCCAGCAGTGGGCCCCTTATTCCTTCTAATTTCTTAAAGTTGTATATGTGATAATGATGCAGACAACATGTTTGCAGTGCAGTGGGTGAATCTAGGCAAGTAGTGAATTATGTTCATGCAAATCATCTTCACATTCCCATATTTGCTTAGAGGTGACATTACTTTCCTGTATTTCCCTCCACTTTACATAATGCACATATCATTAAAAGTAATATTAGAGATGGCTGCTGGGGATTGACTTCACATACACTGATTATAAAACACTGCACTACACTAATGAGCTTCACTTAGGGCAAAATTGTTCTATAACTGCAATTGTGCTGATCCAGATTGAGGATGAAGGGAGGTTGTACCCCCTAAAACGTTGATGGTTTGGTAGCATAATAAAAGGGGCACATTCCTCGACTGCAAATACTTGTGTGTGCGGATCCGTTTTTACATTCACAGAGTTGAGACTCTCACCATAGGCGGCAGCACCTCCCAGGTTAACAGGGGCGGCAAAAATACTGCTCCTGGGGTTGTCCACCTTTAAACAACTAGTTGTTTTCAATTAGATCACCAGAAATAACGACTTTTTCCAATTACTGTCTATTTTCTACTTGTGTGCTCTACACTAACGATGAGGACCCCCCTACCCCCATCCTGCTCTGAAAAAGTCGGTGCCGTGGGCAGGGGGTAGCAAAAGGAAGACCGCCTCAGGTGGCAAAATGGGCAGGATCACCCCTGCAGATGCCCATGCACTGGATACACAATTATAGACCAGGAAGAGGGACGGAGAATGGAAAGTGAATGTAACGGCCATCCCCTGCCTCTCCCTGAGGTATAAGGATGAGGAAGACAAAATATGATTGACAGCTGAGATTTCTTAACGAGTTTGTAACAGGTTTGGATGTTTTAATTAAAAAAAGGAATTTGGGTTCAAGTTTAATTTGTGAAGAACTTTTATTGTAGAGCTTTTTATGGGCACATAGCCATTTTCATTATCAGTATGAAAAAAAAGATATTTATGTTCAAGGTATAATGCAATGAAAGTGTTTTAAAAAGTGATAATATGGAATGGCAGTATCTATTTAACAAGTATACAGACAACTGGTTTTATTACCTTCCTACACAAATGTCTGTATTGAGTGATAAAGGAGAATAAATCAATATTTTTCAGACTTATTTTCCAGAGTGACCTTTACCTGGGCCTAAATCTGTTCTTTTCATTAGGTCACAGAGTCTGACACCTATTTAGTCAGGGAAATTTATTTGACAGCCTTATATCCAGTAAAATGACAGACATGAGTAAGATTAGCAGTATTTGTACCTGAGGACTATCAGTCATACAATATACTATCTGGTCTGGGGAAACCAGAGCTCCTCTGTAGGTTTTAGTGAGAGGATGAGACTCAGACACACACTGGTGGGGGGAAGGCACATAAGGAAAGAAATAACTTAAATTTCTTGTTGCATTAAATTATAACAAAATAACAAGCAAAGAAAATAATATGTTTGCATGATAACTGCCCATTTGTCTGGAACAGCCACACATACTCCCACAGAGCAACCTAGGAGTGCAGGTCTCTAGATTTAGCCTATCTGTCCAAAAATATTCATGTTAATATATCAATGCCCTTGAAATAAGTCACAGAATGAATACTGATGAGTGACAGCAGAGCTGGATTTACATAGCGGGCACTGCTATAGTTTGTCATCCCCCAACCCCTCCCCTTTATTTGCAAAAATTTTCGGACCAATGGGGATTGGCGCATGGAAAGTTTAAAAAAACGAATGTATCGCCTGCTCATCCCCAGCATTTCTAAACCAATGTGGGTGTGGTCGGGTATGCCACCCCCTAAAATCCTGCCTTGGTGGCCTTTCCACAAATCTAGGCCTGAGTGACAGCCAAGTTTGCGGAGACAAGAAGGTATAGATTTTGCAGACCAATTTTTTATTGTACTTTGCTCACGCCTCGAACATGTCAGAACTGAGTTGCATGAAAGGTGTGGAAACTGATCTCTTTTAAATTAGTGTAATTACTTAAACAGGCACCATTTTTTTCATTTATAGATGTCAATCAGTGTAAATATGGCTAAATAGTACTGATATTCAATACCTAATTAACTGCAATGGTATGATACTGAGCTCTAAATCTTCAGTGTGCTATTCCGTTGCGATGCAACTAAATGCAACAGGGAAGATATAAATATATCTAGGCCAGTCCTACACTCAACTTCATCTGATTCATTAAGAATTCTATTACTTCATTATACATTTTACAAAAGGACTACGTTTTACCTGCAACTTACTTGCTGCTTTCAAAGTAAAACTCCCAAACTTGGTTGCCCCTTTATTGGCCACCACTAGGATCACCTGACTATAGCTGGAAAGGGTGGGGGCTACAACAAGGAGCTGGTCACTGCTCCTGTATAAACTATAACAAACAAGGGAAAGTTGTGCTCACCACTAATATATATATATATATATATATATATATATATATATAGATATAGATATAGATATAGATATATATAGATATATATAGTAGTCCAATGAATGCACTCACGGCATTCACCATCAAGCGTGTATCAAAGTGTTTTTATTCGTGCAAGATGGTCAATGCATTGAGTGCTTTCATTGGACTTATTGGTAAACTTGGTTAGCACCAGGCTAATTACTTATTGAATGGTGAGTGCCGATTTACTCCATATACTGTATATATATATATATATATATAGTCCCAGCCTTTTATAAGAATTTATTGTGATCAGGGGCAAGGCAAAAGGACAGTGAGACCCAAAGTGATGCAGATATCCAGGTGAAACATTAACCTGACAAATTATCCAGTTTTTAAAGTAAGCACACATGGACCTCAAGAATCAGAAACATGAAAAAGGTGGTAAGTATTATAAAAAATGTAGATTCTTGAAATACAATTCCTGCATCAGTATCCAGGATTAGTACAACTAAGTTTTGCTTTACATACTGTACCAATATCAGATTCGCCAACTAACATGTCTCAGACATTTTGCTTTTGGTGGGAGGCCAGTAGAAATCTGCACTTTATACCATAACTGATCCATCTCCAAAAATGCAATTATTACCTGGATTCAGACCAGTAGCTTAATAGCATTCACTACATTCACAAAACACAAGAAATCTGAAACAGTTTTAGTATTAATTGATCCACTGGACACAGCAGGCAGACTTTTCATTCACACATTACTGCATTAAAGATGTGATGTCAAATCAGCACTGATATGGGTTCAGTTTCAAAATGCATAGTGATGTAGTATGTTCCAATTTTTTGGAGATTTCTTTAGTCACTGTCTGCCATGATCTGTTACAGATCTTAATGCATTAATGGGGGAATATTATAAAAGTCGGTAACTGTTTAATGACCATTTCCGACAGTGGAAGAAAGTTTGCGAATTTTATAGTTTGCGCCAATGCGCAGTCAATGTAATAAAACTTCTTACTGAAAAAGTTATGTTTGCTCCAAAAGATTATGACACCTTCAAGCATTTCTTAAGAGGGCGCAATTAAAATTCGCAGTGTGCAATAAAAATTTGCTGTGCAATAACAGTTTAAGGAACATATTTTACATTGCGAGATGTGCATTTTTATTCTTATTGGTGCAAATTGTTTTTTTTTGTGTGACTTTAATTACATTCCCCCCTTACATTTAAAGGGTATCTTGCTGTTCAGCATTGACTAACAATAACAATGTATTTTGCTGTAATAACAAAGTATGGAATATTTACAGACAAAGGCTCTTGAGAAAAAATGAAACAAAAAGCAGAGAAAATGAAGAAAAGCATGGATAGATAAAGTAAAAAGAAGATGTAGGAAATAGCAGGATACAGATTAGTCAGGACAGGCAGTTGCACTCATTCTAAATTAGCTAGAACTGTTTAGAAAATGTATCCCAGATGCTGGAGTGATTACGTGACTGAAAAGAGTTTTAATGGAACGCTGAACATTGTTAAGTGTTCCATGAGACCAGATCCTTCAGAATATTTGTCATCAAGCTTAAATTCATTCAGTCCTTGAGTGAACATTGATCATTCTGAGTAGTGCTGATCTTGGTTAGAGTAGCATTATTAGCGCATTCAAATTCATGTTGCAAAATCCTGTATCACTAGATAAACAGTATCTATGATGTTTTTCATCTGTTGGTGGCTATGAGAGACTGTCTGCTTGGTTGTGCACTGCTTGTTGCCATTCCTGGTTAGGTCAGTAATGTATGGTTTTGTCCCATGTTTTGTTGTGCTCTACTGGGTTCTCTGAGACCTGGCACTTTGCTGCCTTCTGCCCCTATACTAACGAGGCAAGTCATAGCTATTAGCTTTCTTTGTTTATTTGAAGTCTACCTATTCCATGCTGTGCCCAGTATTTAAACAATTTCACCCAGTTGCTCTGTATGAACAGTTGCAGCTCATTTACTTGTGTTCAGCTCATCACTTGTGGTGCTTCTGTTATATTTGATCTCTGCTAAAGACTAGGGGCTATTTCTGACCTTTATTGGTCTCTGCTTTCCATGACCCATTGCCTGGTCTTGAATTTTACCAATGTCTACCAATGACTACCTTCTGCATCTCCCACCATGCCTTATTAACACTGTCTGTTTTTCAGTAGGGTTCCTATTTGACAAGCATCTGTGCTGTCTATTTCATAGTCAGCAGCTTCCTCCATTGTCCCTACTATAAATACTACAAAATACTTTGTTTGTGGCCAGATGTGAAGTTTGGCATACAGTGAAACTGTGCCCAACAACACACTTTGCTATTGCTGTTATTGCATTGCTGACCATATTTTACTTGTTAAGATTGGACAGAGTCATATATAACTTAATTGCTTTATCCTTTGCTATAGGAGGGAGCAGTATGTATCTTATATTACTGGCCTTTAATTGACTGCCCTAAATCTTTAGCCCAACTCCTTTGAATCAGCACCTAAGATTTCTGTTTGAATTACCTATATAATACTAAGTGAAAGGTTCAGGGACAAATATTTTTTTTTTACCTGGGTTGAGTCAGGATCTATACTTTGAAAACGGTGGTTTCAGAATATCCCTTAACAGGATAGATGTAATATGTATATATTTTATTAATGGGTGGTTCACCTTCAAGTTAACTTTTAGTATTTTATACAATGGCTCATTCTAAGCAACATTTCAATTGGTCTTCATTATTTACATTTTATCATTTGTGAATAATATACCTTCTTTCTTCTGACCCTTTCCAGCTTTCAAATGGGGGTCACTGACCCCCACCTAAAAAAACAAATGCTCTGTAAGGCTACAAATGTATTGTCATTGTTGCTTTTTATTACTCATCTTTCTATTCGGTTCCTCTCCTATTCATATTCCAGTACCTTATTCAAATCAATGCACGGCTGTTAGGGTGATTAGGACCCTAGCAACCAAATTTCCAAATTTTTGACTTTGGAGAGCTACTAAGTAAAAAGCTAAATAACTCAAACACCATAAATGATAGAACATGAAAACCAATTGCAAATTGGCTCAGAATATCACTCTCTACATCATACTAACAGTTAATTTAAAGATGAACAACCCCTTTAAGGCATGCTGGCATCATATGCAGCCAAATGACCCTTGGGAGAGACCCAACTCACCTACACTCACCTTGAGCAACCTAATAAACCATCATACAGACATAGTGGATACTGAGTGGCCTTTTTTCTAGACTTCATTGCCAATGGCTGGCATTTCAGTGCTCCAAAAGGTCCCAGCATACCTGTCCTACAAAGTAAAAAAATAGTGCACTGTTAAATGTGATTGTTAGCTCTAAAAATACACAAATTTACAAATACACAAATCTAGTAAAAACTCTTTACCAATACATAATGAATGGAAGTACCTAAAACAAAGCAGCAGAGTCCTATAGTAATACATACTCTTTGTTCTCTTTCCTCTTTATGTTCTGGAAACTTTTTTTTTTTTACCTTTGATATAAAATGACAAGGATGCTGTTTACTGATTACCTGCAATCTCTTTACAGATCTCTATTGCACTGCGTTCCATGAAACAGGCCACAGCTTGCAACACCACAAACACTCTCCTCCTCATGCTTAAAGGGATACTGTCATGGGAAAAAAAAATTTTCAAAATGCATCAGTTAATAGTGCTGTTCCAGAAGAATTCTGCATTGAAATCCATTTCTCAAAACTTCAATCACTCTTTACTTCTGTACTGCAAGTTGGAGTGATATCACCCCCTCCCTTTCCCCCCCCCAGCAGCCTAACAACAGAACAATGGGAAGGTAACCAGATAACAGCTCCCTAACACAAGATAACAGCTGCCTGGTAGATCTAAGAACAGCACTCAGTAGTAAAAACCCATGTCCCACTGCGTACTATTCAGTTACATTGAGAAGGAAAAACTACAGCCTGCTAGAAAGCAGTTCCTGGCACAAGTCACATGACTTGGGGCAGCTAGGAAATTGACAAAATGGCTAGCCCCATGTCAAATTTCAAAACTGAATATAAAAAAAATCTGTTTGCTCTTTTGAGAAATTGATTTCAGTGTAGAAGTCTACTGGAGAAGCACTATTAACTGATGCTTTTTAAAAAAAAAACATGTTTTCCCATGACAGTTTCCCTTTAATAAATGCTTGAAACCAAAAGTTAATCTTTTGTGATTAAAACATAAATATACTTTCATTCATGGAGACAAATCAGTTGGGACTCTTAAACAAGATGTTTACTGGATTCCTGTCCTATCTCTGTGCTGAAGCATAGCAAATACATTATGTATTTCGGGAAAACTCAGTCATCTGTTAAAAGAATAGAAATCACAAACTTGAATATTTAGATGGCATCTTTAGGCAAGTTTCCCTCTAATTTATTTTAGGTTATGGGTATAAAAAAGCACTTGAGGGAATAATGCGCACAGGTTATTCCATCCAGAAAACATCATTTTCTCACAAGCTTTAGTAACCCATATACATTCAGCCCTTTGCTCAGTTCTAATAATGGAAGAATAACTTGAAACACATTGAACACATTTGTAATTAATGTACATTGGTTGATTAGAATCACAATAAGTGTTGGGTGGAGGAGCTGTTCTATTTGCAGGTTTTATTACTAGGTATTTTTTATGAATTATTTTCTGGCTGGCCACTTCTTTTTTCTTTAAGCACATGCTTACTGTACCAACATCAAGAGCAGATCAATCTACAAATGAACTATTCAGTGACAATGGACACTAAGGCTTTATTGGTGTCTGTGGATTGAGGGGGAAAAGGTTGGGGTACCCAAATCCCTGTCATTGACTATCTGTACTTCACACAAACTGGTATAAAGTTTAACATCTGCTCACTGTGTCGCTTACTGCTTTTAAATGCCTTTTTCCTCCATGGTTCTGTACCATCATCTATCTGTTTATTTGATGTTGTCCCAATATCTCAAAACATAGTGGGTTATTAGCCTGACATACATCTCCTGAAACATCTGAAATACATCTCTAGATTCACTGTATCTCCTTAAGTCACTTTGGGAGTGAAATCAACAGCCCATGGTCCATCATGCCCCGAGATTTATTTTAATCAGGAAACACTTTTCATGTATCTGTTTTGACAAGGGACACCTTAGTCACATATGTAGAGGTCCATCATGCCGGTTGGTGATTTAACTCACCAGGTCTTCATTCTGTACATGCTTTGCAGCTGTCCCTTCTTACCAACACGGATACCTTGCATTTAATTTGACATAACCCACTCAGAAGAGAAGTTCAGGTATGAATAACTACTGGGTAGCGAGCTGGCTTGGGATTTCAGTCAGGTGACTATGTTAGCCATCAACGCTTTTTAAAAACAAACGTCCTCATCTATAGGGATAGAAACCTTTTGTTTGCTTGTGGAGAAAACATTGAAGTATTACTAATGTCACTGGATTATTTTGAAGTTTACAGATTATAATAGTATTCTTCAAATGCAGGAATCCACCTTGGTGAAAATCTATGTAGAAGAAACAAAGCTTTGGTGCGTAAATATCAGGCAGATTGTTATGTAATCAATTGCTTTAGCTGAGTAAACATTACTGTGTTACCAGGGAAAATGCAAGTCGGTATCATTAGCTAACTAATGCTCAGTGCTGTTCCCTCAGTGGCTTTGATAATGACTTCTATAAAACATTGCTTAAATAATAATGCACAAGTGCTCTGCTAGTCATAGCCAGCTCTGCGTGATAGCATATGATATTCTTTCAAATAAAAGCGTACACAATGTCGCAAGCATTTGTTAGACTCAGAACTGACAGTGGGGAAAAGCTTGAACACTAAATATGGGGAATGGGTACATTATACTGTATTAATGTGCTTCCAAGGCTTAGGAACCCAGGGAGTAGTATCTAATTACTAACTAACTCATTTTCTGTGGGATAAGTCATTTAATATCGCTGCATGGTATAAACCTACCCACAGTGCATAGTACATTGCAGTTCTAGATTAGGGGGAAGGAGGTAAAGACAGATTATAAACCATGTTGCCACTAACAACACACACGTACACACAACCTACAAGAATTAGAGCAGTCAGTGGTATAAGGAATGAATTAGAGGCTCCTACGAGACCTACGTCTTGTGGCTATGCCCCTTTTTCTCTCTGAACTACAACTGCCAGCAGAGACCTTTATTGGATTAAAACTACTGGATTCTGTCTGTCAGAATACCTAGTGATGTTGATTTTAATATAAGCGATTGACTGAAAGGCTGTCTCAATGGAAGCTATGAAAAGTAATAGAAATATTCTTTTGAAAATGTCATCATAACCACAAAGGGGTCAAAGTTTTCTTTACAATGCATCAGTGGTTAGTAAAACTGTTTCACTGTCTTTTTCTATAGTTTTGTTTTTTATTTTCATCAGATTCATCATTCATTTTTCCCCTTAACTAAGATGTGTAAGCAACTATTGCTTATGAGGGAATAGCAACTTGAGTCACTTACTTGTTTGCTTACTTTTATTAGATAAATATGCTTTATTTCTTATACAGGTATGAATGCTCGTGACCTAGGGTTTTCTGGATAAGCAATCCTTTTGTTATTTTGATAGCTTGGTATAGGGGGTATGGGGGGCTCCCCAAGTGCCAGAACCAGTGGGCTCCAGACACCCCAGTCCTACACTGAAACCAGGATTTATGGTGACCTAAAATGCTATCTATCAATCACTTGTAGAAATATAGATAAATGGAGTGCTGTCTGACTGCAGCAACTTCCAGAAACTTGCATGACTCTTATCTGTTGGTAGTGGATCCTTGCATAGTTTGTTTAGTTTTCTCCCTTCAGAACTTACAGTATGTATTTACTAGCTAAAGTAATGTTTCAGGCTAGATGTCAGGGGTTTTACCGAACTTCATAAATAGTAAAAGCATTGAGTGTCATGGGAATGATGTGAGACTTTAAACGGAGCTGAGGCCTGTCTGTTGCGGCCTGGCAGTGTGGAGCTCACCCAGTTCATTCAACTTCCACCTCAATCCATCTCATTGAAGCATCTTGGTGTCTGTGTGCTCATTACTTATCACCTATAAGACATATCGATTCCATATTTATTCTCATACAAACGTATGCGATTATTTTTTCTGAAGCCAAGCAGGTTTATAGTATGGCTCTTCAGTGCAATGTCAAGTATGAGAAAGAGTTTCATTGCCTGGTTCTATATCAACTTGCTTTCATACTGTATTGGGTTTTATTAACTGCAGATGATGGTGTCTGGAGGTATAAAGTGAAACTATAATTCAGCTTCATGTCTATTTATTAAATGTATAGTTTGGAAGTAAACTGCTGTTTATGTCTCCCTCTAGTGGAACTCCAACTACTTTTCCTTTTTATTATAACGTCTTTTAGCAATTAAATGTGTAGTAAAATAGATTCATTGATGCATATGTGCATGATTCCTGGGACAATGAATAACCCAGTCATTTGTATTGATGTCAGTAAAATTAGACAACTTATTATTTGTCACCATTCTAAAAGGCACAAGGTTTTGCATGTATATGCATGTTGTTATGTATAGATAGGGGCACAGGGAAGTAGAGCGGTCTTATAAATACACACACACTTTGTATGTTTGCATGGGGCTGCATGTGTAATCAGCAGTAACTAATTATCTTCCACGCTGCATGTCTGGTGGATGTAGACAATGACTGCAGGCTTTGAAAACCATTAGTAGTAGTGATGAGCACCATTTTCCGCCAGTCATAGATTTGCGGCAAAAATCTGTGTTTTGCCATTGACAAATGTTTCGTGAAACTGTGGCAAAATTTTAGCAGGAAAATTTTCACTGCAATAAAGACAACACAAACAAAAATTCTGCAAAAAAAATCCATTGACTTCAATATAGTTTGTGCGGCGCAAAAATACTGTGAAAAAACGGCCATGGTTATGGTGTTTTTCTGTAAAGCCAAACAAGACCCTCATCACTAGTCAGTAACTGGTGTGCCAAGATGTTTAGCATTCTGTTGTGAGGTTTTTATTCTTATTATTTAAACTTTGCAATACCTCCTTGAAAAAAACAAAAGATGCTTGTGTACCTATGCACGAATGGCCTGTTAAACAGGGGCATAACCCTGTGGCTGCAGGGGGCCCAGGAGGTATACATGGCCCCATGAGGCCCTAATTAAAGAGCAATTTCAATATACATTGGTAAAGCAGGACAACCTCTAGATATTTTGGGGGCCCTAAAATAGATTTGCTTTGGTGCCCAATAACATCTAATTATACCACTGCTGTTAAACCTTCTGTTAAAAACTTATTTGGACAAAAAAAATGTACAATGCAAAAGGATCAGAGGTCAAAGGAAAAAGCTCAAACACATGAAAAAGGCTCTGAACCCAACAGGCGTTTTTTGAATACTACCCACATATTTCCTCCTTTCCTTTCTGTTGTTACTGCATTCATTACCCTCCTGCTATAACTTTTCATTTCCACATTTTCTGCTTGCTCCTTTAGAAGAGTTCCCAGACTTGCGGTATCATTCTAAGTTTAGAATAGCTATTTCATTCCATCCTCTGGCCAAATAATTCTATTTCCAACTACCATTACTTTACTCATTTTCTGTCATCAATAATGATACATTTATTTTCCCTGAAGATTTTGCATGTTTATAAATAGGCAGAGTAATACTGTGCATGTGGATTGAGGCAGAACAGGAGAATGGTGGTAAAGTCATTTTAAGGGAGAATATACCTTATATTATATACATTCATATAGATATATTTATCAGTTCATCCACTTAAACTTTACTTAAAGTTAATCATTTTCTACAATAGAGAAAACTATGACACAGGCCTTTGGCAAACTTGGCAAAATTAATTCTGCACAAGCATTATTAGACCTTTTTAGCTGAAAGACCTTGGAGCTTAGTATTATTTATAGTCCTGCAGCCTCATGTTTTTATATGGTCCTGGCACATCTTGGTGACTTCTAATGCCTTATCAATTACAGCAGGGGTGGTACATTATCCTTTATATGAGGGATGCACTGAATCCAGGATTCGGTTCGGGATTCGGCCAGGATTCGGCCTTTATCAGGAGGATTCGGATTCGGCCGAATCCTTCTGCCTGGCCGAACCGAATCCGAATCCTAATTTGCATATGCAAATTAGGGCCAGGGAGCTAAATCACGTGACTTTTTGGCACAAAACAAGGAAGTAAAAAATGTTTCCCCTTCCCACCCATAATTTGCATATGCAAATTAGGGTTCGGTATTCGGCCAAATCTTTCGGGAAGGATTCGGGGGTTCGGCCGAATCCAAAATAGTGGATTCGGTGCATCCCTACTTTATATAATACAGGTATGGACCTGTTATCCAAAATGCTCGGGACCTAGAGTTTTCTGGATAATGGATCTTTCTGTAATTTGGATCTTCCTTAAAGACCTTAAATCTAGTAGAAAATAATTAAAACATTACAGACACCCAATAGGCTGTTTTTCCTTCCAATAAGGATTTATTATATCTTAGTTTGGATCAAGTGCAAGTTACTTTTTTATTACAGAGAAAATAGAAATAATTTTTAAAAGTTTGGATTATTTAGATAAAATGGAGTCTATGGGAGTATTCTGTAATTTGGAGCTTTCTGGATAACAGATCCTATACCTGTACACAAGATGAATGGCCTGTAAATGATAAAGAACGCTTTGTAATGGTCAGACAGAATAAGCGAACATGCAACA
This sequence comes from Xenopus borealis, assembly GCA_024363595.1. NCBI lineage: Eukaryota > Metazoa > Chordata > Amphibia > Anura > Pipidae > Xenopus > Xenopus borealis. The sequence goes on along the minus strand of CM044432.1, from coordinate 124,353,921 downwards.
GGACATTTTAATTCAACAACACCATTTGCAAATGGCATTTTGGAAAAACAAATATAGCACACCACAATAAATAAATGAATACCAACTGTAACGTTGTAAAAGTTAATGTAAAGTATAATGCAAGGTTTAATAGTGTGCAGCTGGTATAAAAACTCTCCTTAGGAATATAAGTACTGTAGGTTTCTTTTTCCTTTGTTCCCATCCACAGAAAGTCTTAAATCTAAGAAGTGAGGAATGATACCATTTGGCACAGAAGTTCTGCTGCAAGATGTGATTAACCACAACAGGTTTCAAGTTGTATAATCTCTTTTTCAAGTGTGCAAAGTAACAAAGTCCATGACTGGCCAAAGGGCAGCTGCTGGGAGCCTAGCCAGACCAAATACTTCTACAACAGTTCACATATTAGTCCATGCCAGATAATTCCTCATTAGAGATGAGCACATTTTTTCACCCTGGCATGGATTTGCCACAACCAAAAACTTGACAAGACAGAACTGTTGCAGAGACAAAAAAGTTACCATAAGAAAAAAATAAACCATTGACCTAAATGCATTTGGACAAAAAAAGTTGCTGAGACAAAAAGTTGTATGCCTTACTTACCTACTTCTTAAAGGGGCGCTAGTTAAAAATAAAGCATTAAACATAAATAAATCACAAATTTTGTGTCATCATCTAGATTCATATGAGACCAGGGTTAATAAAGTGGAGCTCATTTATGATTAGATGAATGACAGCTGTAGCGTCAGAGGGTATAGGGATTTTGTGGCTATGCATGCTGAATAGCAATTGTATAACATACACAATATTTGTGCAGTATACACAAACATCCCTTCTTATAACTGGAAAATAATAAAACCAAAGCTAGTTACCAGAATTGTGATCACAGTTAAGATTATAATTTAGAATTCATTGAATTAAGTGCATAACAATATTTTTTGTCTTCTACACCTTTGGTGAGGACTCTAGAATTCTAGTACCTATATGATGCAAAGTGAAGCCTTCTGAAATCAGAAGGTATTTACATGTCTCATGCCATACATATAGCACTGCCTAGATATCAAAAATGAGAGTTTTTTTACTCCCATAATGCATCATGGGCGGAGACATGTAAATCACCCCTTTATGTCCCTGTGGCCAACTATGCATCCAGAACCGCTGGTTTATAGCACAGATACAGCCTAATAGTTCAGAGCCATATATACAAACTTGCAGACAGCCTGTTTCGATCTTGTTAGATCTCATCAGTGCAAGATATTGGAACATGGCTTCTGAGAGGTAGGACTTGGAGAGCAGCAAAAAGGGAAACCGAACCTGGTTAGGGTGAGAAGGACTGAAAGGAGCCAAAAAGCCCTTCACAAGCAATAGCATGCAAAGTGAAGCCTTCTGAAATCAGAAGGTATTTACTTGTCTCATGCCATACATATAGCACTGCCTAGATATCAAAAATGAGAGTTTTTTTACGCCCATAATGCATCATGGGCGGAGACATGTAAATCACCCCTTTATGTCCCTGTATGAATAAGGCCAGTAAGAGGCAGGGTCATTGGATCAACACTGCAAATACATCTTAACGGCAGTGGCTAAAGAATCAAAACACTGTGTATATCTCAGAGAAGCCTCAATGTAATGACTGCTACAACAGAAACCTCACTGTATGCTTTCAGCAAACACATGGTAATTTTTACAATGCGCTGCTATTTTCGTATAACACAGATGCAATAAATTCCTAAAATAGACCAACAGATAGAGTGCTCTGCTGAAATATGCTGTCATCTTTTTTTTCTCCCCTTTTTTTCAATGTAGCTTGGCAGAAAGCAAATCTGTCAGCAATTTCTTTGGGTTAAAATATATGTACATACACAATTCTTTAAGGAAAGCTTTTCAGGACATGTTTAATTGAGTATGCTTAAAGATTTAAGTGTCAACAAATTGCCATCTGTTGTTGTAGGCATGCTATTTATCAAATTAGATGAGCTCTGCAGCCTGCTAAATGTTTTGCAGCAATTATGTTGCGCCTTACATATGAATTGCCACTTAAACTCGAATAAAGCCTATAAGAACATTACAATACCGACTGGTGGCATTTAAGAAAGAAGAATAAACTGGGAACATTTATAGCAATAAAAAGTATTCACAGTCCCAACTGATTTTTTTATTTACATTTTTAGATTTTGCAAAGGTTACTGGAAAGGTAAAATGTCAATGTAATAATAGCAATATAAGCATAGAATTGACATATGTTGCTCCTTTCCCCCAGATTTGTGCTGTTTCTTACTGTGCCTACTGTGAACTTAAAAGTAAAGTCGGATGTTGGATTTATCACACCTCGACCCTGGAAACAGTTCTAATTTGACTATTCTTTTTGACATGCATCAAAATAATATAAACTCGCAAAGGTCACTTTTTTGTTTAGGAAAACTCAAATTCTAATTTGAGTTTACAGGTCTGGACTTTTCAATCAAATTTTAGATGTTCAAATTTTTTCATAAATAACATACCACTTGAATACCAGTGGTGAATAAAATCAAATTTGTTAGAGTTTAAAAAAATTCCCTTTACTCTAAAATTCAACCTTTGATAAATAATTCCCAAAGTTTATAGGTTAGGGACATAGGTTATGAAAAAAAGGTAAAGAAAGGTAGAGAAAGGCTGGGGTAAGAGGGTCATAGCAGGATATAAGGTAGGAGAAAGGATCAGCATTAAGATTAGGCTAAGCCAGTGATCCCCAACCAGTAGCTCGCGAGCAACATGTTACTCCCCAACCCCTTGAATGTTGCTCCCAGTGGCCTCAAAGCAGGTGTTTATTTTTGAATTCCAGGCTTGGAAGCAAGTTTTGGTTGCATAAAAACCAGGTGTACTGACAAACAGAGCCTCCTGTAGGCTGCCAGTCCACATAGGGGCCACCAAATAGCCAATTACAGCCCTTATTTGGCAGCCCATTCACTTTTTGTATGCCTGTGTTGTGTGAGGACATCTTCACTACTACCGCATATTCTCTCTTTCCTTCTCACTTATTTGCATACCATGTTCAGTATCATGTTCTTTCTACCCAATACCTCATGACATGGCTACTTAATTCCATTAATCTAGGAGTAGTTACTAGCATTTATTCTGCATAGCCTGACCTTTTAAATAAACAATTAATACTTTAAGTGGGTTATTTATCAAACTCCGAAAAGATCTCACTATTTTCTGAAAAAGAAAATAGACGAAATCCACCCTGACTTTTCCCCCTATTTATAAAAAGAAATTCAGCAAATTTCTTGTGTGGGGAAAAAGATCGATAAGATAGTGGAAAAATACAAATCTTACGATTTTTTTGGATTTGTAGCCTAAAAAGCAACTTTTGATCTGAAAAACACAAAATTTTCGGATTATTGGTCGAAACCTACCTTAGATCAGGATAACATTGGGACATCTGCCACTGACTTCTACATGAACTCAGCAGGTCTGAGTTGGAGTACATTTTTATTCAGACTTAACACAATCAGGGTTTGATCAATCACAAAAACTCGTGTTTGTTTTCTACAAAAAAATTGTGGTTTTCCCCTTTAGTCCAACCAGAAAAAAAAATCAGACTTTGATAAATAACCCATTAAATGATGAGAGTTAGATGAAAGTTAAAATGTGTCCTGCAAACAAGAAAAGATAAAATGATAAAACTTAAGTTGGGATGAAGGCATTACATCACTTGTCTGAATGGTTCAAGTGGGGGTCTGTCCTTGAGCAGACATGTAGCTCTTTCCTGTTGTCTAATGCTGTGTTTTGCCTTGAGCCATAAACATTCTTGTAACTAACCGTGACTTCAGTCTGAACATGATTTATTCATGGTGGTCTATTTTTCTTTTTTTTTTAAAAGAGTTCTGTGAAGAAAACACCATTTAGATTAAAGATGATTTAATGCTGTTATAATTAACTTTCATTTATGTTCTATGGTCATCTTTGATCTAGGAAATCATAAAGAGATAGTTCACTTAAAATTAAAGGGCATCTATCTCAAAACTTTTGTTTTCCCCACCAGAATGGTATGAGCTAGCAAAGCACTCACTCCAGATTGTGAAAACAATGGTATATTTACACTTGAAAAAGGACTCATGGGATCTGAAAGATGTTGTGACTTAATAAACATTGTTTGCAGCAGAGTCTGCAGCTCATGTGCTCCATCCTATTCTTTGTTGTTTTAAACATCATTATTGGTCTGCTGGTGTGAACTAAATGGAATGAGAGTACTAACACAGGTGAAAGATATTTGAACAATTTTGGCTTTATCTAGCATTTTAAAGAATAGGCTAAGAATTCAAATGCAATGAAAAAAAATAGGTCAGATGAAAAGTTGAGAAGAAAAGGAACATATAATACACCAGGATAGGATATATCAAAATTTCATAAATTCTTCTTGAATTTTGCGTGTGAGAAATTTCAAAGGGGCAGACTTATAACGATCCGAATAGTAAATAGTAAAAATTTGTAAAAAGCAATAGTAAAAATTTCTTTTTTTTTGCTCAAAACTGACAAATTCGTATAATAAATCACCAACTAGAATTTGAATGTTAAATTTATCACACATCGAGCATGGAAACATTTCTAATTCGAATTCCTGATATTCAAGTTTTTTTTTTCTGAGGAAAACACAATTCGATTCAAATTTTTGGGGCGTTCGTATTCAATTTGAATATTAGATGCTTGAGTTTTTTCATGAATAACCTCCCATTTGAGTTGTGAGCACATTCGAATTTATTAGAGTTAAAAAAAAATTCTATAACTTCAAAATTCGACCTTTGATAAATCTGCCCCAAGTGTTTTTTTTTGTTCGCCCATATTTATAAATTTATGCTTACAGTTTCTTTAGCGTGAAGGTTTCCAATATTTTTTTTTATCTCAAACTGCTAGGGTTAAGGTTTAATTGACTTTAATGGTAAAACCAACTGAGAATGTCTGACAACTCTAAAGAATTGTCAATGAAGTGGCGTGATAGATTTTCATTCTAACAACGCTGATGTACCCATTAGTTTGAATTACTATTGGAGTTTCGTGCCTTTTTTTGATTCATATAATGCTCAGATATAATGCTAGGAGAATAATAAAAAAGTTTGTAAGAGGAATGTTTGTTCTTCGGTAGAAAAAAATAAAATAAGATCTGCACCTTGAACTTTGATAAATCTACCCTTAAAAGTACTGTATATTTATAGCTGAACTTCCCTTAAAAGCTCTATTTCAAAGGAAGATATGCATGATTTCCCAATATTTTGTGTTGTCTTATCCCTTTATTCAGAAAACGCCAGGTCCTGAAAATTCTGGACCACATATATAAAAGGAACTGAGACACTGAGACACTTTCTATGGGACCTGCTATTCAAAAAGGTAATTATAAAATGTAATTATAATAATTAAAGGGATTATGTCATGATGTCATTTTTATTTCTAAATTACACTGTTTACAATAAAATGTTTTATACAATATAAAATTTCATTGGGGAACCAGCAATTGTTTTTTTTTATTGTAATATTGGTGTGTAGGCAACCATCCCTGGTCATTTTGCCTGGTCATGTGCTTTCAGAAAGAGCCAGCACTTTAGGATGGAACAGCTGTCTGGCAGGATGTTGTTTCTCTTACTCAATGTAACTGAATGTGTTGCAGTGGGACCTGGATTTTACTATTGAGTGTTTTGTACTTAGATCTACCAGGCAGCTGTTATCTTGTGTTAGGGAGCCGTTATCTGATTACCTTATCATTGTTAGGCTGCTGGGGGAAAGGGAGGGGGGATATCACTCTAACTTGCAGTATAGCAGTAAAGAGTGACTGAAGTTTATCAGAGCACACGACTGCCCCAAGTCACATGACAGGGGCAGATGGGAAACTGACAATATGCCCCATGTCAGATATCAAAATTTAATATATAAAAATATGTTTGCTCTTTTGAGTGCATAATTGTGCTGGAGCAGCACTATAAACTTGTGCATTTTTCCCATGACAGTATCCCTTTAACCATACAATTAATATGTGGATATAAAGATACTTACAGTACATACATACACATACATTTTATATTTCACCAAGCATGTAAGAACCTGATTAAAATGACATGCTCTTTAAAGCATTCTACATTTCAAGTGCCTGATTGCCTAACGCAATTCTGTGAAAATAAACAGCAACATCGATAAAATGAAATGTTGTATAAGACTTATTTCCTAGAATTTAACAGCAAACTAAGCATTTTGATTTACACAACTCAAATTACACAGTGAACACAGCTGCTTTCTTGTAAAATGTTATAGACCAATATACTTTAACATTTCTCATGATTTATATATTTTGAAACACTAACTAGTTGTATCCCGCCATTCTATAGTCTGTTAAACATCTCAGATGAAATGTAAAAGATAACATCTGGCTTTTGAATGCTTTCTCAGTGATTGTTTGACTCACTTATAATTTTACAGGTTAATTCAAGGTAGATTGTGGTGTGACTGTGAGGGAAAATGTAGCTGTCAGCTCATACTGAAGTGAGTCACTATAATGAAATTATAGATGAACTAGCCTGGATTATCCAGCCTATCTATCTATCTATCTATCTATCTATCTATCTATCTATCTATCTATCTATCTATCTATCTATCTACTTGTCTATCTATCTATCTATCTATCTATCTATCTATCTATCTATCTATCTATCATCTGTGTGTAAGTAAACATATTTGAAAGTCCACACTTGGGTTCTGCCAAGAGAACTTTTCTCAAGACAATGTTTCTCGAGATTCTTTTAGTAGAACCAAAATGCTGATATTCTATAAATAAGTTTAGTTGTTTTTCTAAGTCCCATGAGTGCTCCTGGTTGGCTACATGGGTATAAGCTACTTTTGGAGGCACCTAGGCTAATTATACATCAGGTTTGAGTATGTCTTACCACTATTTTATATACACATATGTATATATCAAGTGATCCCCAACCAGTAGCTTGTGAGCAACATGTTACTCTACAACCCCTTGGATGTTGCTCCCAGTGGCCTCAGAGCAGGTGCTTATTTTTAAATTCCAGGCTTGGAGGCAAGTTTTGGTTGCATAAGAACCAGGTGCACTGCCAAACAGAGCCTCAATGTCTGTTGATAATCCACATAGGGGCTACCAAATGGCCAATCACAGCACTTATTTGTCACCCCAAGAACATTTTTCAAGCTAGTATTGCTCCCCAACTCCTTTTTCTTCTGAATGTTGCTCACGGGTTCAAAAGGTTGGGGATCCCTGGTATATATGGTACCCCTTATTGCCTTATTGTAGGAACATTAGAAATCACCAAATATGACCTATATGTTGTTGTACACTTTTTCTTGTGGGTGTGTGACACAAGCAAAGGGAAATAATACATGCTATTGACATACTTAATTCTGTCTTCATTTTACATGATTTGCCGATTTAAATTGATACTGACGCATTCCTATAAAAATCATGTCAATATAAAGTATGTGCTGCACCCAGAATATTTTGCCTCAAAGCCCCCCTCAGAGCTGCCCCCCAGGCCCAAGCACCTGCACTAACACAACCCTCTGACACTACTAAAAGACCTCCTGAGCCACTGGGCTGGGGGCACCGCGATGCTTCCATAGGCTAATAACGAATGAAAACATGAATCCAGCCTATGGAAGGCTCACTCCTCCTCCAGCCCAGCATCACTGAAACGGCTCAGAAGATCCATTCGTAATCTGAGCTGTCAGCTGCGCAAAAGTGGTGGCTTGGTGGGAGTGTTTGAGGTAAAATATTCTGGGTGCAGCACATACTTCATATTGACACGTTCCTATGATTTTTATAGGAATGTGTATCCTTATAAACTGCATTTTGATGTCATCAGTCTGTCTTTTAAGACACAGAGGGGCTGCTATTAAGATACCATAGACAGTCACTATTTTTTGTTTGGACCTATGTGTACCTGAAATGCCAGGGCCTATTTTGAATCTCAGTCAGGACCTGATTGGTGCTTAGTCATATGATCCATTAAGACCATGGCTTTGTGCCTTGATACAGTCATGAAACTCTTCCATGGCTACTTATATCTTTACACTTATATATAAAACAAAATTAATTCTGATATTGTTTTTCTCTGCGGTTTAGTCCATAACTCCACAAAATGCTCTACTAAAACCATGGCCCAATCTCATCAATTCCCTGTCTTTTACATTTCCTGTGACTGACTTACAGAACATAATCAGACATCTATTTTTATGTCACATTTTAATAGCACTGTGGTTTGTTTAGCTGAACATTTCCCCCCGCTATGCTACTTTAACTCATTAATGCTTTTCCATGCTGCAGTAATTTTATTATTATCAATAATAATAATAATAATAGAAATAATAAAGCAAAAAGTAAAATGTTAAATCGATTCTATAGAGTTTTTTTTTTCCCAATATGGCTTTACAAACTGCAACCAAATAAACTAAAGTTAAAGTTTGATTTTGTTGTTAAATATGTGATAACATTTCTGTGCATTTGACATTTGCCTGTCCACCTCAACTTCATCCATGAAATTGGTTTTGTCTGTAATAGAAGCTGAAAAAAGATGGGTAGCTACTAGAGGCATCTTCTGAGGCACAGATTGTCAGTACTACTCGGGCTAGAAAATAAGCATAAAAAGTGTAACATTTCCAGCCTATTAGCTTTAGTTTTCCTTTGAACCACTTAGATTTAGATATAACACATTATCTATATTATTTGTTGTGGAAACATAAACTTTTAGTAAGCAAAAAGATGAAAGAACAGAAAAGAAATGCTGATATGAGAAACAAGATATCAATCTACTGAGGCAAAATGGGCTGACAATCAGTGACAGTTGTAATCGAAATGAGTAGATTAATATTGCTGCGTACATACTTGGGAAAAGACAAAATAGAATTTGTATGCAGGAAAGATATTAATTGGATTTCAGTGTTTACATTTAAAGTAAGTCATTTAATTTCTCCTTTTTTCAATTATCCAAAAAGGAAGCTGCTGAATTAAATATCAAAGCAAGAACAATTAATGCTTTTAAAATTACTTTTATAGCAAAATATACAGACAAACTTAAAAGAAATTGCATGCTCTGTAGCTTTACATTTTCCTATTGCTGATTAGATGAATAAAGAAACAGAATAAAGTTATTTTAACTCAGAACACATAGAAACCCATACACTCCCGGCAGCTGTAAATAATATAATTATAATATACACAGAGTTAATTTATGCATAGTTCTTTTGGGTTATCCCCTGTGTCATGAACTGCAGACAAAATAATGCTGGGCGTTTTTGAATGTCCAATAGTTTTATCTTTTAAGTCATCATTTTTAAATATAGGAGTGTACTTCCTCTGTCTGACCCGCATTCACACCAAACCTGCAATGGTTACGAAATTTCAATCTGAGCCTACCCCAAACATCATTGATGTTTAAAGAGATGCTGTCATGGAAAAATATATATTTTTTAAACACATCAGTTAGGGCTGGAACTAGGGGTAAGCAGAAGAAGCACCTGCCTAGGGCGCAATGGAAAGGGGGCACTGGGCAGGTACCGGAATGCTGACTATCCCTAGCTCATGTTCACTGCTCACCCCACTGGCATGCACCCATCTGCCTCCATCCCCTCCCCTCTGACGCTCTCCCTACCCTTTGATTCTCTCCCTCCCCTCCAATGCACTCCCTTCTGGCAATCTCCCCTCTCCTCCAGCACTCTTCCCCTGCCTCCCTCCCTTCTGGCACTCTTGCCCTGCCTCCAGGGTTGGACTGGGGGGCCCAAAGCCCACCAGGGCTGCTGTCTCATGGCCCCCCACCACTGTGCCCTGCTGCTCCTGCAAGCAGGCACTGCGATCTTTGGGACTTGTCTGGGTTTTCTCCCGGTGTCCCGCCGGCCCAGTCCAACCCTGCCTGCCTCCCTCTCCTCCGGTTACACTGCGGTGGACTTGGTCTGGTTAATAGTTCTGCATTGAAATCCATTTTTCAAAAGAGCAAACAGATTTTCTTCTATTTAATTTTGAAATATGACATGGGGCTAGACATATTGTCAATTTCCCAGCTGCACCCAGTCATGTGACTTGTGCTCTGATACATTTCAGACTTTTTTTATTGCTGTACTGCAAGTTAGAGTGATGTCACCCCTCCCTTCAACTCCCCCCCCAGCAGCCTAACAACAGAACAATGGGAAGTTAACCAGATAGCAACTCCCTAACACAAAATAACAGCTGCCTAGTACTTGTAAGAACAGCATGCAACATATTCAGTTACACTGAGGAGAAACAACAGCCTAAGCAGTTCCATCCTAAGGTGCTGGCTCTTTCTGAAAGCACATGACCAGGTGAAATTACCTCAGAAGGCTACCTACACACCAATATGCACCAACTGACAAAATATACTTGCTAGTTCAGGAATTAATTTTATACTGTAGAGTGAATTATTTGCAGTGAAAACTGTGTAATTTAGAAATAAAAAATACATCATTAAAACGTCCCTTAAATCCCTTAAAATGTGTTTTGAATGAAATGTACTTGTAAGTACATGTAACATATCTGTATTTGCTGAAAATTATACAGACTAATTAATTAGGAAGTGTCATACTTTTAAGGGGGATCTGAACAAACTAGTAGACTGGACAGTTCTACAATGATAATGTTTGGGATTCCAAAAAGTTCTTATACTGTATAGGGCAAATTTAGACATATACTTAATGGAGAATAATCTGAGGTGCTTGTAAATAATTAACAGCAATGTAGCAAAAAAAAAAAAAAAAAAAAA
>CM044432.1:124314991-124343130 GCA_024363595.1 Xenopus borealis | reverse complement strand
AAAAAAAAAAAAAAAGCCCCATCTGAAATATGAAGAGCAGTAGATTGCTTATAAACATATTCATAAAATAAAGATCACCCAAAAAGCAATTACATTCATAAAGTTTATGGAAGGTCTCCTGTTGTGAAGAAAAATTGGCCAAACTGGGATTATTTACATTAGAGTTGAAGTGATGAGTGGAGATATGAAAACTATGTATTAATATACATAGGAGCAATACATTCTCTTGCCAAAGCAGTTGTACTGGCTAATACATCAGGTAGCTTCAAGAAAGGGGTTGATACCTATATACAGTAGCAAGAGAAAACATACCTAGTTACTGAACATAATTCTGTTAAGCACAAAGTTGCAGTCCTCTTGGGAGTCTAGAATTTTTATTTTTCTCCTCTGAGGCATCAGATAAGCCTAATTTAGCAGTTAGGCAGATTCAATTTAGGCAAAAAAAAATTGAACTTGATCGGCATGTTCCTTTTTTCAACCTCATTTACTACTTTGCTAAGTAAGTCCTTAAAATTACCTTATTTTTACTAGTATACTTCATAAATTACTCTGATTTCCTGTGATTTTTACATTTTTTGTCATAATAAGCATCTTAGCATGGTGAGCAATTTGATGGTTCCTCTTTGCCAAGCAGCAGCTTTGTTATCAAGAAATCTCCATATTGCTCCCATCAATATGATCTCAAATAGTTTCAGTTCACAGTATATCAAGAAATCAGAAAAGGATGATATGAAACAAAAACTGCTACAAATTCGGGGCAAGTATAAAGATATACAGATTACATTTTTACTTATTGTAAATTACTGTCTTTTCATTTAAAATCACCAACTAATTGTTTGAACTTCGAGCAGCCACAGGGATCTCTGAATTTCTCTACTCTTTTGAAACATTTCTTGTGTTTTGCACGGGCATCATTTATATTCTTGTATAAGAACTACTTATAGGACTGAAGGGGGTGTAAGGGATATTTTCATTTAGTGAAAAGAAGGCTAGTACATAAAAAGCACAACCACGGTTTAGCTAATATAGGTTCCATTTTCAATAATGTATTAGCCTGAATCTCATTTAATGGCAAGTGCTACAGATTTAGAGGTTTAAAAGTGCATCCCTATAAAGCACTTATGTCCAGGTTCTGACTGAGCTCCTACCGCTGGATTGGAAATGATACCAAGTTCGGATACGGGTACAATGTTCCATATACTTTCTTCTTGGCTGTACATGTCAAAAGTTTCTTTCCATGCACTTTTTAAAAATCTGTGCGTGCAGAGAAGGTGTTGGAACAGAATTATAGGGGCAATTTAAGAATGCAGCAGCAAGTGTGGTTGCCTCTAATATGGATGCAAATTGTTGCACTTATTAAAATTATTTATTGAGTAGTTGTGTCCAAACACTCTCTGTGAACCCTATATCATTGTGGCAAGAGTTGTTTCTGCCCTGCTTCTTCTGCTAAAACATATGCAAGTGCATCTGTGGACCATGGAGATTTTGTCATTCTCAATGTGGAGTTAATTACAGGGTTCTCTCAGTGGATTACATAAATAGTTGCAGTAGACTTGCATCTAAAGAATCACAAGCTAATATTATTTAACATTAAACAGACATGGCTCAATTATTATTTTAAAAATACTAGTTGTGCACAAGCTTGTGTAATTGCTTTCATTTTGACATCTGAAACAATTGTGATGGGTACAATTCTTCCAGCAGCATCAATAATGCAGGAATTATGGGGAGAAGATGCTATACTGAAATATAGGCTGAAACTGCACTTTGCACAATGTCTGTATTTACATAAATAAGCCCTTATGTGTTTCCACTCAAAACTCTTGACCACACCACAATTAGTTGTGTGCACTGGGCTAATAAAAGTGAGTGTTCAGCTTAGAGGTAACATTGGACTGATAAGGGGTAGGAGAAGGCAACTATGTGTCTTCTATGCCTCTCATGAATATAGTGCCACAGAATTCAGGCTGTGCTGTATTCATGGATTGCATGCATTTTGGAGTGCAGAGACATTGCAGTTTATTGTTGTGTCTGTTTTTCTGCATGTTGCACTTTTAAATTACCTCTAAAGTATACACTAGCGGTTATATAGAGTCCACTCTGTATTTGGTCAAATAGCTCACACGTTATATAAAATGACAATTATCTTAATATACAGCTTATAAATAAAAATGAGAAAGGGTTCACAAGAAATTTTTAAGAATAATGAATAAAATATTTATTTTAATCCAAGACGAAGCCTGAATCTACGTCATAAACCATAACCCAAGCAATTTGAATCAAAGCCATAATTACATACTAATTACAACAAAATATGTAATCACAGAATTGTAAACTTTAAGGTCCTTTTATGAATATTGGGGCAGTGTGCAAAGTGCAAAAAAAGGGCCATATTTCACTCTTTTTTTTTGCAGGTTTCTGGGCAATTGAATACAAACTATACTCTTCTGGCCATGTTGATGTCCACTGGGTTTGGAAGTGTCCGATATATTTCCTCGCTTCTCAGTTCTGACTTTTGAAATTTGCAGCTTTTATGCTCATTATTAAAAAAGTTAACCTGTATTTCGATAATATGTTATTGTTGCATTAAAAAAATCACATCAAAGTTGCATTTAGCTGGTGCACATTTTCTGGCCCAGCAGCGAAATAACTGAAGCCTTGATGTAGGTCTACTTTTACCCAATAAATGTATGGAACACTTTATAACTCCAGAACAGAATTAAATTTTACTTCACCATTTAATTTTGGTTTTATACAGGAAAATGAGCTAGTGCATTAATGGGCTAAACGTCTGAGAGGTCCCTGATGCTCAATAAAGTCTATGAAAACATTCTTTCAGTCCAACACCTGTTCACTACTTGCCGAGTGAACTTCCATACTCTGCTCAGTGAATGGGAACCTCAGAGGTATTGTAAGATATTAGGAAGAATGTTGTTAACAAGCCTGCAACAAAGAGACTGAAGAATAAAATTGCTGCCTTTTCCACTGTTTGTTGCTTCTGGTTAAGTCTAATTTCTTATGCTATTTTTGGACCCTCCCAGGGAATTCAGGAATGCAGAGACGTGCAGGATAGAGAGAAATGCCTATAAAAAGAATGTGCTTGACTGAAATACTCTACTTTAATGGGAAAAATACCACTTCCCAATAAAAAAAAGACTAAAATGTTTCACAAGAAAGCTCACTATGGGTCATACAAAAGGCATGTTTGTTTTTACTTGATTTTTTTAATGTCCCAGTAAATGGAACTTGCTGTCAAGATGAGCATCAATCACATTAAGTAACTCTGGAGATAGCAACTGCATTTTAAAAACAAATTCCTGTTACGGTGCCTCATTCTAAAATATCAAAATGTAAAATGTTGCCTAAACAGCTATTCTTCTGTGCAGCGTCATCTAGAGGAGACTTGGCCTCCATATATCAAACCGATTTCCTGTCAGTATAGATGCTTTTAACTCAACTGACTAAGCTGAAGATGGAAATCAGAATCATTACTTAACTAAAATGCCAAGATCGGCACATTCTTGTGATCTTATATCATGTTGTCAACAGGCAATATATTTGCTTTTTTTACATTTGCTTTTTTTTTTCATTTGTGTTTTAGTAGAAGGGGATACTGGATCTAAATCTGGCTTAACTACAGCTAGGTAAGTTAGTGTGTAAAAGAGATTCATTATTGACTGGACTTTGAAGTCAACAATTACGAGACCTCTGTCTTATAGACCCTGACTCCAAAGCCCAGTCAATAATACACTTATACCACACACGACTTATTCACTTTTCCACCCAGTCTCTGATTCAAGCAAATGATCTACCAAAAGGACTGTAAGAATACCTGGGAGGCAGCAGGGACGCCTACTGCCTTTCTACGTGCCACTCTTGTAGGACACCGCCCCTGTGTGTCCATTTATACTCATTGTGCAGGATGACGCCATCGTGCATGGGAAGAAATTCAAATAGTTAAAGGAGACGCACACTAATTATCACTGTCCAATGTAGGTCTATTCTAGATAGTTCCTGGAAGTGCTTCTAGTCTGATTCACTGTTCCTTGACCCTTGTCTGTCCTTGGAAATCACTGTAACACTGCCTGAACTGACCTTTGCCTGTTAATGACTATTCTTCTGGATCCTGACTCTGTAATGCACTGATTGATTGGTTTTTTCCCCAGCCTGTTTCTTCAACAATGCTTAGCTCTTTCCCTGTTACTCCACTCATATGTTGTGGTTCCTTTGCTTGCCTAGAATTCTTTTCTTGGTTCTCTCACTTTAAGACCTGGTCGCATCCAAGTAGTGAAGGGCTCCTCTCAATGTGAAAGGTGGCTGCTACCGACAGAAACGTCAATCATGATCAAAACCTTGGCTCTTGTTCTGGATTTTATCGAGTTTTTTTCCACACAAGAAATTTTTGGGAAAATTTATTGAGGAATAGGGGGAAAAATCCGTGCGGATTTGGTCAGAGTAGTTTTCAGAAAATTGTGAAAACTTTTAGGATATTGACAACCCACTTAAAGTTGCGCCTAACATTTTGTCACTTCAAGCACTATGCACTGTTGGTTGCACCAGCTGACACAACCCACTTGGGGAACCGTGGAATTACCCCCATGTTTTAGGTTGCAGTAGTAGCACCAGGGTTTGCCAGCATCAATAAGTGCATTATATGAAAGTACAAGCTGCACAGCTCAATATGTGCAACTTTTATATTAATTTTAGCAAGATCGCACTCGGTTATGTTTGATAAAACACACAAAAGGCCAGTATGCACTTCATCAGTAAGTTTGAAAATTATTTTATAAAGAATTCAATTTTTTTTTTTTTTTAATACATCTTGTTTTGCTGGTAGGTCCGTTTGGGGCAGTTTATAAATTTCATGAAGTCTCCACTGAATACAACAGAATAAGTAGGGCTTTGTCTAAGCTGAAACGTTGAACAAGGCTGAACACAGCAAAGTTGACAGCAAACACATACTGCAATAAAATTAGGGCTTTGAATTCAACTAAAATACGTTGACATATACAGGAAAAAAAAACAATATTTTGGGTCAACTGTGCATTGATTTGAATTAGGGTTTACACTTGGCTGGTAAATGGTGCCTGGTTCCAATGCAATTAATAGGGAAGAAATAAAAAAAACAGGGTCAGTATTTTTTTCCAGAAAAGGTGGCAACCCATCAGAGGTGTAACTACAGAGGAAGCAAACCATGCGGCTGCAGGAGGCCCTAGATATAGTGGTCCCATGAGGCCCTAATTTGCTGTGAGGCCTAGTATTACTCAGTCACACCACTGCAACCCATGTTTGCTTGTGTAGTTACCTAAAATTTGGACAAAAAGGTTGAACTTGAAGTGTTTGTGTCTATTTTTCAGAAAGTATATTACTATGTATATATAGTAGACCTATAATACCGTTGACCTTGCTATATCAGATTCTATACATCCTACTGAGAGTATTATTTTTTCTGTAGATGCAATAAACAAAATATGATTGTATTTTTTTTATTCTGTTTACTTTTTCTTTCAATATGCCAGAGTAAACCTCTACATACTGAACCATTTGAGTTATTTTGCGGACTAACAGGATAAAACTAAACATAAATTCAACTGAAAACGCACAGAATTTTAGATAAATTGATATGGGTCATAGTGAATGTGGTAATTGTCTATTGTAATATTATTGCTAATCAATTATTTTTCAACTATGATTAGTGGTTTTCCATCATGCCCTGTCTTTGTTTTGAGGGGGGGCTGCTTTAGGCTACTCAATGTTCACGATTGCACTTCTGCTTCAATAAAACAGCAAGGTTTTGCCGTGCAACTTGGTATTGTGTACAAGTTCATCAACCTTGTCCTTTTATTGCTAGTTATTCGTCCTTTTTTTCCTTTCCATTTCATTCCCAGGCTTAAATGTATTTTCACATGAATTGAGGCATATATTATAATAATGCTCAGAGTGTTGGTTTCAGTGATGGAGCCATTGTAGCAAAGGTAATTTATATAAAACCTGGGCAGAAAGAAAAGCAAGAGTGCCCAGTTTTGCACTTTGCACAGAAAGATTTTCATGACAAATGTTTGCTTATACCTTTTTACGACAGGCTTCTCCTAGTGACAAAATCTTTCAACAACTTGTATTATTTAAAATGTGTCTTTCTGTATTGATAAAATAGATACACTGCTAAAAGTAATTGTAACCAGTATAATGAAAAATAATCAGTGAAAATAATAATAAAAGAAATGGTGGTATCCCTTTAATCCGATGATAAAAAAATTAAATATTTAGGGTGAAGAGACTGAGAAATACCGAGAAAAGGAGAGGGCTGTCACATTTCCTGTAAGACTAGTGTTTCACATTGAATTTGCAGAAATATGCATCACCCAGAATTACTGGGTAAGTGGCAAGCTGCAAAGTCCTAAAAGGTAATATACTTATAAACTGTATGTCCAGTGAGGGAGGAAAACTTTTTTTTACGAGCTAAAGTAATTAATTTAAGGGGAATGCAGCCATTGGCTAATATACAAAGTGAGAAGAATCCAATGCACAAAATAATGTTTCTGTCTAAATATAACACAATAAATTTAGCATTAAAATAAATATTGTGTTTTATCTATAAAGATCTGAAGCCGTAAATAATCTCGGGCAGATGTACTCCTAGACATCATATTGTATTTGTCTAAACCAACATTCAAAGTTATTTTCAAGATTAGAAAGGAAAGTGTCCCCAGAGTCAAGAGTAAAAGTTTAAGCATAAAACAGTAAAAGAAAAAAAACAAAAACTGTGGTGGTTAAATCGTCCACCAAACCTTGGTAGTGATTATTATACTTGAGTAATAGTCACTGAATACTGGTTGTATTGAAGTATAAGGCACCACCATGGATTAGTTCAGAGTATAATAGGGGGGGGGGAGGTGTAGGTATTTATTTGTAGCAGCATTCTCACCTGCCTAGTACAGCAAGAGATGAGGCAATTGTTTTTTGTAACAAAATTCCCCAAATGTCATTGTTTTGCTGCATTTACAGCAATAAAAATTTAATATGACAAATCCTTAAAGTCCCCAAAACTACAAATTTGTGACAGGGGAAGGTAATGATGACACAGCTGAATGCAAAAGCAGAACACAAATAAATAGTAAATTGTATATCAATGTTAAAGTTCAGTATCACTACTGTATGTGTGCAATATTTGTGCATATATCCTGCTCTCAAAGGGCTTATTTGGACAAACTCTCAGGGCAAAATATTCTGTGGGTACTAAAGCTACCATCACTCCAGTGGCAGAACTGCAGGGTGGACAGGGGGTCCATGATCGGCGGCTGCACAAATATGGAGTGCTCACAACCCAAAATATCCACTTCTGTAGTGTCAGGTGCTGAACCAGAAGACCCAATCCTGTCCTAGATTTGCAAAGGTGCTCAAATGCAAACTTAATTTAGCCCATAGCAAACAAACAGGCAATGTTTTTGGCCTACCAGACCCTTTATCAAGCCCCATGTTACACCATCAACAATCCATTTAAAGTGAGGGGAAAGTGGTGTGTACATAAACTCCACCCTCTCCCTGTGAACACCCAAACCCAATACAATAAGTATTCTTTACATATTTAGACACAGACATATCAGTCCAATGTGGTGCAAAGTCTCAATATGTACAACAATTAGTCCAGGAGTATCCATTGATATTCAAGAACATTAATTCACAAAAATATTGATATTCATCAAGAACATTGATATCCAAAAACCTAATAATGTGACAAAACTTAAAGATACAGATGTGGATTGAATTTGAATACCTGAGGTGCCCATATGACAAACTCTGGATACAGTACTCAGCACTTTCCTGAGACACTTCATGATAAACCAAATGTATTGTCGGCAGGTCCTTAATATGCTTAATACCGGTAAAAAGAGAATATAAATTGTTATTAAGTTTAAAACATCAAATCTCTATAATATGGTATATGTAACATAAATGTATGCCCACAATTGTATAGGGATTGGGTGTTCACAGGGAGGGGGTGGAGCTTATGTACACACCCCTTTCCCCTCACTTTAAGTGGATTGTTCATGGTGCAACATGGGGCTTGCTAAAGGGCCTGGTAGGCCCGAAACGTTGCCTGTTTGTATGCTATGGGCTAAAATTTTTTTAGTGTGCTGCTGGTAATTTTCTTCTATCATAGCAAGTACTTTGACAACTGCTAAATGAACTGCACATATGGTAAGGAGAATAGAGAGGCAGTCCATGGGGGCCCTTTTGGTTTAAATTTTAGTTTAATGGTTATGTTACTATATAACGCTTGGCAATGACAAAGCTGATCCTCCTTGCTTTACTAATCTAATCTATAATGACATTCTAGCTCTCACTGCCAGTCTTATTTCCCTTGATCCCCTGCTAGACAAAGGGAATAATTACTGCTACTGCTTGGTACCAAGTGGCAATGTAATCAAAGACACAGTATTTGCATTAGGTCTAGTAGCAGACTTTGCCCTGCCGTGCTAATTAACTAAAGTACTGTAAAGAAAATCAAGTAAAGTGTGAGCAGTGTGCAGCATAGTACCCAACACTCTTGACTTCTTTCTTATAAGTCAGTATAACTTTAAATGACAAGGAAATTATAATTCACTGGGGTGGTGCCAATATGTTATCTAAGGCAGCACCACAGTGCCAT
This sequence comes from Xenopus borealis, assembly GCA_024363595.1. Lineage (NCBI taxonomy): Eukaryota > Metazoa > Chordata > Amphibia > Anura > Pipidae > Xenopus > Xenopus borealis. The sequence goes on along the minus strand of CM044432.1, from coordinate 124,334,480 downwards.
CTTACTTGCCTGGCAAAGTCAAGTAAGATGGCACTGTGGTGCTGCCTTAGATTGTTCCCAGAGTCAGTGCACTTTTTTCACCCAAAAAGGAGACAGTACAAAGAGCAGTGCCTGGGCATGGAGCACAGACCTGCTTTAGGGCCCCTGATTTAAGCTGCATGCCCTGCCACTCACTAACCTACAAGTCTGACTGACTTGCAAGTTGGGGGGGGGGGTAATGTGACCGTGAAGGAACCCGAATGTCCTTCCCCATGCCTTTCTTGGATACTGTGAAGGCAAATGCAGTTAGAATGGCATCCAAAGCCTGTGCTGCAGGTCTCTGCACTCCAAAATGGAGCACAGAGGCAGTCAGCCCCAAAAACGCAGTATAGAAATGTGCAAAACCTCACAAATGCTCGTACTAGTATATCCTGAATTGGTCCCCTTGTGATGTGAATGGTTCAGTTCTAAAATATACAGGAAACAGAGTAGTGATGTGTTGGTTAGGGCAGATTTGGATTGACAAATTGCCATCCAAATGTGTGTTTGGGTTGGTTAAAGGTTAGCATTGCTCCCACAAAGCAAATTAGCCTTCATTTGTGTGCTATGACTGGACAACATGTTTTCACTGGTGTGTTGCTTGGGGGCTTGCCCCGCACTGACATCATTAGAGAGTGAGTAGACTGGAGTCATTGAGTCCTTTCTCAGCCTCAGGCAGGGTTGAGACGGGGTTGAAAATGACTGGTTAAGGTAGGAGTAGGCCAAGAATTTCCCTTGAACAGAAAAGACACACTCATGGACACAGGACACAAGATGTCTGTTGTATAAAAAATAAAATGCAAGAGTGATCAATGTCAGTGATTCAAAATGTGTACCTGTAATTACTGAAGAACTACTGAAAAATGTACTTTCCACTTGCTGTTTTGCATATTTTGTATGAGAAACAGAACAGGAAATTTAACCCTTTGCCTACTAACTGCAAAAGTCACCTTGTCAATAGAAATAATGCTGGAATGTAAAATCGGTAGATCCTGGCAGTCAGTTACTTGACAAGAGATGCTACCAATTGTACAATCTATTGCAGGAAAATGGGGAAATCCAGTTAGCTTATAATGAATGTGCAAAACCGATTATGGATCTTTATTGGTTGCAGAGAGTACTGCATTTGTGTATTTATTTTACATTTCATCAAGAAAGTCTGACCATTCTAAAGGCAAAAGGCACAGAGGTACACAGCCCACCAACCAGTGATAAGCAGTTAACATTAGGTCATCTTAGAATCACTCCTATGAAAATCAATAGGAATGTGTCAGTTTTAATGAACGGCTACAATGTTGTGGCCCAGAGGTACTAACTGATTGTGACACTGATGTGGCTTAAGTGCCTGGTAGCAAAGCATGCCTTTGTATTGCACCTCCCTCTGCCCAAGGAAGTGTATCTTTCTGTCTCATGATCAATGTGACTGTGGTTTGGGGTTAGTTTTGCAGAAGAGAATACTATGGGCCTACATTATTTGTATACTGATTCAATCCTATTGATCATAATAGGACTGTGTAAGTATTACATTTGCCTAAGATTAACATAAAGCTGAACTACCCCATTTAATATAATGTAGTTTTCTGCAGCAGGGTCTCATTTGTCTACAGAGTGTGTGCTCAATAATTTTACTTCAAAGCTTCAACAACTGAAGATGCAGGTTAAGCAACAAAATAGTTTTTGCTTCCGCCTCATTATGATGTCGTCTACACATACCATGGCATATTTAGTGCAGTTACCCTTAGCAACCAATTATCAATTAATTTTGAAATGTCCACGAGAGAAAAAAGCAAATATCTGATTGGTTGCAACTGCCCTTGTACAATTTCCCACCTATGGTCAAATATTAGCAAATGTATCTCCTATTCTTCCTATTTAGGGATGCAATATGTGCCCCAGGCTATGGAGAGAACCTGCCGTGATGATGTAGGTTCGGACTGGGTAATTTTTATAAAGTTTAGAGACTGTGAGAAAAGAACTGTAAAAGCCTATCACTGCTTATGTTTGTATTGTAACTTCCCTTCATTAACTCAATCAATGTCTCCTAAAAAAAAGTGTCAACACTACATCCTTGGCTTTCAATAAGATATGCCTCTGCTTTATGGAAAATGTGCATTACTTGTAACGAATGTAGCGGCAGTCATGTACAATAGGCCCACACTGTCATAGAGGAAGATTAATTATGGTTTAATGAAACATCCTCCAAAAAAAGAGGCAGATTAGTTATAAGCTCTCCCACGTAAAGTCATTAATTCCCAGCACTCATGTAAATCCATCCCCTGTATTTTGGAACAACCTTTATTCATTAAAGAATTCAGCTTGTCATATGTTTAAATATTCAATTCTTTGACCGTTATGCTACATTTTATATATATATATGTGTGTGTGTGTGTGTGGGTAGGTAAAGTCTCAGATCTCAGATCAGGAGGTGCAACTGGGACATTCAGGAGTTTTTTTTCAGAAGTGATACTCATGCATGGATACAATAATAAACTGAAAAGCAAATCGTGTTACTAGTAATGCCCAGATGAAACAATTCCTCATTCTAGTCAGTATCACACAAAAACATTTCACTTGGTAAAGTTGCACAGCCAGTCACATGTCCTTCGAGTGCCACCACTTGTTTCACTTCAGATTGCATTCAGGAGAATATAAATGTTGTGGCATGACAATCGAGTGGAACTGAAAAAAGGAAACTGCTACCACACTTCACCACACAGAGGGGAGTTCCTCTTTAACCTTACTAAATGATTAATAACAATTCTTTTACTAAACCTCAAAAACCTTTGTGTTGTTTGCAGCAAAAGTGGTTTTGTAAAAGCATGTTTAGGATTATATCAGGCTTATTGTTTTCTTTCTAAGACACAAACAAAAAAGAAATGCAGTGGTACAAACTAAATCTATAGATTTAAGTAATTTTTTACTTTCCTATCCACACACATTCCCTTTCTCATTTACCTAGGCCCCCAACACAATACTTTTATTTCTTCTGAATCTTCTGGGTATAACCTTACATTTATCAATACTGAACCTCATTTGCCAATTTCCTGCCCAGTTCTCCAATTTAGTAAAGTCTCTTTGCAATGCAGAAGCATCTTACACTTAACGTATAAGGGTTAATTTACTATCAAGAACGCAGGATACAAAGCTCAATAAATTTGCACTCTGACTTCCTGCATTACGGAATAAATAAATATAAACGCTTTCTATAAATGAAATGTGAAAATGGCATAGGCAGTGTGGATTTGTAGAAAAATTACATACAGCTAGTTTGTCATCTGGAAATTTTAAATATTGAGTATATTTAAAACTGGCATCTCAGTCCACTGAAGATATTTTGTTTGAAATGGTGCACAATAACTGTACGCTTCAAGTTTGGTGACTGTCAAGTCAAGTAGCAGTAGACATGAAGGCTCCCCAAATGTCTCAAACTAGCTGGAGGCTTAATTGAAGATGGGTACAGGAGAGTAGCTGGGAAGCTGGATAGTGAGGTACCAAGGAGTCAAACAAAGGCAAGGTCAACAGGTCTGGGTCTGGGCAGGCAGCAAGCTGTAAAGTCAGGAGAAGGTCAAGATCAGGAGTCAAGAACAGCAGGGAAACAACTCCAGGAGATCAAGGCGAACTTGATGACCAAGCAATGACAGACTATGATGTCAAAGGCCAAAGGGGAGGATAGCACCAGAATTGGCACCCTAATGTCCCAACACAATGTGGTGTAACCATGTAGATGCACCAACATTGGATAGCACTATAGATGATGGTGTGTGCCCGTTAGTTGACTGACCCTGTATGGAGGATAACCGGCATGGTGAGTCTTACATTCTGCATTAATCCTGCCTAAAATGCAGCTCTTTTTGTACAACTGGATGGTGTTAACATCTTCTTGGGGGGAAAACTTACCTCTGAAGCAGCTCAAGCGTTGCCTTCACCAAACTTCGTTGCACTTCACCAGTTAGTTTCGCCAGTCTGCTGCCAATTCACCAAAATCCGAAGTTGTGCTCAGGAGGAAAAAGATAGTGAAGTTCCGCTAGCGTTAATTCGTCAGGCTAAGTGAAGTTGCTCTAGCGAAGGCTAATTTGCATACGGCGACTTTATTTTGCTCTTTATTCAGCTTATCACCCCAAAAAAGGCCAGTGTTTCTTTTGGGGCTTAGAAAAATTTTCAACTATTTTGGGAATATTTTTTCACTAACTCTTATTTACTCTATTGAACTTCACCTGCTCTGACCTGGTGAAGGAGGTAACATTCGGGAAAAAAGAAAAACTTAGTAAATTTGTGTAGTAGAGTGCAACTTCGCCAGGCATTAGGGTGTGATTGTGCACTATTCTATCTATATCGCTAGCGCAATTTTGCCGGGGTCACTGTTAGTAAATTTGAGAAGTGGCAAAATGACGTCACACTGGCAAATTTTCACCAACGTTAGCCACTTCGCAATTTAGTGAATATGCCCCATGGTGTCCCCTTGCACATACTCATGAACAATTAATGGATTGTGCTTCAGTAGTGATATGTGGATTGATAAGATGTGGGAGCGGTTAGGCAATAAGGTCTCGGAAGAAGAAGTAGTTTGGGCTCCTCTACCAAGCTCCACATTAATAAGGATGGAAACACAGTGGTTAAATACTTTTGGATGTGCTTTTGGAACAAACAGGATTTTGTTGTTCTTTAAATATAAAGATACGAAATGAAACCAAGGCATGAGGCTGCATGGCAAGTTATACATTTCATTGAATTCAGATGTATTTAATAAGTCAAGTGACATAAGTGACATCACTAAGCACTAGTTATAACTTATGACACCATTGAGTACAATTTATAAGTATATCTTGTACAGGATATGTCTGGCTTTTGTTTGCTTCACAGTGAACTAGCAGTATAATTCCTGAGTTAGCAGGAAACATATATTTAGACAAAAAAGGGTAATTTTGTAAAGTGTGTTTTCTATTAAGATCAGAGCAATATAAATAGTCAGAAAGTGTATAATATAGACATTGAGATTATGTCTAGAAACAATCCAGCAGTAGAAATATGCCCGTAGGTGTCAGATTATATAAGAGCTAGAATTGATGAAACTGACAAAATGTTGACTATTGTGAGGATAACAGCATAAAAGCATGAAACGATATACCATGTGTACAGCTCATAAATGACATTTGCTGCAGTACAATATTTTTTTTAAAAAGTGGCTCTTAGTAGTGTTTTAGAACAACAAGAAAAGGGACAAGCTCAACTAAACTCACAACTACGCAAAATAAAATATTTATTTGGCCAATTAATTAAATATTTGTATTAATCAGATCCTATTAGGGATTTTTTTAGCTCATGGTGCCAATATATGCATTCAGAAATGCAGATTTCTGGTTGAAATGGGGGTTATCCATTTGCTGACTTATGAGGTGGAAACACAAAACTACATTTTGGCATCAGTGAACCAATGTGGTCTTTGTACAACTTGACTTTCACCAATTTTAGGCAAGATATTGCCTTTATGGGGTACCCATAAATAGGCCAACACGCTGACAAAGGGGTGTCTATATTGTCCAATGTATATCCAGTGTTACATAAAGTGGAACATAAATGGAGATGCCAACCCGCTTCCAAAGTAATTGGGGTGCATCTTGGTTCCACCTGCCCTTCTTATACCCATCCCTTTTCCTCCCTGGTCCCTTTTGGTCCTGGCCTAATTGTGCTTCCTGCTATATCACTTCTAAACATTTCAGGTGACAATTGCATAACATGTATATAATTGCAATATGCATTTCAGTTAAGCAGTTATGTGAGGATTTGTTTGCAAACTTTGGAAGCTAGGGCCAGGGCCGCTGTTATGGTTCCTTTTTGCAAAGTGGTTCTTCTTGCATTCCTCCGCAGTCAGTTTAAACTTTTTCAGCATGAGGGCCAGTGGCATAACTACCAAGGGTGCAGAGGGTGCAATTACACCAGGGCCCCTACCCCCTTGGAGCCCATCAAAGCCACGATAATGATTATGGAAGGTTGTTATCTGGGGGGGGGGGGGGGGGGGGAATTTTACAGCACACATGCCATCAACACTCCAACATGGGATTTATAGAGGTAAGTGCCCGACAGGGGGGCCCAGGTGCCCATCCTGTACCAGGGCCCAACAGGGAGTAGTTACACCACTGATGAGGGCAGCTCAGGAAGGATTGCACACTCTTTTATATGACTCCATTCTGACACAGACATGTGTAAGCATCAAATGCAGGTGGAACACAGCATGCTGCGGTCCACACATTTGGTGCTTACATGCGCCTGTGTCAGTATGAATCCCTATACATTAATATGCTGTGTTTATTTCTGTGCTTCCCTGCAGCTGAATGTATTTAAACTGACTGCAGGGAAACGCAAGAAGGAGCCCTTACAAATTTACTATCAATGTACATGATGGCTGTAGCAGAGTGAGGAGCTACAGGCTGACCAGCTGGGTCTGATTAGTCTTAGGGGGGCATTCAGTAGCCCTTAAGACCCTGTCTGATCAGTCTCTCAGGAGCCCAGCTGGAGGTTGGTAATTCTGCTGCCTTTAAATTGAATTTGAATTGTTATTGCTGCTGAAAGCTATTTTTGTTATTTAAACTATTTGTGGAAGAAAACTGCCTTTAATTTTTAACCTGCTGCTGCTAGCTGAAATAAAAGCCACTTTTGTGGGAACCTGCCATAATCGCAAATTTGTAATACCCTATAAATGCTTCCCTTTCCTGACTTCCTCTGCTGCCTGATTACTTCCGGTGCTACACCCATTACCCACCTCACCCACTTATTTCCTACCCTGTGACTTCACTGACCCATCCCATTTGTGTCACAGGCCCACCCCCAAGTGATGTCACCACCCACCCCCTGCACCTAAAGGCAGTTAATGATGGACGAATCTGATCTGTTTTGCTTCACCAGAAATTTGCATTCACTGGAAAATGCATAGAAATCTATGGGCTACATTTTTTTGAAATGGCATAATGTTTTGTCAATGTGTGAGAATTGTTTCCACCCATTGGAGTCTATGGGCATCTTTTTCATGGCGCAACCTGCCGAGAAATTTCGCTCATCGCTAAAGGCCGGTATTACACAGCAAAAAAAAAGTGCTAATCCTAATGATGGTTTCTATAGAATGAAAGCCATTCTTATATAAAATAAGTAAATTTTTCCAAGAAAATGTTAATTAATAAGTGCTGGATAAACAAATACAAAACTTGAATATAACAAATATTTTCCTTTTTTAACAGTCCTTTAAGGATATTTTGACTTGAGTTCAGTCCAAGGTAAAGTTAAGGTTATGCTCATATACAGTAGGATAGCTGTGGTAAGAGGTTGTGTAGGAGTATAATGTATAACTACAAGGAATTAAAGGCCTTTAAATGACAGGAGGCTTGTGAACTTAATAAGGTCTTAGGATGATACAATGATCTGCTAAGACAAAGCTATATAATATAAATGCTATAGTACAAACCATGTGCAGAGCTGCAAGGTACACACTTGAAATATCTTAGTTATGTTTGACGTACTGCTAAATACTTTGAATATGACAAATGGAAGGAATGACTGTATGAAGCAGGGGGATTTATTTGAAGGAAATGTGAACACTGAGGACTTCATTTGCTAATATAACTGGACATAGATTATGATAGAAATTCAACCAGAGAATCATTCAGGGTCCAGACAAGAAGGTTTATAGAGGCCTTAGGCATTTCTGTAACATTATGGGAAAAGTCTACAGTATGTGATAATATTGCACATGTATAAACAATGCCTCATTACCCCCCCCCCATGTTCTCTTGATTTATAATGACAATTGCAAAGACTCCACATTATAGTTGGGTTGCAGCCAGGCCTAAATATTTTGAAAGGAATTCCATTTAATAAAAGTAAAGACTATTGTTTGCTTCTGCAGTATGTTTGTATTGCATATTTATAAGTCATACTAACTATTTGTGGGTGTGAATGCATTCTCATATCCTGCAACATGCATAGCAATTGTGATTATACATATTCTTTGCAGCACACATCAGGCCCTTTAAATTTTCAGATGTCATTTTCATCTCTGTCATGGAAAAGCAACCAAGTTAAAAGCACGCTTAAAACATTATGCTGCAGTTGTATGGTTGATCTCTACAAATCAGGAGCAACCTTAGGGGGCTATTTCTGTCTTTCCTCTACTTGTTTTCTGCTATTACCATCCCCTCTGGTCACCCTCTTGTGGCCTCTGAGGGTGGCTGCAAGAGAAAATGAGTGTTATGTCTATAAAACTACTTCCATAAAGAGAACTGTTTTTAGCACTTGCACAATGTGTAAATGTTTAGAATTTGATTACAGATTACAGTGATTTCAATTCTATTTTGTGTAAAATATACTTTCACGGTGAGCATTTGGCACTTTTTCTATCACTGTGTTCTTTAAACCATGTTTAAAGTAATAAATGATATTCTTGTACGGTAGGTATATAAGGGGAGTAGGAAGTGTGGGGAAAATAATTATTTTAAAGATGCCAATTGTGTTATTATTATCATTGTTGTTTATTTATATAGCATTAGGGCCGCAACCCCTGCTGACCCAGCCATCTTCCCTCCACCAGGAACTGTGGGTTCTGGTGTTCCCCCGAACACGCGCACACGGAAGAAGTGCCAAACACAATTTTTCACCAGGGAGGGGGGTGGTATAGTAGGAGCATGAACTCTGGGTTGGGGTGAGGAGTCCCCAGTATTGATGGGTGAATTTATTTGCCTGGGGTGAATTTGCGATGAATTTCTGCGATTCGCCGCCGCTGAATAAATTCGCTAAACGCCAGGAAAGATTCACCTGGTGAAAATCTGCCCGCGTCTTATTTTGGACACGGGTGCACCTGAGTCCAAAACGAGACGGCGGTGGCATTCCACGAATCATTCGTTGTTTCCCGAGAAATTTGCGAAACAGCAAAAGACTCTGCAAAGCAAAACACCCCAGATTCACCCATCACTAGTCCACAGCAGCATGATGGGCCCCAGACATCCCAGTCTGACACTGTATAGCATAAAACATATCACATCAGTCCCAGCCCAAGCTCAGCTTACAAGAATAACCACTGTTCTAGTGGATTTTAGGATTGTATTCTTTTATTTCTGTGTACCAGGACTTTGTGTGTTTAGGGCTTAGGGGGAGATGTAATAAAAGTAAAAAAAAAATCAGAATAAAACTTCAATTTAGCTGGTTAATACTTAAATGGACAGTTATTAAATAGTTAATTTTAATTGTGCATACTTGAAGGTAGAATGTTGTTTTACTGCAATAAACAAGGAAACCAAGTATTACATGTATAACAGAAAAAAAACCTTTCCTAATTTTTCTTTCATGAAGAGCTTTAATTACATCTTCTAACTGAATGTAATGGAGTAAGCCCTGTTGCCCACCTTGTCAATGCCTTCTTTCTCTCTTTGATTGCCTTGCCCTTACAGAATATTCTACAACCAGTAGCCAATATTGTCTGACGTGATATTAAACAAAATGTGCCTACACTCTTTTTTTTCATTATCTTTATACTGGTTTCCAGCACCTGATACAATTGTAAAATCGCAAGAAGGATGAAGCACTTATGCTAATGTACACCTGCTTGCATTCTAATTAATTGCAATTTATAATTGCTAATTATTCCTTTGCGAATCATTTAACTAATCATCTAAATGTAAATGTACACTGGGTATCTGTTCAGCTCATATTATAAACTTTTCATCAACCTTTCTATTAATAAACTGCTGGATAATGAAAAATTTGTGCTGGATTGGCCTCTGCATTTGGATGTTCTCACACATCAAATATTAGGCATCACTGGCCCCAACACTGTAGGTCTCTAACAAATTCTTTTTAAATATTTTGCACACTTTTGTACATATTTAATTGATGCAAAAGTTAGGATTCCAACTGTGTCCTTTATACTCCTGGGCCTCTCAGCTGCCTTTGGATCTGTTTTCCCAATCACAGATACATTAGATTGGGTGAAAAAATATATATGGTGGGCTAATGTTTGATTTTATTTAACCAGGGATGCTTCAGCCTTCACCAGAACCATCAGAAATCCTCTGGTAACTTTAAGAGTTGAATTTATGTCATAGAAAACAGATATTCTAGTCTTCTATTAATTTCTATAGACCCTCAAAAGGGCTTTGGCCATTAACTTTATACAGTATATCATAATTACAGGAGTACTGAATGGGCTCCTGTGCAAGTGTAAGCTCTTAACAAGTCAACAGCTCATTTTAAGCAGTATTATTTACAATTACAGTAGGTGCAAGTATACAGCTGACGTGTTCGACTTTGAACAAACCAATAAAAATGTGAAGTATAAATAAATCTATTAATCTGTGATAATTTAAAATGTTAACTTGCAAAACCTATCTATCGTTTTGTTAATGCAAAAAAGTATATGTTAAGGTACTGAGATATATTCCCAACAATATTGTTACATAAAGACTAGCGGTTGACTAGTGATGGGTGAATCTCCTGCGTTTCGCTTCGCCGAAAAATTCGCGAATCGCGGGAATTCGCTGCGAATTTGCCCCTGGCGAATAAATTCGCCCATCACGGTTGACAAAAACACAAACTTAAATTATTCCAGCATTTCACTGAAATTATTCCTGCCTGGCTTTTCCAGATGAAGGGGAACAAAACATGTCTGTCAAGTTGTCTTATAAGGGAAAATATCGGTTTATTTACTATAAAGCCCAAAATGGGCAAAAGTATTAAAAGGCGCATGATTTACTACTGGTCTAGTTACCTATAGCAGCCATTTTAGCTCTGAAAATTCTCCTTTCCATCAACACCTAACTTCATGACATCCTTGCAGATTATGATAAACAGATTATGCTGATTGGAGCAACATTCTAGTGGATATATAACGAAGAAATCCTATGTACAAGTCAGTCTGAATTGAGAAAGCCAGTTGGTTGACTGGGGATGACTGATGACTGCGTCCATCAGATAGTTCATATGTGTATGGTCCTTGTGGCATCTCACTTCAATTTAGATTGTCCTTGTTTCAGTAGTCCTGGTTTCTTAATTCTGACTAAAGATCCAGGCTAAAAGTGCATTTCTCTTGCACCATGTTTTCTTCAGTATAAGCTTTGCATTGGACAATATCAGCAGTAGACAATTTAGTAGGCACAGTAATTTGTTGAAGTTTGATGCCTGCAACATGTAACTTAGTGTGCATCTGTCTGCTATGGTATGATTCATCTGGAGATGTTTGGGTTGTTGCATGACACGTTGCTCTGTAGTTAAGTAGGAATTCTGTTGTAAATACATTGCAATATTCCCCAATGTTTGCTGTCTGTAATGCTTCTTACAGAATTCTGTTTTAGCCTCTGCCACTGCTGTTTCAATTTGGCTAGCAACTGTAATGGCCTTTGCAAGGGTTAAATCCAGCTCTAGGAGCAGTCTCTCTCTCTAATGCGTGATGAATTTGTTTTTTCCACTATTTGGTCTCTTAACATTTCATCTGTTAGATTCCCAAAGTAACAGCCAGCTCTCTCATAGCTGCTATAAATCGTTCTGTGGATTCGCCATATGTTGTCCAAGTTAGTGGAATTTGAATCTTTCGGCAACCACATTTAAGACACGTGCCGATAAAAGTTGCTGACAGACCGAGCAGGTTAAAAAATCCCGTTTTATTGCTTCCGCATCTGTGCATGTATGTGGTCCGCGATCCGTCCAACCATTTCAGATGCATTATCATCTGATCGTTGAGCCCTAGGGTCCACGATCGGTTCAGCCCACTGCAATGTGGGCATATGGGGGAGAGATCTGCTCGTTCGGTGATATCTCCAAGCAAGCAGATCTCCCTGTGTATGGCAGCCTTTACTCTTGGCACGAAAAAGTTCTCTATATCAGTAAGAGCAGTTTCATAAGTTTCATCGGGTATTGGTAATGTATAGAATAATACGCTTTCCCTCTGCTCCCACGCAGTGAATAAGTAAAGCACACTTTCTAGCAGCAGAAATCTCCCTTTGGTCAGCAGCAATAATGTAATTATCAAACATACAGATCCAAGCAGTAAAAGGTATGGTAGGCTCACCAGTGTTTTGGAGAAAAGGTGCAGGTTGCTGCAGAGGTAGAAGAGACATCTCATCGCCAATATGTTGTGTTTTGACAGCCGAGGCTGAGTAGAATATACACTGTAACAGTGCTTTATAAGCAGGCTCATGTATCCATTACACAACAGTAACATATCACTTTTTAAGCAGTCCATAGATACACAGTATAACTTGTGCACAGTGACACCTACAGGCACCTTTCACAAACACCACACCACACCAGTACATGAGGCTGAATAACTGAATAAAGGATTAGACTTTAAATAATAACAGCAGTTACAGTTAGCAGGACATTTACCAGAATCAGCCTGAGGCCACACAAGCACTGCTGATTGTAACCCAGTATTTCTCTTGAAGTTCCAGGAAGGTTGACTAGGTACTCTGTTTTATTTAGTTACCTTATTCATTGGTATACTGTACTTTTATCAAGTGGAAGCCTCCACAAGGTGTTAAAGCCTTCAGTTTCTTTGAAATTGTATTCAGTTGGTGAGTTATTTACTTAATGTAATATTTGATAGCATGACAGGTCATTCACATATGGCATACAGACAGGTTTGTTTAATCATCTATAAGTACACTAACTTCATTTATCAATGAATATTAATACAATCAGTAAAAGCAAAATCAAAGTAAAAAATCTGAGGAATGTCTGGTTATTTTTAATAAGTTGCAGACATAGCGAATTCTACGATTAACGTGTTGGAACATAATTATTTCTTTTACTGGAAACTTCTGTTACTCAACTAGTACAGCATCATTTCTTGAAAAATAAAAAAAAAATATTGTGAATCATTCACTAGTTAATTACATCATCTGAATTCTCTTCCTCAACTACTACACTGAGCTTGGTAACTACTGTGTCTCTAAATGCCAAATACTTGCTTGATTTATTGTTCTCATTATTATCATTTCCAGGTAATGATTCGCACATTTTTTTTGTCAGGAATGGATTTGATGACAAATTCTGCATTTTTCTTGCAAAACCACGGAATTGTTTCCTGTGGAACACCCATAAACTTCAATGCATTTTGCAAAGCGAATAAAAAGGGATTTTTGACTGTGTCAATGAAAACAATAAGGTTTCTGAATTATCGGGTCTGGGAGCATTACAAAAGTTACTCAAAGTGCTTAGAGTTGTGCATAAAGTTACGTCAAAGTTGCATAAACTGCCCTGACTTGCCTAGGAACCTAATGTAACTTGCGTGGAACATACGCAACTTACATATCAAGCAAAGACAGTGCACAGAAGCTTAAAGGAACATTAACTACAGTATTTCACATTAAACATATCCATCTAAAGGGATAGGCAAGAGCACCAATAAATTAAAAAATAATTAAGATAATTTACACTGATCCCCGATAAGCTGACTTATTAGCCATTAGTTATATTTAGTATTTATATGAACTACTACTGTCTAATTACAGGGCCCCATAGCAAGATCTTTGGGTCCCCTAGACTTACCCAATTTACATAACTGTAAAATGAGTATCAAGCACAGGCAGGCAGAGCAGTGTCACTGGGACCAGTAGATTTGTAGCGTTTAAATTTTGACCCCCCAACGAACTATAAATTCAGTTCCAGTTTAAAGGTGAAATTTTCAGTTTCGTCAATTATTCTAATTAAAACAAGAAAGCAGGAAACCTGCATGATTTATTTAAGAAAATTTTCTTTTTTAATATGTGAATTTGAATTATGAATGAAAGCTTTGCATAAATAAATATTACATATCATTATAAAGGTATTTATAAATAAATAAATAAATATATAAAGAAATTAATATCTTATTTGCCATTCACATTTTTGTGTAAAGTTAATAAGGAGCACATTGTAATATCTAATTAGATATGACCTATTTTATATTTGTAATGTTGGTATTGTCTGGCTGCATGTTTTGTATTTGTGATGGATAATATCGCCCTCTTGAGGACAATTTATTAGTATTTATTAGTAGTTATATTAACATCAGTTAATGCAGTGCAATTGATTTTTTGGAGCAACAGTGTTATATAACTGTTAATGATGCATGTTAAACAACAGCCCTGTCTAAGGGCATCAAATTCAGATTGTTCTCAAGGTAAAAAAATAACACTAAATGCCCACAGCATACATATTTTATATTACCTACATATTTTATTACCTATAGATAGGGTTAAGGGATCAGAGAAGCCTCTCCCCACAGGGCCCATACTTTGCCATGACATCTTCAAATGGTTGGAGAGCACAGCTGTCTTCTTTACAGTGTTTTCATTTTATTATGCAGAAAATCCTGCACAACATGTTTCGGCTACAACAGCCTTCATCAGGGGCATAATATACAATGATACAACAAGTCATTTATCCTTTCACCCCACCAACAATTTGTTTTATCATTGTATGTTATGCACCTGATGAAGGCTGTTGTAGCCGAAACATGTTGTGCAGGATTTTCTGCATAATAAAATGAAAACAATGTAAATCTGGGAAAGAAAAAAAAAACACAGCTTGCCTGAATTGGGCTGTGACAAAACAATGTCCATTCCTGCAAGATTTAAAATCCAGTGGGGAAGATCAGGGCTCTGCTGTATTGGATATCTGATAAGTATGCTGCAAATGTCAGTTTTTGTGCACACATTATACTCTGTCAACCCAGAATCAAGCCTTTTTTCTACTCGATCACAACTTGGCATATTTCCTTCAGAGATGCACTTTGCATACAATAATATTTTGGGCACCAAAATAATGCTAAACATGGGTAACATTGATTTCGGAGGCTATTTATCTAAATCCGATTTTTCTGATTTTTTTATTTAAAAAAAGTCAGACCAAACTAGAATCTACTACATTCCACTGCACAAGCCCAGAAAACCTTTAATAAATAAAATAAAGTTGTCCTATTGCCCTAAACATGTGCCCCCTGTATAGTTGTGTTGCCATATGTTAGGAAATGTAGTGGGGAAGAAGGGTAACCCCCCCCAAAAAATTATCGATCTTTTTCAGACTATCACCCTCCTATGCTAAAATACGCCAGTGTTTTTTTGGGACTTAGAAAAAATGTAACATTTTTTTTTCAACCTTCTATTTTATTGAACTTCGCCTGGTCCGACCAGGCGAAGTAACATCTTGCATAAGTGCTAACGTAGAGGAAAATGCTCATCTTAGTGAATTTGCGAATTTACGATCCTTTGTCAGTGCGCAACTTCACCTGGCGTAAGGGTGCAAAGTCTATCTACTTCGCTAGCGAAAATTCGCCAGAGTCCGTGTTAGTGAATTTGCGAAGTTGCGAAATGACATCACGCTGGCGAATTAGCGCTAGTGTTAGACGCTTCACGCTTTATTGAATCTGCCCCTATGTGTTTGCTTCAGAAAGACTACTATAGTTTATATGTACAAGCTGCTGTGTATCCATGGGGCAGACATTCAAGTTGGAAAAAATTAGAAAATACATAGGTTACATAGCACATTATAGATAGGTCCTATTCAAAACAATGGTATCTGCTATGTAACCTGTGCATTTTCTCATTTTTTTCCAGCTTGAATGATTGCCCCATGGATACATAGCAGCTTATTTATGTAAACTATAGTAGTATTTCCAATGCAAACACACAACTTTTAACAGTGTAGAACAACATTACATAATATTTTCATTACTTTGATACACTGACTCCCATTTCTGATCGCATCACATTTAACTCTCTCTGTATACCTGTTCATTGAATATAACTGCATCTCTTTTGGGAACAAAAATATATAAGTGACAAATACTCAAGCTTGTTACAGACTGTAATTGCATATGATCTCAGTAATAATGAATAACAAGTTTAAATAACCAGTGATTCATAAGAGATTATAGGAGATTATAGTATCTTAATTTAGTGGCATGACCATGCATGTATAGTGGATCAGAAGCTATCTTTACAAAAAATGGTCGCCTTGCCCCTATTGGTTTGCCAGAGCTGTATGCAAATGGTAAGTGATGTTTGTGGCACATGGTATCGCCTGGCACACCCTGAGTGTGTGTGCATCTAGAATGAGCAAGTCAGGAAGTTGGAGAATGTAAGGATCAAGGGAAACGTGTTTACTGCCAGCTTGTTGTAGGTGTTTAGTAGAGAGCTTCTTTATAATGCATGTTTCAGAGTACAGGTCACCGATTGAACCATTTGAAGGGGAAGATCCAAACTCTTTGTGCATGACTTCATCAATGAGGACTGATATGTGCAATGGAAGTGGCCAGAAAACAAATGAAAGCCCTGGTTGCTGCAGAGTATAGTGATGGAGAAACAACGAACTGTAGCATACAGCAATGGTAGGCATGTCTATATACCTTTGCTTCCATTGAGCATATCAGATAAATTTAAATGTAGACATATATAGATATTCTATTACAAAGATATTACATAGATATTAGCACTACATTCCTAAATGCACTCCGGTGTTCTCTCATTGGCTAAAATATCTACGAATACAGAAAAACCACCCATTAAAGTTACAGGACCTCTGCAAAGGCACTTACATACATATTGTAGTTTACGATTTAATTCAAAATACCTCCTTTTCCTCTGATTGTATGATTAATTTCACAAATATTATGGCTGCCAATCTGAACCCTTCTCAGTTACTCTATGACTTTATATCGTTGTGATATAAGCTTCCACTGGGACCCCAATACACTACTTTTGCCTCCCTTTAAGAGGCAGTCCCACAATACTATAAGTGCCACAGCCAACACAAATAGCTGCAACCCCTGATAAAAAGCCACGTTGGGGCTCAATATGTTGCTCAGTATGAATGAAGTATATTGTAGTATACAGAATGAAGGCAAGTTTAATTATGAAACCGGTTTGATTTCAAGATTGGTGAATTTAGCTCAGTGCAAAAGATGATAACGCATGCGGAATTAGTAACCAGGGCCAATATACATGTCACTACTATAACACATAAAATGTTATGATTCCCCATAAAGAACTTAATCTAAACACGCCTCAAGCAAATTCATAGAAGATATAATTTTATCTAAATCTTATTGAGCAAGTATAATTACAGAGTGGCTGACAGTGTTTTCTGCATTGTACACAGCCTAGTGCAGTAATGATAATGGTATTTTCAATTCCAGAATCATAACCCATAGACCGACTACAACCCCTGTCGAATCTACAACCTGAGTTACTGTGCTGTTATCTGATTTTTAATTAAAATATGGCATAGCTCAAGGTTCCTATATACAGTAACTGAAAAATTGGTTGACACAGACCTCTTTATTTTGGTGGTTCCAAGATCAGAGTTTATGAAATATAATTACTAGAATTTGAAACAATATTATCTGCAGTTTTCACAAAAAAGGTGATTGAGTAAATGAAATAGTTTTAAAGAATTGTCAGCTCATGTAACTTGCGCAGAAATAGTATGTTGTGGGATGTTATTCAGCTCAGAATCTGCACTGTTAGGTAATTTGGCATACATGGGAAACTGAATACTCTGTTGGCACAAGTAAAATGCTTTTTACATTTTGTTTAACTTCTTTCCAAATGCAAGTGTATGTAAACACTAGAAAATATGGCAGTAATGCCTTGACACTTTTTCTAACCTAAGGATATAATATGATATTGTGGTTCCCTTTTCCTTGCTGTTAAAGGGAATACCATCATGGTAGCATTAAAAACATACTAGTTGAACTCATACATTTACTAAATGGAAGAGGAAAATGAAGGTGTATGTGATGCAGGATATATATATATATATATATATATATATATATATATATAATGAGGGTGCTGGGATAATTTGTTTAAATTCAATATATGATATAAGCCACACACCCATGCACCAGACTGATTTTTAATTACAACACATGGATGAGCTGCATTTTTTGTTTTGGTATATATATATATATATATATATATATATATATATATATATATATATATATATATATATATATATATATATATATATATATATATATATATATATATATCAAAAAAGCATACCTTGAAAAAGGTCCCAATGGGGACCGAAACGTCGGTTGGATACACAATGCTTTGATGTAATACAAATAACTTTTTTCACAGTAAGTCCCATGGTGCTGTATTTTTTACTTTTTTGATATGTATCACCTATTACTTGCACATGGGCAGCTATGAAGTAGCTGATTGGGAAGTGGTGCTGTCCTAGCAAGAAGATATATATATATATATATATATATATATATATATATATAGTACAGAAAATGTTTAAAGGAAGAACAATAATAGTCCATAGTGCCCAGGAACAAGCGTCTCTGGTTGGCATGCACTGCTTTAAATAAAACCAACGTTTTATTTTAAGATACAGCACACACAGTAGAGGCATTCTTTTCTTGAAAGCTGCATTAAATCCCTTAATTTTGTTTGAGTATTATAATCATTATAATATTGGTTCATTTAAAAAAAATAATCCATGTTAGTCTTTTCCATTACTGGTTTCTCATCCAAAATTCCTATAATACTAGGAAAGTGACAGCAGTTTCCAAAAGACCAATTGCCGCTTTCCAAGAATGCAAAAATATCATGACTGAAATTGTAGACCATAATTCAGATTTATCAGATTAAAGCAAATGAAGGCAAATGTTTATAGACTTAAAAAAACAATGCACTGCTTTGTACTAGACACTTAAGTATTTGTATACATGTTTGTAAATATGAGTGCTGGCACCAGGTTCTCTGTTTTGTAAATATCCACCTAATATTTAAACATAAGGGATGATGTCAGCTCAAAAAGGCAGCATTTTCTTTACCAGACCTAAAGAGATGTCTCAGGCTGTGGCTTCAATAACCGGTAGAGTGTGGACGCCTGAGATGAGAGCTTGCTCCCACCAAGAAGGTCTTGCTTCCAGCAGGTGTCCCAGATACCAGGCCATCAGATTTTACCACAGAGAAAGAAAAAGTTGCACAAAAAGTGTGCAGTTCTTCAACCTGACAAGGTCTTTTAATCTGTTTAGGCATTGGAAACATCTTACATGGGCATTAAAAGTATATTTAGCAACTACCGTTTACCATACCGTATCTGCATCTTGTCGATCAATTTTGAGAATATAGCATAAAATGTGTAAATATGTATTTCACTTTTGACAGTTGTACAAAAATAAATTAACATTTTAAACATAAGAAAAAAATGCATCAGCGAATGAAAGGGTTTGGAATCCCTCTGGGTAGAGATTTCGACTGGGCATAAGGTTACAAAGACGTGGTAGGAAAGCTTTTCGAAGGATTAATAAAGGATAGGATACTGGACTTCATAGCAAAGAACAACACAATGGGGGGGATTCACAAAAGTGTCGGTAAAATAAGTAACCCAGAAGTGGCGGTCGACAAATTTGTACAATCTCGTACAAACATTAAATTCACAAAGGCAGATGTTACCATCTCTGAATGTCTCGTAAGTCCGACAATTTTCT
>CM044432.1:124179944-124312306 GCA_024363595.1 Xenopus borealis | reverse complement strand
GATTTGTCTAAGTTGGGAAACTGGGCAGCAAACTGGAAAATTAGGTTCAATGTTGATAAAGAATAAATATATAAACAATAACATAAATGCAAGTTATACACTAAATGGCAGTGTGTTTTTTTTTCCATATGTAGCGCTGCAACATTTTGACCACACCCATTTTTGTGGTCACCCCACTAATTAACATGTTCATTTTACCAAATTTGGCAGGTTATGAAAGTTTGAAAATATTTATCCTTATCTAAACTGTTACAAATACAATCAATTAATTATTTTATTATATCAAAATTGTTAAAAAGCATCTTTTTTGCACTTGTTAGCTGTTCTTCTAGGCTCTCTGCCAAAAGCCAATTAAGTTAGAAACTTCTTTCTTTTTCTGGCTATTCCGTGCAGAGAAAAGAAATGAGGGACTGCAGGTTGCGCTGTCAAAAGAGGGAATGTCCCTCCAAAAAAGGGACCGTTGGGGGTATGCATTTCACCTGGCAGTTTTATTACATTGCACTGTGCGTCAAAACTATTCTGACGTGGGTCAAAATAAGTGTGCGTCAACTTGGGCGCACATCAACTTGTGCGCGCGACAAAACATCAGCGCGACTCGTTTCGCAAATTTTTTCGCCGTTTCGCAAATTTCTCTGAAAATTAGCGAATTTTTCGGCGAAGCGAAACAGATTCGCCCATCACTCCTATGGTGGCATAGATGCCCATAGGTGTAGCTATTTCTCACTAATGGACAAATTTTAGCTAGTGCTACTTGGGCAGAACGATCAAATTATTAATTAACCTTAATAAAGTCAATAGAGTTGTTTTAATGTCCTACACATAATAATGTGCCATATGGTAGAAAATGTATGGGGGAAATATGGGAGGAGACTAATACCCTGTGTTGTTCACACCTGTGATGCCCCTACATTGTTAACACCTGTGACACCACTATTGTCAACAACCCTAAAGCCCTGTACTGTTCACATCTGTGACCCCCCTGCATTGTTAACACCTGTGACACCTCTATTGTTCACACCCCTAAAGCCCTGTACTGTTCACACCTGTGACCCCCCTGCATTGTTAACACCTGTGACACCTCTATTGTTCACACCCCTAAAGCCCTGTACTGTTCACACCTGAGATCAAAACTGAAACTGCCCACATTGTTCACCTGTTCACACGTTATACAAAATACTAATGCTAAATGTCACTGTATGTAGTACATCTTAGAGTAGTCCTGATGGGTTTCCCTGTCTCCTGCTCTATTCTGCCTTCCCTATGCTCCCTGTATGTAACATACTCTGCTTGTGTGTCCCCTGCTCTGCCTGTGCGTGACATACTCTTCCTGTGTGTGACATACTCTGCCTGTGTGTGCTCTGCTCTTCCTGTGGAACAAAAGCCTGGTATTTGTTCTGGGAGTTTATTAGAATTTGAAAATAAATTATTGTTAGGGGCCCCTAAGGTGTATAATCATGTGCTGGGGGTTACATAGTTACATAGTTAAATTGGTTTGAAAAAAGACAGAGTCCATCAAGTTCAACCCCTCCAAATTAAAACCCAGCATACATACACACACACATCTCCACTCTTTCACACAAACCATATATGCCCATAGCTATACTAACTGTAGATTTTAGTATCAAAATAGCCTTTGATATTATGTCTGTCCAAAAAAACATCCAAACCCCTCTTAAAAGCATCAACAGAATGAGCCATCACAACATCCCCCGGCAGTGCATTCCACAACCTCACTGTCCTGACTGTGAAGAACCTCCTACGCTGCTTCAAATGAAAGTCCTTTTCTTCTAGTCTGAAGGAGTGGCCTCTGGTGCGGTGATCCTCTTTATGGGTAAAAAGGTCCCCTGATTTGTCTATAATGTCCTCGAATATATTTGTAAAGTGTAATCATGTCCCCTCGAAAGCACCTTTTTTCCAGAGAAAACAACCCCTGGACAGTCTCCCCTCATAATTTAAGTCTTCCATCCCTCTAACCAGTTTAGTTGCACATCTCTGCACTCTCTCCAGCTCATTTACATCCCTCCTAAGGACTGGAGTCCAAAACTGCACTGCATACTCCAGATGAGGCCTTACTAGGGATCTATAAAGAGGTATAATTATGTTTTCATCCCTTGAGTTTATGCCCTTTTTTATGCAAGACAGAACTTTATTTGCTTTAGTAGCTACAGAATGACACTGCCCAGAATTAGACAACTTGTTATCTATAAAAACCCTGTTATCCACAGGAGGAGAGGAGGCATATGGATTTAAGGGTATGTCTTAATATGACAACTTTTTCCCATATGAGTGATAAGTGATATCTCTGCAGTGAGCACCAACCAAATGGACATGGCGTTGTGGTAACATGGGTGTGGTTTAAAGTGGGTGTGGTTTAAAAACAGGGTGTGGTCAACACTGACTGCCCTCCACTATGTAGTCCAGAAAAATTTCAGCTCTCGGTACCACAGAAGTTGGACAGCACTGATCTAGAGTAAAAATTTTGTCCAATATTCATTTTTAAAATATACATTATTATTTCTTATGTTTCAACAAAACAGCAGGAAATATACTTAAGGCTGCAAAAGAATCAGTTTTTGCATGAATCATGTCCTATACATCTTTAGGGAATGGTTTGTTTTCAAGCCTGCTTTATCATCTTCTTCTTTTTGTAATCATTTCAGTGATGAACAGATGCTATTTTGTTCATCCACTTGATGAAGTCATCGACTTTCAAATTGGTAGAGTTTATTAATAGTGCTTGATTAGGTTTTCTTCTCAGAATGACTCAAGCTGCATTTTGTTCATGTAATGCAGGCTTTGGGAGATGAAGTTCAAGGAGCAACAGGGAAACAGAAAGGAACAGTCTTATTTATTCTGATTGGTTTATCAAACGCTTGCTTTTTATGTAATGTGCATTAATTGCAACAATTTGTCTTATCAGAACAGGGCAATTACATGATCAGCAGCTGCACGAACGCCTTGTGTTAAATTCTTAATTTGCCAAACTACCAAAGACGCCATAGAGGATTTTGATTACATTTCTATACCACAGGAGGGGACTTACATTCTAAATCCTTGTAATATTGTACAGTTTTTTGTTTTTAAATTCTTTTTCAGTATGAGACATGTTCCAGTTTTATGGCCAGATTAAAAGGGGAAGATGATCTTATTTTAGAATTTTGGATATATATTTTTAGTACAGTATATATATATATATGGTGGGACTACTTGTCCTTTAGGAAACAACTGAACCTTGTTCTAGTCAGTCACAAGCAGCATCTAATCTACTCTAAGGGTGGTCCCTTGTAGGTCTCCTTTGGAAAAGAACAATAAACAGATTGTTACCTCCTTCATGTTATTCAGAGTGAAAGAGTGCTAAGGTCTTGCCAGTTACAGATGTTTGGGTATCATAACCCTGGAACCTACCATTCTAACTACAGTGATGGGACCTGTTATCCAGAATGATCTGGACCTGGGGCCTTCCGGTAATTTGGCTCTTCATACTCTAAGACTACTAGAAAATTATGTAAGCATTAAATAAACCCAATAGTCTGGTTCTGCTTCAAATTAGGATTAATTATGTCTTGGTTTGGATCAAGTACAAGGCAGGGTTTGGTTATTACAGTGAAAAGGGTAATCATTTAAAAAAATTATTTGGATAAAATTGAGTCTATGGGTGATGGCCTTTTTGTAATTTGGAGCTTTCTGGATATTGGGTTTACGTATAACAGATCCTATACTTGCACTAAATTTAACTACCTACCCAAACCCCATACTGAACTGACTAAACCTCACCACAACTTGCCCACATTCTGCTTCTTTGTTGTGAAGCCCTGCACCATTTCTAGCAGTCTGGGCCCTCACCTTGACTAGGCCCCAACAAGAGCCCTGCCAGTTCCACTATGTTCACTGTATGTGCATATGTTTGGTTCTTCTGAAATGCTTTTGGTATAGAGGGATAAGGTTATCATCCCCCCCTCATTAAAGTCTCATATCTGTTTAAAACCCTATAATAGCAGGGGTTAAGAAGAGGATGTGTTTCTCTCTTTTTAAAATTATTTATATTTATTACTACACAAGTTACTTGATATGCAAAGGTGCAAATTTGCCCAGGATATATAAATGAGCCCCGTTGTCTTGGGTCTACAGCCCATAGGCCAAGGGCCCAATGACTCTGGCCTCTCCCACAGCACTAGCCTTCTCTGCTAGATCCAAACCTCACATTATTCATTCCCAGATCTCCATTGCCACAACCATCCATCATTTTGAATGTCTGCAGGTCTTCTTTCTCCCCTTCAGATACTGGTACAGGACCTTCAATGGGACACTATCACCCATGTGCTTAATGTGCACGAGTGTGTAACTGTTGCAACTTTTATACTTCATGTATCGATCTTATACATCCTTTCTTGTATATCTTTGCCACTTGCCATTCTAACAGATGGCACCAATATTTTTTGGAGGTCAGAACAAGGCAAGGTTCAGGGTAAGGCAAGACAAGGCTGAGAACGGTTCAGACAGGACAAGGCAGAATAAGAAAGGAGGCTAGAGCAGGATCCTTTAGCTAGGAGTGATGCCACAGTGCTAGTGTAGGTCAATGCTCATGCATGGATTGTGAGGAGGGTTGGCTTAATATAGGGCAGGGTCAGCCCTGATTGGCTGACCCCAAACCACCAATCAGGTTGCTGCTGGGCTATGGCTGCAAAGGCCAGGTAATAGTGAGCACTCCTGCAGGCTGCTCATCTGGCCCAATGGTAAGTTGCAAAGCCAAAAACCCAAAGGTCGCTGGCTTGAATCCCAGCACAGCTTGACTATTGCTTACTTGTCTTACTATTTTACTTTGTAATTCTCCTTCCAGTTATTTACCCCAACCCTGCCCATATGACTAAAATTTTGCAATATTTGAAAAAGTGGGAATTTCTGTCACCTAACTAAGTCATGCCATTACTCTCTAAGCCATGGGTCATTGAGTGTCAGAAGAGGGTTAAAATCCTGGCGTAACACTATAGGAGTCTGAGCAGAAGCAGCCTGGGAGTTCAACATACATAGAAATTGTGCAGTTTTCTATAATTCTGTATATTTTGGGGAAAAGCATGAAGCAACCAAACATTACTCTTTCCTTCAATATTCCTGTTTAATCATATGGTACTGCTTTTTATATGATTAAAGCAGTGACATTACAGTACACTGGGATACACATTGTACCTTGTATGAATAGCTTGTTAATTCCTATAATTATTTTTGTCTTCAGTGTCAGCGTCCCTTTGAAATTCTATGCCATGCTTTCACCAGAAACCCCTGCGATAGGAGTGTTATTTTATTCAGCGGGCATATAGAGAAATACTTTTCAGGCCACAGTGTTTAGAAAATAAAATATATCAGTCAGCCTCTGACTGTATACCAGATAAAAGAAATAAACAGAATTATGCTGTACATCTCAGTGAGACAAGCAGCATTTATTTTTGCCTTTTTCAAAGAAGAATGGCTTATGCATTTTTAAATCCAAATATTGAGTCATTTTAGATAATGCCTCAATCCTTCCCAATTATGCCCTTCTGCGCCCTGTCCTTTTGGAATACATATGAACTTTTATATACATTTACCCAGCAACATCCAGAATACATTTATTTTGAACAGAGGAGGAAGCACTAGCGTAACTAGACCCCTAAGGGCCCTGGTACAGAAATTTAAAACTGGGCACCCATCCCCCCCCTCACACACATTGGACTGGAATACAGTATTACTGGGTTGGGAGTGCAAGTAGTAGGGTGACGATTAGTGTTGCAGCCAATCAGTCAGCTCCAGTCAATGGATTCCTGTTCGTTAAAGCATACCTCCCAACATTTTGTAAGTTTTGTGCCCACACCCCCTAATTACCTTGTTCATTTTACACAATTTGGCAGGTTATGAAAGTTTCAAAATATTTCCCCTGATCTAAACTGTTACAATTACTTATTTTCTTATCTCAAAATTATTTTCCCCTGTTAGACGTTCTGGACTCTCTGCCAAAAGCCAATTAACTTTGTTTCTTTTTCTGGCTGTTCAGTGCATAGAAAATAGGGACTTTCCAGTACAAATGAGGGACTGCAGGTTGAGCTGTCAAAAAAGGGACAGTTGCTCTGAAAAAGGGACAGTTGGGAGGTATGTTTAAAAAGGGACTTGGGGCTCCGTTTACTAAAGTGCGATAAATTTGAATTTAAGTTTCCGCATGTTATCGCTGAGAATATTTTTCCGCCAGAATATTCGCAGCGACTAAGTTTGCTAAACAACGATACGCTCAGAAGTCATTGCGATCACTTGCGGTAACTACGTTAGCGAACCAGCTTACGTTTGTGGTAATTTTAATGTGTTGCGAATTTTCTGGCGACAAATTACATTTGCAAATATTTATTCTAAAAAAGAGTCTTGTTTTATGGCGTTAATAATGGCGTTAATTACGGCAATTTTTACTGTGACATTTATGGTCAGAAATGCATCTTCAAAACTCATAAACTTTATTGACTGATGATTATACCATCAAACAACATTACCAGAGTGACACCAATCAAACATGTACGCATCATATAAACCCATACAAATAGGGTCACAAACACTTCTGCCAATAGAATCGTATGAACAAGAAATCGTACCAGTTAGCTCTCTGTATCATTTAAATGCACAGCTTAATGAGAATTTAACTCCCATTGAGAATTTTCTGGCCAAAAAATAAGTTAACGCCACTATATAGATGGCGGTAAAATGTTGCAAATATTCTGGTATTAATTTTGTCTTTCACACATTTCGCTGTTTAGTAAACCAGGCGTTAATGTGTACGTAGCATTATTTTCAGCGAATGCGATAACTGCGAAAAAATATTGGTGGCATTGCGCAAAGGAGCTGTGCACCTTCTACATAGATGCACTGAATGAGGACAGTCATATCACCGGCACTGCTTCAGCTTCAAAATAGTGGTTTGACCAATCAAGGCCAGATAGGTCATACTATATCTGTATCCCAAATCCACAGTCCTTTCCCAAAGACTATTATTCCATTGTTACTATAGACACCATCTCTCCCACTATACCTGCTATCCTACAGTCCCAATTTTTTTGCATTTTTTGGCCCCAAATACTTATCAGCGAATAATGGGATGTGCAAATTACAGTAATAAAGTTGCAGATTAATCAATCAGTTTGTGGCTCTATCAGTCCAGAACTATTTGTTTGTGTTTGTCTATTTGCAGAGAAAGATAATTTGTATGAATGAGACAGTAAATATTGGAGGACAAACAGAGGAGTTTTTAGGATTTTTTCTGCAACTGCACAAAAAGCTGTCGCTTCATGGCAAAAACTCACCTGTGGCAAAAATAAAACTGCAAATCAGTTTACAAAGACAGCAACTAAATTTTCTTCTAGATTATATTGCAAAAGTGTGTATAATAAATTGCTTCTGTTACTTGTTACTAGTGATGAGTTAATAAAAATTGCCGTCCATTGACTTCAATGCATTTTATGTGCAGCAATTTTTTACACATGAAACTATTTTTCCTCCAAAGTCAATGGGTGTTTTTCCTTTGGTGGCATTTTGTCTTGGCACTACGGAAGAGCACTGGCGCCAGCAAAAAAAAAAAATTCTGATTAATTATGACTTTTAAAACTCATAATTATGACTTTAAATCTCATAATTATGACTTTTAAAAGTCGAAATTATGACTTTAAATCTCATAATTATGACTTTTAAAAGTCGAAATTATGACTTTTAATCTCATAATTATGACTTTAAAAAATCGAAATTATGACTTTAAATCTCATAATTATGAGTTTAAAACTTTAAATCTCATAATTATGACTTTAAAAAGTCGAAATTATGACTTTTAATCTCATAATTATGACTTTTAATCTCATAAATATGACTTTTAAACTCATAATTATGACTTTTAAACTCATTATGTTAAAAGTCATAATTCTGACTTTTTAAAGTCATAATTATGAGTTTAAAAGTCATAATTATGAGATTTAAAATCATAATTATGAGATTTAAAGTCATAATTATGAGATTTAAAGTCATAATTTCGACTTTTTAAAGTCATAATTATGAGATGTAAAGTCATAATTATGAGTTTTAAAAAGTCGTAATTCATAAGAATTTTTTTTTTGCTTGCCCCAGTGCTCTTCCGTATGGCACCAATTTAGTCTTGGCAACTTTTTTGCAGAAAATTTTTGCCACAATTTTGCAGATGGCAAAAAAATGCAGATGGCAACCTGCCCCTTAAGTTTTTATTTTAAGTTATACAAATCAAGGAATCAAAACTAAATATCAACTTGCTATACATTGTTTAAATTCTTACTAAAAACCACATGCTGTAAATTGCTCACAACAATAATGAAAATGATATCACTTCAGACATGAATATGTTAATAAATGTAATATAGGAGCAAAAGGTTTATTTTGAAGTTTTAAGCAGTGGTGTTATTCTAAAGAGTTAGTCTGCCATCTAGTGTTTTGGAGTGAGAATAGTGTCTCTGAAGTTGAGCACATTTTACATTAAGACCATCTCTGAAAAATGTGTTTTCAATTTGCTTATACAGAAGAATCTTAAAATCTTTAACTATAATTATAGTATAGGAAATAAAACATGTTATCAGGTTAACTGCATTGCAATTATTTAAAGTGGTCCAGATATTGGTGGAAATGGTTGGGAATAGGGGTTTCTTGTTTAACAGCACCATGCCTTAGGGCAGTGATCCCCAACCAGTAGCTCATGAGCAACATGTTGCTCTCCAACCCCTTGGATGTTGCTCTCAGGGTCCTCAAAGCAGGTGCTTATTTTTGAATTCCAAGTTTAAATTTTTTTTTAATTGCATGAAAACTAAGTATAGTGTCAAGTAGAGCCTTTTGTGTGCTGCCAGTACACACAGGGGCTACCAAATAGCCAATCACAGTCCTTATTTGGCACCCCAAGAGACTTTTTCATGCTTGTGTTGCTCTCCAACTTTTTTTTATACTGCTAACCCCAGGGCCAAGTTTCTACTTTTATTGTAAGCTGTGGTGAAAACCTCAGCTCAAACGATTCTGGGGTGACTAAAAGCTGCCTGCAAGGAATTGTACCTGCACTCCCATGCAACTTTAAAAGCAGTAGTGCTTTGGTTTTTTAAAGGAAAACTTGCTTACTTATACGCTGCTCTTGCCTTTGTCCACACACAGGCTTATGTTTAAATCACAAAAGAGCCCCATAACTTCAACTAACTGAAATGGTGCAGTCGCGCCCAGGATTAGGGCCCCTACACACGGGCGTTTTGAGGCGCTGTCCCCTGCGTTCTGGTTTCATGCATGCAGCCGCAGGGGAGCGCAGGAGTAGACACATGCCATTACTCACACAGACGCATGTAAGCACTCAGATTGGGATGCAGCATGTTGCATTTTACCTGCATTCGGCGCTTACATGTTTCTGTGTGAGTACAGCCCCCTTGACGGTAATGGCATGTGTCTACTCCTGTGCTCCCCTGCGGCTGCATGCATGAAACTGGAATGCAGGGGGAGTGGACGCTCAAAACGCCTGTGTGTTAGGACCCTAAGATAGCACAGGGACTCCCAGCATCAAAGAGCACGTTGCCTTCCATCATTAACTCCCAGAATCATGGGTACCAGTTTATTGCAAAAAAAAAATCTCTTTTTTTTGTGCAATAATCATCATGTATTTCAACAATGGCTTAAAAACACAAATTTTCAATATTTATTAAGCCCAAAAAAAGTGAAAAACTGTCACATGTAAACTACAGCATCTGAAAGCGGGCAAGGTCACATGGAAAAATATTTCATTTGAGTTTCTTGCAATGATCAACCCATTAAAATAATGAATAAAATATGAATTTGAGGTATTCATAGTTTTTTTCCCCCCATGGTTTTATTCAGTTGGATTTTTTAATAAGTAAGGTCACATTCAAGTATTTTTAAATTCAAACTTTTACTGTATTTGGAAAAACAACTCTAAAATTACCCAAATCCAAATTTTGATAAGTAGATCTTTGTATGCATGTCCTCGCCTCTTCTATGTGGGTTTCCTCCTAGTACTTTGCTATCCTCCAATAATCCAAAAACATACAAGAACCTTAACTGTCAATGGCTCCTAATAAAACTCAGAGTAATGTATGTGATGGGGACCATAGATTGTATGCTCCACAGGGACTGATGTGAATTGTAAAACTGTTGCAGAATTTCCCCTCAACTTAACCTAGGAAAAGGAATTTTGGTGTAATAGATAGACTAGGATACCTACACCAGAGATTTATTGGTCACTGTGAATATGCTAATTAATGTGAGATGCTTTATTCTTTATGAATGGTGTAAATTATTTCTGTTACTTTGCCTTCTCTCCATTAGGCTGGCCAACTTCTACACTTTTCATTCTTTACTCTGAATCTGCCAGAGCCTGTGAACCATGAATAGTTTGTGTTAAAAAAAAAAATGTATTTTGTGTTTCATTTAAATGAATAAGGTCATTGCTAGCTAGAGCATATGTATGTATTGAAAATGTTATGCATTTTGTGTTAACTTTATAGCTATGAAGGATTAAAAAAAACAAAAAAAAAACAGGTTAATTGCAAATGCACCTTAAGGGCAGAACTACACATACGTTTCTTGTCGGATTAGTGCCCTGTGACGAAATTCATGCGACAAATTGGATGGAGTCGCACGCGTCAAAATATAATTGGACTGAATGAAAAGTAGGAGGTAACAACTACACAATCCGACTGTCGGATTAAGACACTGCTTACTGCATCCACATCCGATAGTCGTGTCGCGTCAGATCTAATGTAGTTCTTACCTGCGATTTTTCGTTCAGTCCAGTTAGAATCTTGATT
This sequence comes from Xenopus borealis, assembly GCA_024363595.1. Classification (NCBI taxonomy): domain Eukaryota; kingdom Metazoa; phylum Chordata; class Amphibia; order Anura; family Pipidae; genus Xenopus; species Xenopus borealis. Next base: position 124,301,486 of record CM044432.1, on the reverse strand, counting down.
CCTGCGTCTCCATCTGATTTGTTTTATGCATTTTGCCGCAGGGCGTCGATCCGACATAAAACTCGTGGAGTTCACAAGTTTTTAACCTGCGCCCCCCTGTGTTCCGTTTTGCTGCGTTCAGCCGCAGGGGAGTGCAGGAATAGACGCACTCAATTATTTTTAATGGGCCTATACTCACACAACCACATGTAGGCGCCGAACGCATGTTCAGACGGAACATGCTGCATTTTTCCAGCGTACATGCGGTTGTTTGAGTATAGACCCATTGAAAAGTATTGAGTGCGTCTATTCCTGCGCTCCCCTGCGGCTGAACAAAGCAAAACAGAACGCGGGGTGGCGCAGGTTAAAACGCCTCTGTGCAAGGGCCCTTAAAGTTAAAAGTATTACCATACCTGTGATCCTGATGGCTTTCACCTCTAAGAGGTGGAATTTAAAGGGAATGTTGCAATGCATTGTGGGAGTTATTACTCCTATAAAAGTCTGGAGGGATGTGCAAGCAGGGAGCCATTTCTAAAGAACAAGTTGAAAGTGCTGGTTCTAAGAAGAGCTGATGTATGATGTAAATGTCATTTGTTTTTGTTTTTTTGTAGCAAAGATTGCTTTGCAAGTCTCTGAACTGTGTTAAATAAAAATCTTGCTTATTGCTTTTTATGAAGGTCTGCAAAATAAAATAAGCCTCTGATTTGTTTCTCATCGAGTCGAGTACTTTTTGAGAAAATTTCCCTCATGCCACATTATATACATCTACCTTATGCAAAGTGTCTTATGCTTTCTGACATACAAACCCTTTAATCAAAGGTGCTTTTCTTAATAAAAGCTGTTACAGCAATTAACATACTGTATTGGCTGAAAATGTTACCGCACCTTTATGGCATGTGTGAAATTGCTGTGATTGCAATTAACATACCCATTTGCATGTCTCTGTTTTCGTTAAGCCATGTTTTCAGAGATAACTTGCAATCAGCAGGATAGAGTGGCTGTATATTTAGACATGCCAAAGAATGTCAATTGGCAAAATCAATTACTTCGTTTCAAATGTGGCATACAAAATACATCTGTATGAATTAAAAATCGTTTTGGGCTAATTCCTTGGTTCTCAAAATTCTTTCTTCCAAAGTATTCTTTATATTCTTTATTAGAACAAGGACAGTGAAGAGTGAGTGAGTGAGTAAGGCTAGCAAAGAATGCAAAGAGGAAACAGAAGGGTGGTATAGCCAGCATAAACTGTTGATACAAAGCACTCAAATTCATTACCTATAAAAGATTTTCAGTATCTGGATAATACATATTTTTACACTTCAGAGGTGAGCGTACTTGAGCACCAAGCCTCCATAATATATCCCAACAGATAATGTTGCTAGGTGCTGCTACCATAGTGACCATGGTTTCCAGATAGATTGCGCATTTGCTGTTCTAAATAATAATTACCAACATACTGCCAGCTATTTGAGTGGACAGTCTTAGTAAAGGAGAATAGTGAGAAGCAGGTTACTTGGTGTAACAGGTTCCCCAGAACTATTATTGATCAGCACAGAGTTGACTAGTCAGTGTCGGACTGGGATGCCAGTGGCCCACCAGAAAACCTTAGAACAGGGGCCCACCAGAAAACCTTAGACCAGGGGCCCACCAGAAAACTTAAGACCATGGACCCACTTTCCAAAATATTATTCCTCCTCTCCTCACTCAACCTCTTTTTTTCTCCTAGTCTTTTATATCTATTTACTATACTCTGTTCTTTCATTATTATGCCTTTTTTACCATAAAGAAATAGGGAATTACTGTGAAATAGGCCATATTGTTAGAAGCAAAGGGGCCCACTGACATCTGGGCCCGCTGGGAGTTTTCCTGGTATCTCGGTGGGCCAGTCTGACACTGTGACTAGTTTGTATGGTAGTAAGATGTAAAAAATCACCTAGATGTGCGTGATTCAGAAGTAGTTTGAATTAGGGATGCACCAAATCCAGGATTCGGCCTTTTTCAGCAGGATTCGGTTTCGGACTAATCCTTCTGCCTGGCCGAACCGAATACTAATTTGCATATGCAAATTAGGGCCAGAGAGGGAAATCACGTAACTTTTTGCACAAAACAAGGAAGTAAAAATGTTTTCCCATTCCCACCCATAATTTGCATATGCAAATTAGGGTTTGGATTCGGTTCAGTATTCGGCCGGAAGGATTCGGGGGCTCGGCCAAATCCAAAATAGTGGTTTCGGTGCATCCCTAGTTTGAATGCTTTCAGGATACTTAACAGATGAGGGTAGTTACAGTACTTGCTCGACTTACAGTCTGTATATTGGCCATGTGCAAACTGTTAGCAGACCCAGCAGGCATAGTTGGCAGCAGTGCATCACACACCCATCTGAGGTTATTGCAGCAAAAAGAAAAGTTGAGGCAGAAGGATAGAAAATTTGCAATGGCACAGAAGTTAATATCAAAATAAATATAGTGAGCTACAGAAGTTCAGATCACCACTAGCTGCAGCAACTGAGCAATTTGTCACCAGTAACTTAAACAGCAAGTTACTATTACATATTGAAAAACGTACAAAGTCCATATTGAGACCAAGTCCATAGCTATATGTAGTACTAAACTGTATCCCTTAGGAGCCTTAATGAGACCCTACCCCTTTGTTACTTAATATAGGGTAGCACTCCCTGGTGCATAGGGTTGCCACCTTTTCCTGAAAAAAATGCCGGCCTTCCTATATATTTATCTTTTTTTCCTATTAATAACATTGGGATCAACCATCAAAAATAACGGCCAGGCCGGTAAAATACCGGCTAGGTGGCAACCCTACTGGTGCACCTTGAGCCGACACGTTGCCATTCGATGAAATGCATGCAACATGTCAGATGTCCTGAAGATACAGGAAGTTATTGAGAAATAACAGATTAAAACTACATCGGATGAAAACGGTGCCCGCTTTGTCTTTATCAACAGTTAGATAAATGTAGTTCTTACCTGCAATTTCTTATTCACTTCCTGTACCATCAGGACATCTGACACGTCACATGCTTTTCATCACATGGCAAAGTGTTGGCTCTAGGAGCAACTACCTCTTCATAATAAACTAGTGCAAATCTAGTTCTGGGTGAACATATAAAATAAAAAAATTTTTTTTTTTCCATTTTTGACATTAAGGGGCAGATTTACTAAATTCGTGGGAATAATTCGAAATTCGATCGGTCGAATTTTGGAATATGCAAATTATGTAAATTTGACCATAGAATTTGTAAATTCGATAGAATCAAATAGATTGAATAAAAATCTATTCGACTATTCGAATTTCAAATTATTTCCCCTTTAAAAATTTTTTCGATTGGCTACTTCACCAGGTTTAACCTGGCAAAATGGTTTTGGTGAATTTAGATTGAATAGTAAAAATTCGATCGAAGGGTTAAAATAGTTTGAATCGATCGATTGAATTTTTACTATTCGATCATTCGACCAATTGAATTGCGGTAAAATCCTTCGAATTCCATATTCGAATTCGAAGGATTTTACTTCCCTTCTATTCACATGGTCGAATTTTATTAAATTCTAAATTCGACCAATGATAAATCTGCTCCTAATAGTCATATGTTAATATGCTAACAAGAAGATGGTCAAAGATCAGCCATTGGCACTTGTTCTTTGGTATTTGTCCAATTAGTTATCTGTACAATATTAGATATAAATAAAATATTTATTTATTAATAATATCATATTTGTGAAATTCATAGTTAGAGAACACCAGCATCATTTATAGCGCAGTGAGAAAGGTGAGTATGAAGTACACTTACAGCACACTGTTGAAAGTGAAGATAAAGAAAACTCAGAGAGAAGTGACAAAAGTGATGAAGAAATAAAAAAGATATTGAGAAAAGTAAGAAAATAGAATGCAGGGAGAGAAGTACAGTAAGAGTAAGAAAGGAATTTAGATTTCGATTTTAGAGTTTATTGAATCAGCACCAAAAATGTGCCACATGGTCAGTTTTGCACACAACATCAAAAAGTTACGCAGTAGACAAATTAATCATTAACCAATGGGATTTGAACAATTGGTATTTGAGCACCCAGATATTATCTGTAGTGTCTGTTTAACATATAATCTATAGATGGTATAGTTACTAAGGGGCAGATTTATCAAGGGTCAAATTTCAATCTATGGGAGTTTCTAAAATCGAAATTCAAAAAACCAACGACAAAACTAAATTTATAAAAAAAAAATCAAACTTGTTAAATTTGGGTGAATGGAATCGACCTGCAAATCTGAATTCAATTTTATTGAATTCGATCAATCTGATTTTTTCCAAAAAAAAAATAAAAAATAGTATTTTTTCAAAAGTCCACTATTTGGTCTTTTAGCATTTCATCTAAGTTCCCAAAGAACAGGTAACAACCAGCTCTCTCAAAGCTGCTACAAAGTGTTCCGTGGATTCGCCATTACGTTGTCCATGTTGGTGCAATTTATATCTTTCAGCAACCACATTTACTCTTGGCCTGAAAAAGTTCTTTATAGCAGTAAGAGTAGTTTCATAAGTCTCATCAGGTAATGGTAATGTATAGAATATACGCTGTCCCTCTGCTCCCAGGCAGTGAATAAGTAAAGCACGCTTTCTAACAGCAGAAATCTCCCCTTGGTTAGCAGCAATAATGTCATTTTAAAACATATAAATCCAAGCAGTAAAAGGTATGGTAGGCTCACCAGGGTTTGGAAGAAAAGCTGCTGCAGAGGTGGAAAAAGACATACTTGTCTCCATTTGTTATGTTTGGTAGCCAAGGGTGAGGAGAGTATAACTTTATATGCTTTATTAACAGGCTCATACAGGCCTTACACAACAACAGTAACTTCTTACTTTCACTTTCAAGCTCTACAGAAAGTCCTGTGTATGCACAGTACAAGTCCTGTGCACAGTCAAACACAGACCCATTATATGTATAAGTGAATGTTTTTTTAATCTTGAAAGAATCAAGAGTCAATTAGATCGAATAACCCCCTGAATCTCATTTGCCACTCATTTGCAATTTTACCCAGGTCCTCCTGCTAGAATGAATTCAGCTGCATAATTTTGTGTCATCTGCAAAACAGATACATTGTTTACAATGCTCTCTCCACAAGTCATTACTGAACAAATGAACAAAAGTAGGACCAATACAGAACCCTGCAGCAGACTCCAAGCAGAGAATGTACCATTGATAACCACCCTCTGTATATAATAATTAAAATCAATAAATCTATACATACTGACCATCAAACTGTTTATTAGAATGAAACAGCAAAATGGAAAAATCAAAATGGCTTTGCTTTAAAGTGGATGAAAACAGAAAGTGTTGGTAGGTAAGGCTTACTTTAACAGCGGCCGTGCCTTATTATTGTGGGAATGGCTTATTTTGGGACACCGCATTACCGAGGTTGCATATAGCATCCCTTCACTTGTTTCGATCCAATCCGAACACTACAGAGGTTAATGCAATGCAGGCAAGGTAAGTAGTGATGGGCGAATTTATTCGCCAGGGGCGAATTCGCGCGATTCGCCGCTGGCGAATAAATTCGCGAAACGGCAGCAAAATTTCGCGCCGAAAAATTGACACTTGCCCTATTGGTATCTGCTAAAAAATTGGCCATTGGTTATCTCAATGAATGTGGAACAAATTTTAATTTAAAGAGTGAAAATGAGCTCTGTGTAATGATCTCCTTTCTGCCCCTAATTACTACCTGCATCTTTAGCTTATAGATGAAAGTTGACAATACAAAACGTAAGATTTATTCCTCCAACAAATGTTTTGAAAAACTGATATTATGCAGAGTATAATATTTTTTTTCACTGTTTTGAACAAAGCTATTTTTAGGGATGGGCAGACTCTAGTATTCAGCTCAGAATTTGGCCAAATCCCATAACTTTTTGAAAGGATTTTGATTCATTTGAATTCTTGTAGTTAAACTGAGCCAAATCAAATTAAGAAAAATCTAATTATTTTATGGAACTGGACAACTAAATCGTGTTGCCACATAATACAAGTTGTAATGTTAAAATGGCCCCTTATTTGGTGTATGGTTAGTATTCTGACAGTTTTATATCTAGAAGAATGATTCAAGCTAGAGTGTATAGTCCGGAAGTTTATTTATTCTGAACTATTAATCTGTATTTGTAGAAACTGTGCATAGATTACTGACAATTATTTTCTGCTAAATAATGTGTGGGCACTGACTCTGGAAAAGCAGTCAAAATTGTACAGGCAGTGTAAGGTTACATTTAATAACAATGTGTTCATGAACTTCTGTATCATCCTTTATAATCAGTTCTGCGCGCAATGCTTAGCGCATTTGACATTGCCTAGATGTTTGACTGCGCAAGGGTGCATTAGAGATGTATTGTATGTAGCATTTGAAGTTGTTTATGTCTCTAGTTAAATGACCAACTTCCAGCTCACAAGAGTTAATGTTTTCCAGTACAGTTCCCAGCATCCCACAAACATCAAACCATCCCTGGGATACAGTTGTAGTTCTAAGTCACAGTTTGCACCACTGTTTCAGATCAATTGTGTGCAACAATGCCATCCATTCTACTTAAAACTCTTTTATTGGGTGCACATTTAAACTTCACAGAAACATCACGTCGGCTGTACATGCATTTTTTAATACAATTGCCTTGATTAACAAATCCTGGTGTTGCAGTCTGTTTTGTATTAATACTACTCACACTTACACACAAAAAGACCATATTCAAATACGGTACTGAATGATTGGTACCTAATTTTTTCCGGATTTAATTAAGAGTGCCATAGCTTAAAGATACCAGATAAGCAATCCAATAGGCTTGTGTTGCCAACAACATGGATTAGCTTAGTTACCATCAAGTATAAGGAACTTTTTTGTATAATAACAATAAAGAAAGAAGAATTACATACTTAAATAGGACTCTATGGAAAATGGCATTCCTGTATTTGTAGCATTTTGAATTCTGGGTTTCTGGATAATAGAACCCATTTCTGCTCACACAGCAGCACACACACACACACACACACACATATTTGTATACCTGTAAGTGCAGTGCAATATGTTCTTTTATATTATCCAGACTCCTGCACCCAGACATGTAACCTTAAATTATGGAGTGTACACTTTTGGATATATATATATATTTATATATATATATATATATATATATATATATGTATATATACATATATATATATATTCTGTTGTATAGATTGTAGATACACAAAGCACCCTGAAAAAGTTCATGGCTGTGCTATGAAGTCTGTCCCTTCTTCTTCAAATCAGTGAGAACTGTCATAATAATAACTGCGAAGTTTTAGTTCAACTACAGCAAAAGAAGGTCGTTCATCCGTGCTGGAAAAGAGAGAAAACAAAGATGTTTACAATAAACAAGTAAATATTTTATTTTATTTTCCCTCTATACAAAGGTGTTCTACTAACTGACCTTTGGTTGTTGTTAGCATAGGTCAGACATAATACTCAATCAGTGAGGAAACTGAGGGCTGGAGTGGAGAACTAAATGGTCACAAAATTTGTAAACACCAGGGCCAGGGGTGATAAAGGTAATAACCAGCTATTGCCACTTTCTCTTTTCACTTCATCTCTGTCTGCATACATTTGCTTAAAATATATTTTGTTCTGGGTTATTTATAGTTTGCTATATCCCAGAGGCAATGAGCTGAGAATGGCAAACTTAGTATACTTAGTATCTTCTTTTTCTAATCATTTCCATTGTCTTCTGCAGAGCTCTACAATGGCTTACACTTTAAAGGAACAGTAACTGTTGTGTTTGGTAGCCGAGGATGAGGAGAGTATAACAGTGCTTTATTAGCAGGTTCATGCAGCCATTACATAACTGCAGTAAGTCTTACTTTCACTTTCAAGTTGTATAGAAAGTCCTATGTATGCACAGTGCCACCTGCAGGCCATTTGTATAAACACCACATATTCCCCCTATAGTAGGAAAGCATTTGGACAAATATATAAACAGTAATAATTAAACCGTATGTATCTTAAAGCAATATATACATTCTTCACATGACATAGTCCTTGGTCCATGCAGGTAGTTTCCTGATTCTCTCAGTATGCCTTAGAAGCATAAACAAATTTCAAATGGAATTTATGGGTGTCTGTGGGACTGTAGACTGAAAGACTTTCACCTTTAAAATAGAACAATTGTTGCTAAAGCTGGCCATACATGATAACAAACAAAGTTTCATAACATTATCAGACCATGTATAGGTTCCGAACAATCATCAGACAATTGGATATTGGTCATTTAGTCAGTTGGTAACAATAATATCTTTGCATAGAACACAGATATTGACAATATCTATTTGTGACCGCCATTACTACTTCCGGGACATATTTGTTGTTCCGTTAAATGGCCAAAACATCATCTGGTTTGTTATTTTTCAATCATATAATTTAAATATGAATGTTAGTTTTAGATTGTTGCACTAAAACATACGATTGATACCCTAATGTTCGTTGTATGACAAAAACATATTAACTTGAATGGCCAGCTTTAGAAGTTGTTGGATGAGCAGACAAACTTTAAAAGTAAAAAAAAGTATATTTTCACTTTTTGACTCCGCTCCTGCGTGTATACATAAACACAGATTCCCACATGGTACTTATAGTAAATGTGCAAGTCATTGAACCTCTGGGTAATAGTGACCATAATGTTATATCATTTAATGTCTGGTGCAAAAAACAGTATATACTGTGGCAACAAAAAACATGAATTTTGGAAAAGCTTATATTAGTGACTTGAGGGCTGCCCTTCAGAGAATTGATTGGGGCATTATGTTTTCAGCAAAAAACACAGAACAGAAATGGTTGTCACTTAAAATTATATTAAATCATTACTGTTCTCAGTTTATTCCCTTAAGGAGTCAATGTAGAATCTCTAAGAATCACCCTAATAGGAAAGAAGAGAAAGGCATTTAAAAACTACAAATCTGTTGGGACAGAAGCTGCATTTAAAAAATATAAACACTATAATAAATGTTTTAAATCGGTAATCTGGAAGGCAAAGAATGGAAATGAAGAGGTAATTGCGGCTCAGGCAATTATTATATATTAATAGTAAAACGATGCAGGTTGAGAGTGTTGCTCCATTAAATAATGGTACCAGTATGGTTGTAACAGATACAGAAAAGGCAAATATGCTAAATCAGTTATTTTCTTTAGTGTATACATTAGAGGAGACCAAGTTCTCAGGCTCACTTCATAGCTACACTGATGGCTCAGCTCAGTCTAGTCAGTGGCTGACTCAGGATATGATTCTTAATGCTTTAATAAAAATTAATGTAAACAAGGATCCAGAGCCTAATGACACACATCCCCGGGTTCTAAGAGAGCTTAGTTCAGATTAAGACCAGCCCCTATTTCTGATTTTACTCAGATTCGCTTTCATCAATCTATGGATTGGAGAAAAGTTGACGTCATTCCAATATTTGAAAAGGGATTACGTGCTCAGCCTGGCAGTTATAGGCCAGTAAGTTTGACATCTGTGGTGGACAAATTATTTGAAGGTTTGTGAAGGGATCACATTCAAAATTTTGTCCTTGTGAATGGTATTATGAGCAGCAATTAGCATGGCTTTATGAAGGATAGGTGATGTCAAACAAATTTGATTTTATGATGAGGTAAGTAAGATGCTGGAATGTGGGGGGGCAGTAGATGTAAGCTATTTGGATTTTGGAAAAGTGTTTGATACCGTGCCCCACAAAAAGCTGCTTTTTAAAATAAGGTCAGTTGGGCATAATTAAGTTGTATGCACATGGATAGATACAGAGGGTGGTTGTGAATGGTACATTCTCTACTTGGAGTAAGGTTCTTAGTGGGGTCCCTCAGGGCTCGATATTGGGTCCACTTTTATTTTACTTGTTCATTAATGACTTAGTAGAGGGTATTGTAAGTAATGTATCAGTGTTTGCAGATGACACAAAACTATCCAGCCTAATTAATTCAATCCAAGATGTGGCATCCTTGCAACAAGATCTTGACAAACTGGCAATCTGGACAGCTAAGTGGCAAATGAGATATTGATAAATGTAAAGTCATGCACATGGGATGTAAAAATATACAAGCCACTTATAGCCTTGATGGGACTGAACTAGGCCAATCCATTATGGAAAAGGACCTTAGAGTACTTGTAGATGATAAACTTGGCTGTAGCAAGCAATGCCAGTCAAGGGCAAATAAGGTCTTGAGCTGTATTAAAAGAGGCATAGAGTGGGTCATTCTTCGACTTTATAGAGCACTTGTAAGGCCCCATCTAGAATATGCTGTACAGTTTTGGTCTTCATCACTCAAACAGGACATTATTGTATTAGAGAGAGTACAGAGAAGGGCAACTAAGTTGGTAAAAGGTATGGAAAATCTTAGCTTTGAGGAAAGACTGGCCAAATTGGGGATGTTCACGCTGCTGAATAGGCGCTTAAGGGGTAATATTATAACTATGTATAAATACATAAGGGGATCATATAATAATCTCTCTAATGCTTTATTAACCAGTTGGTCTTTCCAGCTGACACAAAGTCACCCATTCCGATTAGAAGAAAAGAGGTTCCACCTAAATATTCGGTAGGGGTTTTTTACAGTGAGAGCTGTGAAGATGTGGAATTCTCTCCCTGAATCAGTGGAACAGGCTGTTACATTAGATAGCTTTAAGAAGGGTTTGGATGGCATACAGGGTTATGGAAGATGGGGCATAGTATAAGTTGATCCATGGACTAGTCTGATTGCCTTTTTGGAGTCAGGAAGGAATTCTGAGGCTTCAAAATCTTTTTTTTTTTTACCTTCCTCTCGATCAATTAGCAGGTTAGGCAGGTTAAGAAGTTAAAAGGTTGAACTTGATGGACAGGTGTCTTTTTTCAACCTAACTTACTATGTTACTATGGTATTATTCTGTTTTAGTTTGTATTACCAACCTGAAGAATTGTATCTAAAATGAACTAAAGAGGAGCTGTGGCCTCCCCTTCTGTACCTGAAGATGCAGTATGCACGTGGTAAATTAAACTTTCAGTTTGGACATGTGGTATGTGATCCAACAGAATTACAGGGAGGTTGATTTACATGTCCAGGCAGTTGGATAATCCACTAAATTCCCCCCTTTTCTTTCATAGCCACTTTAAAATACTGAGCTATTAATATTTCCTTGTCTATTCCCTGTTATATTTTCCAATACCTGCTTCATGCTTACCTATATGTCCAACATAATTTCATTATATTGTACATTTCTGGTGGACAACGTCGAGGGGACTCCAAGCGTTTTCCAGATTCAATAAAAATTGTCACGTCATTACCTTTCATTCCCTGAAAGACAGAATGCAATCATTAGGTTTTCATAAACATCCAGGTCATGGCATATCTGTATTAAGAAGTCAAATCAACTGTGTTTTTCTTGAAGAGGTCACCAGGCATCCAACTGGTTTCTCAATGCAGAATGACATGCAGCCAAGACGTTTTTGGAATAAATAACCTGAAATCTGTTTATCATAATCAGTAAACCAGTTGCTTGTACTTATTAATACGGTTATCTGGTTACCTTCCCATTGTTCTGTTGTTAGGCTGTGGAGGGGGAAAGGGAGGGAGTGATATTACTCCAACTTGCAGCGCAGCAGTAAAGAGTGAGTGAAGTTTATCAGAGCACAAGTCACATGAAAAGGGGCACCTGTAAAATGGAAAATGTGTCTAGCCCCTTGTCAGATTTCAAAATTAAATCAGTTTTCTCTTTGGAAAAACTCATTTTAGTGCAGATTTCTTCTGGAGCAGCACTATTAACTGATGCATTTTGAAAACAAACATATTTTCCCATGACAGTATACCTTTAAAAGCTTATGTTCAAGAATGGAAAATAAAGAACCTTTATCAAAACAATGCATTTTTGAGTTGTCATTTAATATTTTGTTAAAGGGGGGACATAGTTTGCACAGGACTGGGTTATCAATAAAGCTTGAACTAGGGAACTAGATATTGGGTAATATAATATTTTCTACATTTTCCTGTAGGGGAAATGAAAACACATTATGTATGGTGAACAACACCTCCTAATTCAAATAATGATTATAAAACAGATCAAGAACCTATTTACCGGATATGGCTTTAGGCCATAGGAATATGCCTCCCACATCAGAACTCCAAAACTCCAAACATCGCTCTTGCTTGAAAATTTATGATAGTTTAAACATTCAGGTGCATACCATTTCATTGGCCACTTTCCAGTAGTCTTTGCCTTTAAAGAAAAATAAAACCCTTAAAAGCACAAAAGTCCTTTAGTACAAATGGAGATCTTAGTTGGACACATTTTCAAAGGCTGACTTGTGTAGAGCAATGTAAAGATCACATAGTAAAAGTCTGCTTCATTGAACCTGATATGATTGATTAGTGGAGTTTCAGTAAGTTTTATTCCCCAGTGGAGTATTGTTCATTGATATGAATCTCTGCCTGTGAAGGTGAATCAGTCGGTAGCAAGTAGCACAGGAGAAGATGACAGCATCACCCATGCACTTGCGTTGGGTTTTGAGCATTACCAAAAATGGTGTGGCAAAAGAGCATAAGAGCTGATATTTTTCACTTTTCAGAATGAGTAATAGTTGTAATTCACTTTTATCAAGTATGGAGTGTCACCCCCATCAAGCCCCCTTTTTCAACTGACCACTGCAACTTTAACACTGTATATACTGTATGTAACTAGAGATGCATGTATTAGATCTACTGAAACAGTGCTTATTATATTTTCAAGCCTTACTTGGTAATAATTTTCATCGGATCCAAGTGCTTTGGAAAGCCCAAAATCACTGATTTTGGCATAATGTTGTGTGACCAGCAAAACATTTCGTGCTGCCAGGTCTCTGTGAACAAAATTTGTTTCTTCTAAATACTTCATTCCCATGGAGACCTGGTGTACAAGCTCTGTTATATTATGTTCTGTAACATTCCTGTAATAGTAGAAAAGTATAAGTACAAATGTGTTGCACCTGAAAACCATGTTATTAAAAACATTTTATTAAATTAGCCTCTGACAATATGAATAAAAAGAAACATCATATTTTGGTATATGGATGTAACATACACATAAAGGCAGGCACTGAGCTGGTTAAAGATTACACGCTGTAGGGTTCATTTATGTCTGCAAGTGCAGTTGTGATCCCAGCAATTTCCCAACAGTCAAATGGGTATACAACCACTTTAATTTGTACAATTATAGATGAAATGCGCATACAGTTAAGTTAATTTTAGAAAATCAGATGCAATTTGCTAAGTGCAGTGCAAGTGTGTCAAGTGTGTCAATGCAGTATTTACAAGTGGTCGGTGGGTTTTCATCTTGGAATCTGAACTTTAAGGAGGGAACTTGGAGCACTGAGGGTATCGGCAAATGAGGAGGTGGAAAGGAGGCTCAAAGAGCAACAACTGGCAGGGGCTAGTGGAGTGGGGGGAGGCGAAGGGACAGTGGAGGCTAATTAGGGAGGAAGGTTTGTGACAGTCAGGAGGGGAAGTAGGGGACAGAAGTGTAGGGGGGCTGGTCCACAGCTTGTCCAAAGCAGCAAATTCACTGTTTTGGCTGATGCTGGGGAGGAAAGCTCTGAACTGGCATGTATGGAACAGGATCACTATCAGAGCACCCTGGGAGGCAGTGGCTCTAATACGGGTTGTGAGAGGGGGAGTGCAAAGAAGGAAAGGCAGGTTCTAGTTATAGAGGATTCAATTATTAGAAAGGTGGATAGAGTAATCTACCGTAAAGCCCCTTGCATGCTGAACAGTCTGCTGCTTGCCTGGTGCTAAGGTTTTGCAAGTGGTGGAAAGAGTGGGCATTATTTGGAGGGGCTGGAGAAGACCCAGTAGGCTTGGTACACATAGGTACCAATGAAAAAGTTAGGGGAGGCGGTGAAGTAGGTGCAAAGGCAAGGACTTCCAAGGTAATTTTCTCAGAGCTTTTACCTGTGCCACGAGCAACACCAAGAAGACAGTGGGAGCTTAAGGAGATTAATGCATGGCTGAGAGATTGGTGTAGGGAGGAGGGTTTTGGGTTTTTGCGGAACTGGGCTGATTTCTCAGTCAGCTACAGGCTCTCTGCTAGGGATGGGCTGCACCTCAATGATGTGGCAAAGGAAGGGAAAATGAGGTAGGAGATTTGGTTGTTAAGACTGTTAAGGATGGGGAGGACCACATTTCATATGTTCAATATGGTACCAGTATTAAATGTATGCTTGCAAATGCAAGGAGTCGGTCTAGTACAATGGGAGAGCTGGAGGGAAAATATGATGTGATTGGTGTGGCCAAAACATGGCTGAATGAGTCTTATGACGGGGCAGTTAATATAAGCGGCTATACTTTGTTTCGGCGGGACAGAGACAATAGAAAAGGAGGAGGGTATGTCTGTTTGTTAGGCAGGATTTAAAAGCTTTTATAAAGGAGGAGGTTATATTAGAAAATGAGGGGGCAGAAAGCTTATGGGTGGAATTCTTCACCAAATTTAAAGAGTCCAGCAAATTAATTGTAGGGGTATGCTATAGACCCCCTAATGTAAGTGAAGACAAGGAGGCTAAGCTCCTGATGCAAATAGAAAAGGCTGCTAGTTTGGGTAAAGTAATACAGAAGTTAATAGAAAGAAGAGAAAGGCATTTAAAAACTACAAATCTGTTGAGGCATAAGCTGCATTTAATGAATGTAAACACTATAATAAATATTGTAAACCCGTAATCCGTAAGGCAAAGAAAGGAAATGAAGAGTCAATTTCAGCCCAAGGGAAAACTAACCCTAAAAATGTTTTAAAATATATTAATAGTAAAAAGATGCAGGTTGAGAGTGTTGCTCCATTAAATAATGGTACCAGTATTGTTGTAACAGATACAGAAAATGCAAATGTGCTAAATCAGTTCTTTTCTTCAGTGTATACAATAGAGGATTCCAAGTTCTTGGGCTCACTTCATAGCTGCACTGATGGCTTAGCTCAATCTAGTCAGTGGCTGATTTAGGATATGATTCATAAAGCTTTAATAAAAATTAATGTAAACAAGGCTCCAGAGCCTGATGGTATACACCCCCAGGTTCTAAGAGAGTTTAATTCAGTTTTAGACCAGCCCCTATTTCTGATTTTCGTAGATTAGCTTTCATCTGGTATGGTGCCTATGGATTGGAGAAAAGATGTTGTCATTCCAATATTTAAAAAGGGATTACGTTCTAAGCTTGGCAGTTATAGGCCAGTATGTTTGACATCTGTGGTGGACAAATTATTTGAAGGCTTGTTAAGGGATCACATTCAAAATTTTGTCGTAGTGAACGGTATTATGAGCAGCAATCAGCATGGCTTCATGAAGGATAGGTCAAGTCAAAAAATTTGATGATTTTTATGATGAGGTAAGTAAGATGCTGGACTGTGGGGGGGGGGGCAGTAGATGTGATCTATTTGGATTTTGTCTAAGTGTTTGATACTGTGCCCCACAAACGGCTGCTTTCTAAACTAAGGTTTGTTGGGCTTAATTAAGTCATTTGCACATGGATAGGGAACTGGCTACAGGATCTGGTACAGAGGGTGGTTGTTAATGGTACATTCTCTACTTGCAATAAGGTTCTTTGTGGGTTCCCTCAGGGCTCAATATTGGGTCCACTTTTATGAACTTGATGGACGTGTGTCTTTTTTCAACCTAACTTACTATGTTTGTTACTATGTTACTATGTAATCGGATGCAGTTGGTTAAGTGCAATGCAAGTGTGTCAAGCGGGTCACCTCACTTGGAACTCAAATGATGCTGGAATTCCGAGAGAAAAAAAAAGCTGCATTATGGGAAAAATATGGAGATTGCAAAAAAATGCACTTTACTCACTGCACTTGCGGATGCAAATCAGCCAATGTAAGAGTACTAACTGGATTTGTAGTGCATATTGAGCTACCTGTGGATACTGATAATGAAGGACAAGTAAAGGAAGTAAAGAACCATATACTATCTAAGTGCATGCTTTTGTGCATGTCCCCTGTGTGCTTTGAAAATATGTGTGTTGAGGTCCCCTAGAATGTGCCCTAACCTGGTAAAGAAGATAGGAACCTACCTGCTAGGATGAATGGTTCCACAAGGCTGGTGATAGTGGGCATGAATGGGAGTTCTGGTTAATCCCTGTTTTGGGCTGGATCATGTGAACTAGTTTATATAAGGCAGGAGAAAGTTTGTTCCCCCTCATGGAGTTTGAAACTTGTATTTTGCAATGCCTGGAGGGGTGACATTTGGAAAAAGAAAACAAACAGCTTGAGAGGTAGATTCCTTTCTCAAGATACTGTCTATGTGGAAGGGGTAGGAGCAGCTCCTATGCACTATGTATAGTTACATAGTTAGATGGGGTTGAAAAAAGACCAAAGTCCATCAAGTTCAACCCCTCCAAATGAAACCCAGCATCCATTCACACACTGACCCCTCCATACACTAACATAAACTAGATATACTCATACACCTCACTGCCCTCACTGTGAAGAACCACAACATGCATTCTAAATATCTGTTGTTTTGCTGTTTTCATATTGC
This sequence comes from Xenopus borealis, assembly GCA_024363595.1. Taxonomy (NCBI): domain Eukaryota; kingdom Metazoa; phylum Chordata; class Amphibia; order Anura; family Pipidae; genus Xenopus; species Xenopus borealis. The sequence goes on along the minus strand of CM044432.1, from coordinate 124,284,978 downwards.
ACTGATATATACTTATGTATGTGCGTATTTATCAATGCTGTCACTGCTTATAGGCTATGACATACAGGATATCACAAAAATAATGGTGATTCCTAGGAATCCCACCTACCGCCATTATTCATCATGTTTTTCCATGAGCTACACTATAAATTAATGAACGACAAAGCAGCATTCAAGCATTTTCAATTATCCAGTTGTTTAAAGCCGCCAGTTAGAGCTCTCTACTTTTGCACTCTCAATGCACTGCTATAGTTTTTATTAGAATACATCATCTCTGTATATACAGGATGCCACATGGAAAAGGGACACACTGAGCTGAACAAACTCCTTCTATTTACTGTAAATAGAAGGAGAGAGAGAGAGAAAAAGTGTGTGCTCAGACTCTGTGTCAGATGCAGCTTTGTGTCCTTAAACTGTCAGGGACCTCCACAGAAATGCACATATAGTGTAAGGCAAGGGTAAAAGGAGATCATTTATCTGTACAGTTTTCTCGGTAGATAATATACAGTATATATTTACATGTTATCACTGAATTATCTGTTGCACAGAAAATCAAGCCCTTCTCTTTTGCTTACTTGTTTCTAGCCAAGAACTTATTTAGAGGCCCAAGTCCCGCCAGCTCCATGATAAGCATCCACGATTCCCCTTCACATATTCCAAGCATTCTCACAATGTAGGGGTTATTTAGTAGCTGCATGACTTTGGCTTCTTTAAGGAGTTCGTCCTTCATTGACACATCATTGCTGTCATTTTTAAGAATTTTAACAGCTACTGGTTTATCAGATCTGTACAAAAGAAAATCATTTGTGTATTTATGATCTAAACCATTAGCAAATGCAAATGAACCACTAACACCACATGGAAAGAATCTGTAATGATCGTGCTAAATAAATATTGAATAAATGGACCTGTGTATGTTCAACTACAGCACAGCACCCGGAAGTTAATTGGATAGCATGTGTGGAATGAGGAGGTGGTGAAATATATATATATATATATATAATATATATATCCTAATAAATATGATATATATGATATGAATATATATATATAATTTTTTTTTTCACCAAAGAAGACCTGTGAGTGTGGTTTGTATAAGTATATCTAGATTATTACCAACACCCAGGCAGTTATCGTGTGGATATCAGGTGCACCAACCTAGACTGTATATATATATATATATATATATATATATATATATATATATACACACAAACACACACTATGCATACACAGTATATATTAGCATTTGTCTGATAAGTTTCTGTATTTCTCTGCTTTCACTTCTGATATTCTGCAGAGGGACCAGTTTCGGAATTCTGGCAATGCACAACAAATCAGAGCTCTGCAATAGTTATTTCCTATCTGCACCGTGACTGAATTAACAGTGCAATAATAAGCACTATTTGGTAATAAATTAAACAATGTTTTCCTGTACACCTTGGACATCTGGACTGGCGTAGAAACTAATGACTTACTTTAATGTCTTTAACATTCCTTTTTTCACATTTCCAAAGTTGCCAGATCCAAGTTCAGTCTCAAACAAAGTAAGCTGTTCTGGAGCAATTTTGCCATCCATGGGTCTGAACTCATCTGGGTCTTCATATATTCCTCGATAGACATCAGTGTCCATAGGCATAGAATCCTTTGTGACTTCTGAAACAATAAAATGTAATTAAATTAAAGAAAAATAAAGCAAAGCAAAATTATATATATGCATGGGATCAATTATTAGGAAACATGTTCTTCAGAAAGCTCAGAATTACAGAAAGCCTATTTCCTATAGACTCCATTTTATCCAAATTATACAAATTTCTAAAAATGATTTCCTTTTTCTCTTTAATAATAAAACAGTACATTGTACTTGATCCAAACTAAGATATAATTAATCTTTATTAGAAGCAAACCCAGCCTATAAGGTTTATTTGATGTTTACATGATTTTATAGTAGACTAAAACTATACCCCCTGAACAATGTAGGTCTCTATAAAAAGATATTGCATAAAACAACTCATATGTAAAACCCTGCTTCATGTAAATAAACCATTTTCATAATAATACACTTTTTTAGTAGCATGTGCCATTGGGTAATCATAAATAGAAAATTGCCATTTTAGGTGATCTCAGAGGCAGCATGCAGACCATCACGAAATGGTGATTCAAGGGAAGAGATGTAAAAGGGCAATATTTACTTAAATATATATACCAGTTTTAGAAGATTCTTTAATATGTCACTTAATTTGATATAAAAACGTGTTGCTCATGTATTCATTTTGGGGGTATAGTTTTCCTTTAAGGGATGAAGAGTCATGGAAAGATCCATTGTCCAGAAAACCTCAATGCCCAAGCATTCTGGATAACAATCCCCATACCTGTTATGAATAAATGTATCTAATTCACTTCACTCCAAATTGCCTTTTTCCCACCAGTGAATAATTCACTCCATTAGGGTATTATCAATTGGGGGGACAGAAAGACCAGAAGTTATGGATTTCCTCTGAATGTCATGTGATTCAAAATTACAATGAAATCTGGCAATTATAACAAACAAGGGAAATTTATGCAGGGGTGCAATGAGGCTGTGACCACGAAATCTGGCAATTAGTCAGGTCTTCTTCTAGATACAAACTGAAAAAATCTAACCAGTGAGCAACTAAAAACTTTTTAAAATATAATAAAAAAAACATTTAAAAAACATAAAAAAACTGCAGACCCAAGTGCACTCAGAATTAATGTAAAATGTTACCCTTGATATCTCATAATGTGGTCATCCAGTCTATACAGGACAGGATTTACATAGCAGGCACCCTAGACCACTGACACCATGCCTTTTATTTGTGCAAATTTCGAGACTGGAGCAATGGGGATTGGCGCACAGGAAATGTAAAAAACCATTGAATCTCCTGCACATCCCCAGTTCTTCTGAACAAATGTGGGTATGGTTGGGCAGCATGATGCCCCCTAAAATCCTGCTGCCCTAGGCCCAGGCCTTCATGGCCTTTCCAGAAATCTAGGCCCAAGTCTATATTTCCACCCCTTTATAGACCAATGGCTGGGTTTTAATATGGACAAGATTGCATTGAGCCATTCCTAAGGCTAAACTCTCTTATTTTTCTTTAAATGTATGCCTTAAAACAAAACATGCAAAGAAAATGCCCTTTAAATTTTGTTTGTACAAAATGTAAGAAACTTAATAAATCTCAGGAGTGAAGTAATACATCAGTTATCCAGCAGAACTGTATTTTTAAGAGTCAATGGTACCCATGTTATTGAGGATCAGATGATAGAATGTATCATGTTGTACTAAAAGCCAACCTCAGACATGAATCTGGAAAACAGGTCTCATATCTATATCATTGGCTAATCCATTATACAGATATGGGACATGTTTTCCAGAATGCTCAGGACCTGGGGTTTTCCAAATTTGGATCTCCATACCTTAAATCTACAAAAAAATTATTTAAACATCAATTAATAACCATTGATTATATATGGGATCAATACAAGATAGTGTTTTATTACAGAGAAAAAAACAATCACTTTTTAATAACTGAATTATTTAATGGCCGTTTTATAATTTAGAGATTTCTGGGGTGCTAAATAAAACCCAATCCAAGAGCCTGGTTGAACCAAATCTATACACTTTAAATCACATGATTCTTGGGAATGCAAAAAAGGAAGTCTTGAGCTTTTTCCTGCTTGCTGCATGCAAGGTTCTTTTTAACCCTCAGTGCATATGCAAATTAGGGCTCAGATTCAGTTTAGGATTAATCTGAATCCTTTATGAAAGATTCAGGATTCAGATAAATTCCATAACAGAGAATCCAGTGCATCACTAGTATTTATACATAAAAATGATTACAGCATACAAATGAATATGACATACGATTTTTTTTTCAGTTGAAAGCCACTTACAGAGAGATGCCCACGCTCATATTTGGGTACCCTTCAAATGGGAAGGTGCAGTTTACAATGTGACATTTTGTTGTACATTTGTTAATTGAAACATACCTACATTTGGCCTAAGTGCATACTCATTTATTGCTGTAGAACTTCGGTTCCGTCTCATGGAGTCAGTAGGACTCTGCTGTGATGTCTATATTTGTATAAAGAAAATACATTTATGTTAAATATAACCATAGTGTTATTGAAAAGTTAAGTCTAAAACTCAATTATAATTTCAAAGTGAAAATCAAGTTTAGAAAAGAAAAAAAGCCAATGGAATTTCCAGAGAATGTTTTTTAACTTGCCATGACACCTACAGTAGGTCTCCTTCCCTGTTGAAGTCAAAACTTAAAACCAGAGTCTTGCCCTAAATTCTATGTACATGTAGAAAATGATCAGAGAGCATGGACTGTTCATATGTAACATATTATATATCTGTTTATATATATATAAATATATATATATACAGTACTATATAACTTTCAAAATGCTAATTTGAGAAAATTCTCTGGATTAATTTGGGTACAGAGTCAAAAATCGTATATATTAATTTATTAAAAGACCCGCAATCCACTTCAGTGTTGAATTAAATTGATTTTATTTTATGCATATCATACAGCCGACGTTTCGGCCCACATTCACCCTATCATAATACTATCATACTATCAAACTAACTATTGTGACTTGGCCCACTTATTGGGACATATTTACTAAAATTGCGTACTGTCAAACTTTCACAAAGTATGTAACTTTTCCCCAAGTGTAATTACACCATTGGGAAGCTTTGAAATTACTTTAATAAAGCGACAATATTGTTTCGCCAATGTTTTTTTTGCCAAAAGTAATTTCTCCAGGCCCAGATTGTTGAATGTACCATTATAAAGATGCAACAGCCATATTAGCATGGCATCTATATCAGAACATCCATGCTAATATTCTATATAATGACATTGCTAGATGGTTTTAAAGTTGGCCATACCGTGGCAGATTTTGTCTCCACTCTGTGACCAATCCTATCAGCTAAACTAACAATTCACCTATCCAAGGTAAACTTGTCCTGTCAACTGTTGGGACAAATTTGTCGGAACGATAGGATCATTTGCACCTCATCATGTAACGAATTGTGCTAAAATCTATACAAAGTCTGCTGGTGTACTGTCACCTTTACTTACCACATTATTTTCCAGTACATGATGTATGCATGACATTTTGGGGAGCACATATATATACACTATCCTACTTATTTATAAATACATTGACCATATAATATGATCTATTTTTGCCTGTGATACTTTGGCACATTACATTTACAATGTTACATCAAAAATATAACCGATTTATTGCCCCAAACTTTGGTGGAGATAGACAAGCAGTATTTTCTCATCTTAGAAAATATGCTCATTGTTTTCTTACCAGGGAATATCACACACAAAAACAGCTGGAAATATAAAGGACTGGTGTACAACTGGCCAACTTGGGGACCAGCAGAAACCTTAGACCAGGTAACTAGATTACCATACTGTCTTATCAATATGTCCTTTAACTTCTGTATCTTTGCTTTATCTTATTGATCTTTTCACCTGTTCAATATTTTTCTCTCATTTTCCTATTTTCTTTTTTCCCTCACTGTCCATCTGCTATTATATTATTACTCTCTCTCATTCATAAATGGCCATGGTACTAGCTGAGAGACCAATGAGGTGGGTCTTGTTTTGATCCTTACAAGGCACACTGAAAAGATTGAGAGTTTGGACATCTCTTAAATAAGCCTGCACATGCGTTAATTTGTTATAAAAAAAACAAAAAAACTATTGTATGTATAATATACCTATACTGTGTATATATATATATATATATATATATATATATATATAGAGTTTATAGACTAGATAGCCCTTATCTTCCTTATATATTATTATTTTGTATATCACAACTATGTGGTAATATTAGTTTTATCTCCTGCAATCACTGGCACCACATCAATGTGCTGACATATTTTGTGACATATGATACACAGAAGATCTGTATATTTCTTTTTTCCATTTTTTTGACAAGGCAGTATTAACTGTTTTGTTTTCAAACCACACAAGCAGATTGTTAAAAGCAGTATTGTCAAATTTGTGCCCTTCAAATAGCAGGAACTACAAATGCCAACATCTTTGGTAAGTCAGATGGCGGTTGGAGTCTATAGCAAGTGAAGGGCAATAACTGACATTAATGGTTAATGTCACACAGTTACCACACCGTTAGTAAAATTAAAGAAGCACTGTAAGCTGCACACATAAAACAACAAACAAGATGTTTGTAGTAGTTCCCAAGTGGATGAGAGTGTTGTTAATATAATGTGATTGGAGGAAAAGTGTCACATATGTACTGCTTTTAATATGATTTATGCAAATTAATTATGTGTAGGTTGCACTAAAGATGGCAGAAATAGTTTGTAGTTGTTTAATATTTTCTCTAGAAGTCCCCCTAAGCACAAAGAGGGGGAATACTGACTTCAGATGTGTTCCCCTTAACAATCATGCTAATGGAACTCATGAGTGATGAGGTTTATAGGCTTCTCAGAGAAATCATTGGTGCACAGTGCCTAGAATTGCTGCCAGCTGCTTACAGCAATAATGCATGATAATTACACTGCCTAAGGCACAAGTTAACATAGGCATGGGTATCACATGTACATGCTAACAAACATGTGCCCAATAGATATTCCATATTGAGGAGTGGCTGCCAATGGTTCTTGGCATTGTGTGAATTGCAGTTTTTATTAGGAAGATGGCAGCATTTGACAATAGTGTGTTTGAGAATGTAAAAATGCGAACTAAACCAACAACTTGAAAAAATGACTGCAGAAGTGTCTTTAGTGGGGTGAAAGCAGGGTTAGTTGCCTAGGGCCTCACATATAGTTGGGCCTTGTGAGTAGTGTTTTGTTTGGTGGCAAAAGCTTAAAACACATTTAACTTGAGGTAGAGATGGTAGAGCAACACTGACTGTAATTGTGGAATACATTCTGGGAAGAGAGTTGGACACAGTAGGGCAGCTGGTATAGTATATATACAAACACATGCACCTGCTGATGAAGCATTACAGCAACAGATCAGGGACCTTACGTTACACAGTTAAAGTATTACTTCTTCCAAAGTCCTCTAAAAACTGTTTTGCCCTGTGCCCCCATCACTAAAGACAGCTCTGGCAGTACCATATAATGCAAAAATCCACAATGCTGCTTTAATGTGAATTAGCTGATTTCAAGGATTTTGGAAAAGCCTTAGATAGTGTGTACAGTGCACCTTTTTGTTGCCAGGCTTGGGAAAGGAGTAGGATTTGAATCTTGAGATAATTCCACCTGTTGACCAATTCTAGAAACCACAATGTCAGAGAGGAACATTAAACGTGCTGCCAGAAAAAAACAATTTATTTTACAATTCAAGTGAACGGGGTGGAGGGGTGGTAATATTAATCCTAAAGCTAAAGGGGCCACTTTCACCAAGAGTGAAAATGCATTATATTGTTTTGCATACCATATGTTAACTTATCTGAAAAACATCCTTCATTATTTCCAGAGAGGATGGTATTTTTATCTTCTGGCTCAGATCATGGATAAGTATTATACAAAGTTCCACTGAAGATAAGTCAGTTATCACACAACAAGCAACTTTAGACAGTTTGGCAAGTGCTTTAGTCCTTTCAACAATGTCCACCCAACAGACCACAAGCACCAGGGTTAGATTTTTACAATGCAGATAGAAATTGGACTAAACAAACATAATGGGCAAGAAATACTTAAGGTGGCCATACACGGGCAGATAAAAGCTGCCGACAGACTGTGTCGGCAGCTTATCTGCCCGTGTGGGGGGCCCTCCGACGGGCTTTCCCGATCGATATCTGGCCGAAAGTCGGCCAGATATCGATCGGGCAGGATTAAAAATCCAGTCGGATCGCGGCCGCATCTGTTCGTTGATGCGGTCCCGCGATCCGACCGCCCATACTGATCCGAACGTTGGGCCCTAGGGCCCACGATTGGATCAGCCCGATATCGCCCACCTCAAGGTGGGCATATCGGGGAGAGATCCGCTCGTTTGGCAACATCGCCAAACGAGCGGATCTCTTCGTGTATGGCCACCTTTATTTGAGTCAAACAGATGGGCCTTGTGCTTGTTTGGTACAACTGAAACTATAGATTTTTTTGGATAAAGAGGTGACACATTTTTTAGCATAAGGTTTTTTTTTTTTTTATTTATATTCTCATGTTGCCTGTTGTTGGGCAAGTGTATAAGAGCTACTTTCTGGCATGAAATTTAGTAAAAATTCAAGCTTGCCTTTATGATTTCCACAAAATAGCACCTGCCTTCTTACTGTGATTGTGGATTACCAAAGAATGAAGGATTAGTTTGATTTGTATAAGGAAAGTTTGTTTTGCTTGTCTAACAAAATAAGAGGGTTTGGAATGATTTCATAGGGTGACATGTCCCCTTTAACAGGAGTTAATAAAGTTGAGCTGTCGGGAGCTGTCACCTGAGGTAAGTTTCTCTAGTTGCCTCATAGGCACAGCACCTCTGGCCTTTTAAATCCTTCTTGATAATGGTGGATGGTTGGGTATGGTATGAATAACAGTATGTATTCTAGCACAAGTGCTTTTTATTAAAGAGATGGAAAAAGGCAGCACTATAGTACATGTATGGTACTTACCAGCAGAGAATGGCCTTTGTCAAGTTGTAATGAACAATCGGAAGTTTTGCATGCATTACTTACCAATGGATTGCGGTTGGGAGGTGCTGGACATGCTCCACGATTAAATATAAAGCTGTCTATAACAGAAGGGATATATTTGATTTATATTTGCCAACTATAGTTAAAGCAAAAAATGCAATCCTGTGCTTAGACTATAAAATGGATATGTGAATAATGTTTCTTGTATGTGGTTATTTTTTAAAATGCTTGCAAAATGCCATTGCTGCTTCAATCCCTTTAACAGTGAGAAAGAAAACATTTTACACATTATTTAATTTCATTTAATTTTATTTTACTCTATGGTAACAGATTTAATGCATTGGGCCCATGAGGCCCCATTAAAGGGAAGATGTCATGGGAAAACATGTTTTTTTTTTTAAAAAAAAAACGCATGTTAACAATGCTGCTAGACATTTTGTCAATTTCCCAGCTGTCCCGGTCATGTGACTTGTGCTAGAACTTTAGAAGGGAACTGCTTTCTGCCAATAGGAATGATCAGCGGAGCACTCAGTCGGTATGCTTGAAGTTAAAATTTCATCTTTTATTGAATCATATTAAAAAACAAAACAAAAATCGTGAGTGTGACAAGCCCCATGCTTATTTTTTTGCACACGTGCACCGCCGGTCACACTCATTGCCTTTACGTATATAATCAATAATGTCCGATATGGCAGGATCAATGGTATTATGTATAGAACCAGAGAGGTGCTCACCCGACCGGATTAAGCTTTGCTTATCGTGGATTCAAGAAGGAAGAAGGGAGCAAACACCTAGATTGGTGCTAACACGCTGTAGGAGCCACCGGTCAAGGCTGATTCTTGAGAAGCTTGCAATAGTAATGATCAGCGGAGCACTCAGTCGGTATGCTTGAAGTTAAAATTTCATCTTTTATTGAATCATATTAAAAAACAAAAATCGTGAGTGTGACAAGCCCCCTGCTTTCTGCCAGGCTGTTGTTTTTCCTTCTCAATGTAACTGAATAATACGCAGTGGGACATGGGTTTTACTATTGAGTGCTGTTCTTAGATCTACCAAGCAGCTGTTATCTTGTGTTAGGGAGCGGCTGGTTACCTTCTCATTATTCTGTTGTTAGGCTGCTGGTTGGGGGAAAGGGAGGGGGTGATATCACTCCAACTTGCAGTACAGCCGTAAAGAGTGATTGAAGTTTATCAGAGAACATGTCATATGACTTGGGGCAGCTGGGAAATTGACAATATGTCTAGCCCCATGTCAGACTTCAAAATGAAATATAAAAAAATCTGTTTGCTCTTTTGAGAAATAGATTTCAATGCAGAATTCTTCTGGAACAGCACTAGTAACTGATGCATTTTGAAAAAAACATTTTTTCCCATGACAGGATCCCCTTAAGTTTTAGGCTCCTAAAGTGGCTTTGATCCCCACCATCTCACACCCACCATTTCCAACTATCTGTGGCAGCAAGGGGTATAGAGGCAGCAAAACATCTTTGATCTCAAAGCAAAATAGAGTTTTGCTACCCAGCTCATAATATAAAACCCAAATGTACCATATTCCAACTGTAAGTGGCTCCACTATGACTGAATAGATCTTGACATAATATTGTGCCAAATATAGATGTAGTTTTATACTTTTAACTATACTACTAGTTGAGATTGGTAAACAATTATTTGGCATTAAACTTGGAATTTATCATTCTAACTGCTTGATCAGGTCAGAGAGAGAAGATCATATTCTGCATAATAGCAACATAGGGATACCTAGCACTGGGATCACCATCTGTTGTCTTTAAATGTTAAATTCTTGTATGAGGAGATTTGTTATTTAGGGGCTGCCTGACATTGACTGGCTGGACAACACTGTTTTTATAGAAATTCATGGCCACTCTTGGCAAGATCATAATCAGCAAAATCTGTTTTTCCAAGAGCCAGATTTATAGTAGGAGTTAAAGCTGACAAACCTTTTGGCTTCATCTATAAGTCTGTGACAATCTGCCCTGCTCATTTTCTTGCTGCTTTGAGCAGTCTTAAATCAAGATTATAGAAAGACCAGAAAGATAAAAATTCATGTATAGCCATATTAAATCAAGGCATGAGGGTGGGGTTTAATACATACATAATGCTATACATAGAGTCTTTTCACTTCAGAGGAGGATCCATACAGGGCTGCACTAGTAGACAGTGCTTGGAAAACATTACTGAATTCTGTATAGTTTATATTTAGCTTTTTAGTTGCAAGCACGCCTGTTCTATCCAAAATTGAAAATACGGTCTTGTAAGGAAGGGAAACATTTCCATGTTAATGAAACATTTCCATGTGTATCTTTGTTTGGCATTTGTCTGGATGGTGTCCTTTTTTCCCTTTTAATTGTGTAGTTCAAACTTGGAAGGTGTTTGTAGACAGAGACAGGGTAAAAAATGCAGGAGAGGACTCGGAGTCCTATTGTTGGGAAGTGTAAAGTCACTACAGAAGCTCTGTAGCAAGGACAGCATTTGGCAATCTAGTTCTGCATATAGGACACTGTTATTGGTGCTGCATGAGAAAAACCCCAACATTGACACAACTGAGAACCTTGATAAGATGCCATACTAGCTCAAAAAATAATCAGATTGTATGTCCATAAGTTTGATAATGATTCAAAGTAGTTGCTTTAGGACTGGTGTTTGTTCTTACAAGGGGATAATGGACAAGGTTATTTAGTAAAATAAAGAGTAGTGATGGGCGAATCTACCCAGTTTCGCTTCACCGAAAAAATTGCGAATTTCCAGCGAAATTCGCGAATTGGCGAAAAAATTTGCGAAACGAGTCACGGCACATTTTTGACGCGTCATGTCGTTTTCGACGCATCAAAAAGACACACGACTCGTTTTTTGGCTAATTTATTCGCCGGCGGCGAATCGCAGGAATTCGCTGCGAATTCGCCCCTGGCAAATAAATTCGCCCATCACTAATAAAGAGGAATGTACAGCGTCCATCTATATATGTGTGTGAAATATATTTCCCCATAAACGACAAACTCCCACATGTAATAAAAGACACTATGTTTGCTCAGGTGCAGTAACCTGTAGCAACAAGATGCTTGCTTTTAAACAGGTGACCAGTAAATGCTACCCACTCATTGGTTGCTATGGGTTACTGCTCCTGGGCAAACTTAGTGTCTTTTTATTACATAACCAAAGTATATTAGAACATTCTAACCGTTGCGTCCAGTTGCTCGTGAACATGGCTCTGTCAGGACCCTCAGAAGTCCATCAGGTTTGTATGAATAATGCTCAACCAGCTGCAATGGAAACAGGGGAAAGCAATTGTTACTGAATTAATTAAACTAATGTGCTTAAAGCACAAATAAACCCTAATAAATAACAGTATTTATATTAAATAAGGCAATTATCCCTCAAATCTGCAAGTACATGGCTTAGTTATGATACTACAGTTGTTAAAACTATATACATTTGCAACAAATTAATTTCTATAAATACAGGGCATGGGAAGGCGCATTAATCAATACCAATTCTGTAATTCCGGCAACCAAATAGCAGACCATATTTGCAAAAAATACTTAGCTAGAATATCTCCATTGAAAAAAATGTGAGATATCCTGTATATTTACTGAATATCATAATGGGTCAACAGACAACAGTTAGATTAATATGCCAAAACACATCACATTATTATTAGTACAGGCATTGGACCTGGGGTTTTCAAGAGCTTGGGGTTTTCCAGATAATGGATCTTTCCATAATGGGGATCTTCCTACCTTAAATGAAAACTATACCCCCAAAATGAATACTTGAGCAACATATTTCATATATATGAAATCAAATTAAGTGGCATATTAAAGAATCTTACCAAACTGAAATATAAATTTAAGTAAATATTGCCCTTTTACATCTCTTGCCTTGAACTACCATTTTGTGATGGTCTGTGTGCTGCTTCGGAGATCACCTGACCAGAAATATTTCAACTCTATCTGTAACATGAAGAAGTGTGGAAGCAAAAGACACAACTCTGTCTGTTAATTGGCTGATGTGACCTAACTTTATAGTTTGTTTGGTATGTTTGTGTGCACAGGATCCCAGGGGCTGCCCTTATTTTTTGAAATGGCAATTTCCTATTTATGATTACCCAATGGCACATGCTACTAAAAAGTATATTATTATGAAAATGGTTTATTTACATGAAGCAGGGTTTTACATATGAGTTGTCTTATGCAATATCTTTTTATAGAGACCTACATTGTTCAGGAGGTATAGTTTTCCTTTAGGCTTAGTCCAGACAGGGAGATTCGGGGCGATCCCTCGCCTGGCGACTTCTCGACGCGACGGATCGCCCCCGAATCTCCCCGAATAGCTAGGCACCGCTGCGCACCGGCATAGCTTAAAAACGCCAGCGCGTGTTCACACGGAGCGGCGCGATTTTTAAAATCGCTCCAAATTGCCTGGCGAGGCAATTTGGAGCGATTTTAAAAATCGCGCCGCTCCATGTGAATAAGCGAAGGCATTTTTAAGCCTCGCCGGTGCGCAGCGGTGCCTAGGGAGTCGCCAGGCGAGTCATTGCCCCCGAATCTCATATTTCAGTTATTGACTGAGAGGCTTTATGACCACTTCTTGCCACACCATAAGTTAGTGCCTGTTTAGGGGTGGATCTTTCTCTTTGGCTTCTGGTTGCTGACCCAGTTGGATGTGTCCCAGGGATCCTGGGATCAACACAGCCCAGTAAAGCTGTTCTGCCATAGACTGACCTGTACCTCTAGTGATAAGTCGAGGAACAGCGACCCCATGAATGAGGCTTAGCCAGAGACAGGTTAACTCTTTATACTCTCTAGGAGAATAAGATGGAGAGGAGCATGAGCAGCTTGTTTAGTAGGGTTGCCACCTTTTCTACATTAGGATTTAGAAAACTGGGCAAGTATTTTTGAACTGGACAGCAGGTGTAAAAACCTGACTGTCCATTTCAAAACTGGACTGATGGCAACCCTATTGTATTCCTACAAGAATTATCAGTCAGTCTCTCTCCTAGGCTGTGAATCTGCCTAAAATGAAGAGACCACCACTGAACAGGGAATCAGGCTTAGATTCCTCTCCCTGATCATTCCACTGTATGGTATGCAGATCACTTTTGAGGTGCTTCTGCCTGGAGGTGTGCTGTACTACCTTGACTACATTTGCAAGGGGCCACATTCAGATTTCTCAGATTTGCCTGTCCTAACTTCATTTATTTATCTGCATATACACCTCTTTTGACTGTAAGTAAACCTGTGTAAAAGGAAAACTGAAAATTGTGAGTGTTTCTTCCAAAACAATAATAACAATGACCAATTGAAATAAAAATAAGAATCAATCCATATATTGGAACATACAAAAAAAACGGCCTAACGCGTTTCTTGCCTGTTGGGGCACTTACTAAACCTGTGTAAACCTTGTTTTGCTGAATGAACCTCCTGCAGTCCTTTTCTTTTATTGGTATGCACAATAGCTACACCTCACCTTCATTTCTTCCACTTAGCAAAGGCCCAGCCTTAAGTGTTAGAGTCCAATGTAACCCATGCTCTACATAGCTGGACATTAACCCTTTTGGTCTAAAATAGTTTTTTTTTTAAATTGGGATTATTTGAGAATATGGGAGACAGTCTGTCTGCAATTCAGAGCTTCCTGGATACCAGGTTTCTGGATAACGGATCCCATATGTGAAGATTGAAATATGTCTTTTAGGACATCAATAAATACTGTAAGTCCCAATACTTTAAATTAAAGATTACAGAAAGGCAGATTAGAAAAGATAATATTCATGCAATCAGAAAGCAGGTACATAACAGAAAAATTGTTTATAGTGAGATTAAAATTAAAATGGTGAGATTAAAATAATTGGTATTGAAGCATTAGTAAGAAAAAAAGGCATATAAAACTAAACTTTGAAGAACGTGGCCAATTTCACATATAAAGATGTCCACTAGAAGGAGCTCCAGGGTAGAATAATAAAACTACTTCCTGAAACATACATAAGCATATTATATAAAAAAGTATTTGGAAAGCGTAATTCTGTTTTACTAGTAAACCTTCACCAGACTGCAACAAACAGGCTTTCATTTATCCTGTCTAGGTGTTCAAATATTCTTAGAAATTCTGAAAGCAATGTTTAAAAATATTGCTCTGACCTGCTATGTACTATAGTAATAAAAGTTGTACAGGCTGTAACATTTTGTATGGTAACTTACAATTCATCCGTGCTACACAGGGATATAACACAATATTAACCCTCCCCTTCTGCATTATGTTGCTTTGCTTCCCCACCAGAATTTTCCACTGACACAGCCAGCCCACTGCTTCTGGGAAAACCATATGGGCAGAGACAGCGGTGCATCTGTGAGGATGGCAGATATTCACGAGAAACAGATAGCTGAGCCCCACTACCCCTCTGAAGCAGATGGCAGGCTTGAAATAAGTAGAGGCAGCAGTGTGCCGTATAGCAGCCAGGTATAGTTACAGAAGGAATTAACTATGAATTACGTTCGTTTTAATGATTTGGATGAATTTTTGCTTAGTAAAGCGGAATTTGAAACCAATAATGTCATGTTCTGCACTGACAATGTTTTGGTCAAATTGATGACATTTTTATTTTATTTATCTCAAATGTGAATATGCAGATTAGAGTTTGGATTTGGTGCATTTGAATATATGATATCCAATGATATATGTAGTAAATCCCTGGGGTGTAAGAAAAAAATAAAAAACTACATCCCAAAGCTGCAGCTAGAGGTGGGACATTCATGTAGTTTACCAGTATTCTTAAAGGAAAGTACACCGGAGCTCCCCCACCCCCCCCAAAGTAAGGTTTAGATACATTTAAGAAGAAAAGCATCCGTATAGAAACAGGTGGTCTCATTACTAGGAATATATTAGGTAAAACACTTTATTTATTCCAAGTTTAAAATACACATACAAAAAAACTGAACATAGCACAATGTGTTAGGTGTAACATCAATCCATTTGTTTCACTAAAGGTTAAGATAATAACACATTTAATTGAGTTACAGGGTACTGTTAGGCATTCAAAAAAGATTCCCATACCAATAATGCTAATAGGTAATAAGTATTGTTCAATCAGAAATTTATGCCCAATGCCACAATTGCCTTCCGGCATCAACAAAAATAAATCATTTCACAAAATTTAGAGCCTACAATGAAGGCAACCACCTGGCACTGCACAATCTTTTAGTCCTCACCTTAACATTGCTGCAAGCTATGGGCGAAATGCGCATTGGGGTGGACTTGCAGCAATGTTAAGGTAATTGGGGCATTGGGCATACATTTCTGATTGAACAATACTTATTACCTATTAGCATTATTTGTATGGGAATCTTTTTTGAATCCCTAACAGTACCCGGGTACTCATATAAATGTGTTATTATCTTAACCTTTAGTGAAACACATTGCTGCTATGTCCAGTTTTTTAATATGTATGTGTATTTTAAACTTGGAATAAATAAAGTGTTTTACCTAATATATTTCTAGTAGTGAGACCCCCTGTTTCAGTAATTCTCCCCAAATTGATTCTTTGCTTCTTAAGTAAATCCCTAGGCCAAACCTCTACAGTTGTTAGACATGGATAGTCTCATAGACATCTAAATATTATTTATCCTGCTCTACTCTCTTGCTTTATGGCTGTGATTATAGACAGATGTCAATAACACAGTGATCCTTCGGCCCACCCCTTACTGTTTCCTATAAGGGTGTTTTCAACTCCTCGGGCTACTTCCAGGCCCAATATAATTTACAGTTAAAGTCCCATATGGAGGAAGCACACCAGTCTGTTTGGCAAAGCATTTATTTCAGCAGCATCAGCACAAGCTTTCAGGGGCAACCCCTTCTTCAGGTGCAATAAAAAATCAAGAGAACACAATTGCATTAAATACCTTCAACACCAAATTGACTGTCATGTGAAATATTTTGATATACTATTATTTTCACTTACAGTATTTATTGTTATATTTCAGGCAATATCGTTAAAGAGATCTTTTCTACATGAAGTATGAGAGTTTATAAAGTCAATCTGGTGAAGTAGGCAGTTGAATAAATTTTAAAGTTAAAATCCTTCGATCATCAAATGGTCGAATGATCAAATATTCGATCATTCGATCTATTCGATCATTTGAATTTTCGGTATTTGATGATCGAAGTGGCCAAATTTGCATATTCGATCCTCCATAAAAATCATATGATCGGATTCGATAGAACTTCGATCTCTTCACGTGAATTTTGTAAATTTGCCCCTTAAAGTTTTATTTTTCCCATTTTTATGTCTTTCTTAAGCAGCTCTGGGGGAGGGGAGGGTCACCAATTCTGTAACTGTTCTCAATTGATACAGTTAGTTGATACATTTCTCATCTTTGGCCCTGCTGAGCAGAATCCCCAAGTTTTACTGTTGATACAATAGTTGCTAATATTCCACAGATATTCCTGAGAAATTGCATAGTTAAATTGGGTTGAGAAAACAAAGTCCATCAAGTTCAACCCCTCCAAATAAAACCAAGCATCCATACATACACACATTCATACTTAAACATAAACTATATATACACATATCTAGTTTAACTGTTATACACATATCTATTTTAACTGTAGATTTTAGTATCACTATAGCCTTAGATGCTTGTCGAATCATCCAAGCCACTCTTAAAGGCATTAACAGAATTGGCCATCACAACATCATCCAGCAGTGCATTCTACAACCTCACTGTCCTCACTGTGAAGAATCACCTTAACTGCTTCAAATGTGGTGGCTTCTGGTGCAGTGATCCTCTTTCTGGGTAAAAAGGTCCCCTGTTATTTGTCTATAATTTAAAGTACTTGTGTAAAGTGTCATGTCTCCTTACAAACCCTCAATTTGTCTTCCATCCACCTAACCCAGGAGTGGCCATATTTTACTAATGCGAGGTCTATTTTTAGTGATATTGTCCCATTATGAAATACATCCATAAAAGCATTGTTAGCATTCTGTTCCATGGAAAATATTCCTTTAATATTATATTGATTTATGAGAGAATTTATATTGCTATATTTAACAAACAACTATTTCTTATGTAACCTAAACATAAATATCTTAAATAAAGGGAGGGTGATTTAGGCAAGCTGTTTGTTGACAATGTCTTCAGATCTACCAGTAGATTCTGATCTACCTTTTGTGCACTCTTGATTTAACCATTTGAGTTGCATACCTCGGCACTCTCTCCCTCTTAAGGACTAAAGCCCAACACTGCACTACATACTATACTCCAAACTTTATTTTCTTTAGTAGCTACAGAATGACACTGCCCTTAATGTAATCAGTAACCTTCTGTGTGACACTGTATCAAATGCTTTAGCAAAATCTAAGTAAATCACATCCACTGCCTTCCAAGAATCAAGGTCCCTGCTCATTTGCTCATAAATTAAATTAGTATGGTATGATATACTAAAATAAGCCAAGCTGGTACAAACTCACAGTATTATTATTTGCAATGAAGTCAAGTATCTTATGCCTAAATATCCCTTTTTGAATAGCGGCACCATATTTTGCAATTTGCCTGTCTTTCTGCACCATACCAGACCTCTATGAATCCTGAAAACGAAAACGTAAAGAAGTTTGGTAATCACAGAGCTAAGCTCAATAAGTTCCCTGGGCTGAATACCATCTAGTCCTGGACCTTTGTTTATCTTAACATGTTGTAGTCTCTTTTGAAGTTCCTTGTGCATGATCCATGTATCATTAGTTGTATTACCACCCCATCCTAGCTGCTACCCTGCGTAAATGCCCCTAAATTCTGCACCTGGATTACTAAGCTGCCAGACTGAAACATTTAATTCTGCAATAATGTTCAAGTATAAAAAATGGAAGGCAACTCATAAAAATCTTTATTTCTGGAGAACATCTAAAAACCACTGTATTGAAAAAAGTGTTTGGAAGGTGAACAACCCCTTTAAAGTGGACCTGTCACCCAAAAAAAAAAAATTCAAAATCACTATTTTATCACATTAGTCAAGCAAAATTAACATTAATTACACTATACACATTATTTTAATCTTGTTTTCTTCAGTCTGGGAATTCATAATTATAGCAAACAGGCAGGAGCCATTTTGTGGACACTGTTATTAAGACAAGCCTTGCATAATCTCAGAATCTTGTTTGTGCACCAGAATTGGAGACCAGATGTCTATCCCCATGTCCTGGCTACACAATTAAATGGTTAAGGGAACTGGGGGAATGAGTGGGGAGCAGTGGCATCTAGGAAGTGCTGAATGGAAAGTGAAAGTAATTATCTGCCCCACCTCTATGCCTAAGGCATAGAGGAGTGTCAGACAATATTTGATTGACAGCTGAGATTTTTAAATGAGCTTAAAACAACTATGAATGTTTTAATTAAAATTTGAAATTGGATTTCATGTTTGATTTGAAAAGGACTTTTATTATACAGATTTTTGTGTCTGGGTGACAGGTCCACACACTGCCTGATTCCCAAGGGTAAAGATAGTTCAGCCCACAGGCAAACTGTACGTTAATGACCATTTTACCTGCCAGAGAGTATCAAATTTTTTCCCATCTGGTATTGATAACTTTCCAGTCTTGTCTCGGTCAATACGGTAATGAGAAATCTTTCTGTCGTGTAGCAAACATAGAGCATATGATCCATTATCATCTCGTTCTCTTATTCTAAATGAGTAAAAAAAATAAATCTGTCATTGCCCAGCAAGAATATGCATTCATACTGTAAATAGCTGCAATAAAGTACAAGTATGGAACCTGTTATATAGAGTGCTCAGGACCAGATGTTTCCATAATTTGAACCCTCATACATTGAGTCTACTAAAAGTTTTTTTGAACAATCATTAAACATAGTAGGATTGTTTTGAATCCAATAAGGATTCATTATATCTTAGTTAGGAATAAGTACAAGATACTGTTTTATATTTACAGAGAAAGAGAAAATATTTTTTTAAAAACTGAATTATTTGATTAAAGTGGAGACTATGGAACATGGCCTTCCCACGATTTTCAGGTTTCTGGATAGCTGGTGTATCAACAGAAAGTAAACACACATATACAGTATATACTACATGATTCCAAACAAAGTGTGAATTTTAAATAAACCAACTATGGTTATTTAAAGAAAATGGTCCACTTGACATTGTTTTTGGTTTTTCCAGGGGTGATTTAAGACCACGTGCGACCCTGAGGCAGCCATGTCTCCCCGCTTTCATTTTATGTGTCTTAGAAGATTGGGGTGGCTGCATCTCTAGTGCAGAGAGTGCAGTTACGAATGTCATTGAAATGCATGGCTATACAGTATATGCATAATAATAACATAATACTTTTTAGAGGTGTGTGCCATCAGGTATCAAAAATAGAAAATTGGCATTAAAAAAAAAAAATCGTACGATTCACGGTGCACACAAGCATAACAAACAAACCATACGTGTTAGATCACATGAACCAATTAGCAGAGAGAGTTAAAGTGTCTTTTGCTCCCATACTTCTTCCAGTTACAGTAGAGTTGTAGGGGGAGATTAATCAAAGAGTGAAGTGAAGAGTGAAGTTCCGCCACTAGAGGGAAAATACACAGCTCTCAATTCATTTCTATGGGATTTTGAAAGGAATATTCATCAAAAGGTGAACTTTCACTTCAGCCATTGATGAATACGCCTTTCAAAATCCCATAACAATGAATTGAGAGCTGTGTAATTTCCCTCTAGTGGCGGAACTTCACTCTTTGATGAATCTCTCCCGTAGTTTTTCTGGTCAGGTGATCTCTGAGGCAGCACAGAGATCATCACAAAATCATGGTTTAAGGCAAGAAATGTAAAAGGGAAAAATGTACTTAAATATATATTCCAGTTTGGTAAGATTCTTTAATATGAAGTAAACTATCTGTTCCTTAAGTATTCATTTTGGAGGTATAATTTTTCTTTAAGTCTTCTCCAACTGTATACATGCCCCAGCATTGTTCGTACTCTTTCCTATTTGTGAGAACCACATAAGAACTAATTTCTTTTTGCAACACTTATTTGATGTTGGCTGTATTTAAACATGATTGTAATAATCTGCTAGGGGAGAATTCTATAATCTACACCCAGATTTTATAGAATAAAACAAATAATTTACGATATATTATTTTAAATTATTTTTGGTTTTGGACAGAGTGTATAGCCTTATGCCATATGTATACATATATGTATAATGCAAAGTAGTTAAAAAAAATAGAATATGTTTGATCGTCATAAAATCTGAGCTTTGGGCCTCAAAGTTATGAAAAGTCCAAAGTGCAAGATGAGAAATCAGTAGTTATGAAAAGCAACCAGAAGCAGACTAGATGCTAATCTCTCATGTTGTCCTACTTCTCTGTCTTCAGCGCCCTATTTATCATTTTCATTTGTGAAAAACTGCAACATAGGAGTACTCACTGTAATAATTTTTACCCATGTTTGCATGGTTTGTCTAACCACTGGTCAGTGCAGGAAGTCAGATGCTCAGCTCTCTTAAAGCAAGAAACCACAAGCCTATTGTGAGAACGAGAGCCTTCGATTTCTCGAAACTCTTAATTTGTATGTGCACCATAAAATAATTTACTAAACATTAATGTGTGAAACGTGGGAGGCGCAATGGATATGAAGATGTACATCCCTATTTGAATGTGAAAGGGGTGTAAGGTTTGTATGTGTTCAAAATCATGTTTCTGTAAAGCAGCAGCAATGCATGATCCAGGCAAGAGTTAACTGACAAGCACCTACACTACAGCTGGGAAGCCTGTGATCTTAATACTGTAGACATGGGTAATAATAGAGATCTCTGTGTGCCATTACCCCTGCGGGACCTGTTTTCTGTAAAAACATTGTTTGGCACATACATGCATGCAGAAACAGTTACAGGTGTGACACATGACCCCCTTACTAATGAGACATAAGAGTCTCTATTAAAGGAAAACTATACCCCCAAAATGAATACTTAATACTTCAAATTAAGTGAAATATTAAAAAATCTCACCAAACTAGTAAATATACTTTGGTAAATCTCGCCCTTTTACATCTCTTGCCTTGAACAACCATTTTTGTTATAGTCTATGGGGCAGATTTACAAAATTCGTGTGAAGCGATCGAAGACCGATCGTACGATTTTTGCGATCTTCAGTCATCGTATACCGAATTATCGAATAGATCGAATATTCGATCATTCGATGATAGAAGGATTTAAAATGTAAAAATTCTTTGAATGCCTACTTCGCCAGATTGAATCTACCGAATACCAATAGAAGCCTATGGGAACCCCCCCATTCTTTTGCTAAGACTTGCTTGAATACCATTCGTACGATCAAACGCCTCGATCTTTCAAATCGTACTAATTTTTCGGAGGCTCGAAGGCAAAAGTATCGAGCAAAAAGATAGCCTAGTACTATTCGATAAGCATTCGATAGTCGAATGCTTATCGAATATCGAGGGAATTCGAGGGATTTTAGGGGAATTTTTGTAAATTTGCCCCTATGTGTTGCCTTAGATATCACTTGACCAGAAATACTCCAGCTCCAGCTGTAACAGGAAGAAGTGTGGAAGCAAAGGACACAACTCTGTCTGTTAACAGGCTCCTGTGACCTAACGTGTATGGTTTGTTTGTGTGCACCGTGAATCGTATGATCCCAGGGGGTGGCCCTTATTTTTTAAAATAGCAATATTCTGTTTATGATTTCCCAATGGCACATACTACACGATACTAAAAAAAAGTTATTGTTATAAAGTTATCATTGAAAATGGTTTATTTACATGAAGCAGGGTTTTACATATGAGCTGTTTTATGCATTATATTTTGGACAAGGAATCCAAATATTGTTGCTTAAAAAATGTTGGTACCTGGTAAACCATGACCTAAAATTTGCCTGGCCTCTGCAGCTCTCCTGATTATCCACCTCTAATGGCATCTGTGCATCTGACTTTGAAAACCATAACTGACTTAGGAGTCATACACTTTTACAGGGAACCCTGCAGCAACAGTGACAAAGAAAGGTACTGTATAGTTTAGATATTAGATCCAATACTGTGGCTGCCATCTGGAGTCTGGCATAAATTAGTTACACTTTGTTATAATTAAAAAATCACAGCCCCTTACACCAATTTGCCTTGGTCAATGTATTAAAACAATAACTAATCCTCTTTCCTGGTACCTTTTTGCCTGCATATGCATAGCAAACAATAATTTCATAACAGAAACAGTTAGCAGGTTGAAGGGCAGTGAAAGTCCTGATTGATGCACAATTTCAATATATTCAAAAAGATAATCTTCTTCCAGCTGTGAGGAATGAGAGTCTTCAAACAGATTTTTCTGCATTTTAAAACCACTTCCACTGTCTTTAGTGGTGGAAAGTACTGGGGTGAAATTCCCTGTGTGAAGATCTTCCATTAAATATATCCAGAATTAAATTCTCAGTGTAAATGTTCAATAGTTGCTTTATAGAATTGCAGTCAGCTGCTGGATGCTGAATCTTAGACAGCCCTGACATAAAGTGATATATATTTTATTGTTCTTACCGATAAATTGGTATGGTACCACTGGGTTCTTTTACTGTATCTCAACATATGAATGCTAGTCAACAAAGAAAAAGAGTAGGACCTTTGCCCTGACTTGATCACTGATAAAATTGATGTCAAACTATTGTACATCTTCCATCAAGGAACACTGTGGATCAGAAAAGGGACCTCATTCTGTTTATAAGGTTTTTCATCTAATGAGGTTTTACTGCAAGGGAGCTAGTATGATTAGTAGGTATGGCTAAAAAATGAACCTCATTTTCATAAAGTACTGTACTATACTAGCATACACCACAGTAAATTAGCTGCAATCCCACCCAGCTCTCCAAAAATAAAGATATGTCATGTCAATATACATAGGTGCCTTGGCACAATAGTTTATGCTCAAAATGTAGAAATTAGTTACATGCAGAGTGGACTAACACAGCAGTTAGTATAAGTACAATGACTGCTGAGTGGTGGAACTTTTTAGCATTTAAAGGAATTGTTCAGTATAAATGTAAAAACTGGGTAAACAGAAAGGATGTGCAAAATAAAACATGTTTTCAATATAGTTAGTTAGGCAAAAATGTAATGTATAAAGGCTGGAGTGACTGCAAGTCTAACCTAACAGAGCCTTGCTTTTCAGCTCTCTTTTGTTTACACTGACTGGTTACCCTGGTTACCAGGCAGTAACCAATCAGTGACTTGAGGGAGGGCCACATGGGACATAACTGTTGCTTTTGAATCTGAGCTGAATGCTGAGGATCAATTGCAAACTCACTGAACAGTTATGTCCCATGTGGCCCCCCCTCAAGTCGCTGACTTACTCAGATTTAGAGAGCTGAAAAGCAGGATGTTGTGTTGTATTCTGTTATGTGAGACATCCACTCACTCCAGCTTTTATATATTACATTTTTGGCTAACTAACTATATTACAAACATTTTTTATTTTGCACAGCCTATCTATTTACCCAGTTTTTATTTTTACCCTGAACTGTTCCTTTAAACCAGCAATTTAATCAGATAATATAAACAGGTGCCAATTTAAATACAAACGTGCTAATTAACGCAGTCAGCATTTTAAAAATATTATTCTATGGGCATATGCTTTAATTGATGTTTCAGAGTTTACTCACAGAAAATATCCATTTGGCTTTACTCCACTGATAAGTAACTGCTCAGAGTCTTCACGAGAAATCCTTCCATGGAACCATGGCATTTTTTCATGTGCAGTTGTGGCAATTAGCTTCTCTAGCTGAGGTTTCTGGCTGATAATAGCTTGTTCCAGAGCTTCAGCCTTAATAAGCAGGAAATAAATATTGCTAATTATGCAGTAATTATGTATTAAATACCCTTGATGCAATATCTTTTGCTTATGGAAATAATAATTGCATACTTTTTGTAGTTTATGTGCAACCCCACCAACGAGACCAAGGAACCTTTTTATAAATGAACATTAGATATGAAATATGCAGCTGTCCAATTTTTATTAACTTTATTTAGCAAAGACCATAACTAATTGTTTTAAACTTTTGAAAGGACTTATCATTAGTTCAAAATTAAACACTACAGTTCTCACATCCTGTCGTGAGCAAAATGCATCAGTTAATAGTGCTGTTCCAGAAAAATTCTGCATTGAAATCCATTTCTCAAAAGAGCAAACAGATTTTTTTATATTTCATTTTGAAATCTGACACGGGGCTAGACATTTTGTCAATTTCCCAGCTGCACCTAGTCATGTGACTTGTGCTCTGATAAACTTCAATCACTCTTTACTGCTGTACTGCAAGTTGGAGTGATATCACCCCTCCCTTTCCCCCACCCAGCAGCCTAACAACAGAACAATGGGAAGGTAACCAGATAACAGCTCCCTAACACAAGATAACAGCTGCCTGGTAGATCTAAGAACAACACTCAATAGTAAAACCCATGTCCCACTGTGTTCCATTCAGTTACACTGAGAAGGAAAAACAACAGCCTGCCAGAAAGCAGTTCCCTCCTAAAGTGCTGGCACAAGTCATGTGTCACGTGGCTAGCCCCATGTCAGATTTCAAAAATTGAATATAAAAAAATCTGTTTGCGCTTTTGAGAAATGGATTTCAGTGCAGAAGTCTACTGGAGCAGCACTATTAACTGATGCGATTGCTTGAAACTAAATAGCATAACATTGGTTAGTGTGATAGAATGGTTTGGAGCAGAGATCAGCATTGCAGCTAATCAAATAAGCTCCCTTCTGTGATTGGTGGGATAATCCAGTCACATGAGCTTTATTTATCATTTCAGCACATTCAGCAACACTGCTGACACCAATATAGTTGAACTATTATTCTTTATTTTACCACAGTGGTTATGGACAATTTACTGTTTTATTTGATAGTTTTGTTGGTCAACAAAAGACAATGAGTTCACGCATAACTGTGGATGAAGGACAAATATAATTATTTTCTTGAAGGTCTATGTCCATACTATGGGCACTGGTTTCTAGGATATACTATAGACTCTAATGAATTAATTAGACGGTCAGATTCCCAACTGTGACCCCTCACTGGCCAAGTAGGAGATGAGGGATCATAGGTCAGCCAGTTCTTCCTTTACTATACTCCTGCAAAGAAGGGAAGAGGTGCATTTTATACTAACCAATGTACTGGATACTTGTGGACATTTTTCCCAGTTCCCCACATCTCAAATAGTTAGGAAGTCACTAGTGACCCCCCCCCCATTAGCTTATTCACACTTATACTACCATTCTTATTGTTTACAATGTATTTGAAGAGTTCAGATAAATTAGATTTACATTACCTGTAAATTCCACGTTTGATGTACATATTCTCTAATTAGATGTTCTTTAAGATCTTCAAATGGTCCAGTTTTTGGCTGAACGCCAGGAGGTCGATTGCATGGTTTCTTGAGCAAGCAGACAAGTCCACTGCTCTCTAATGTGTGATAATGACACAGTTCAGCAGGACTACTATGAGATATGCCACCTGAAATGGCATATGTTCCATTTAACTCTCTTTCAATAGTATAATGGTAAAAGTGTCTGCCATGTGCCACTGACAGAGCGTAACCGGCAAGGTAGCTTCGACTTTGCCGCAACAAATACAGGCCATCAGTTGCTCCAGCTTGCCTCAAGTAATCTTCAGATTCTTCACGGGTAATATTGCCAAAAAAATATGGCAGATTCTGTGCAACATCCGCCATGTTTAAAAGGGGAAAACACTTTCAGAGGCCCGTCTGCTTCTCTTCTGCCTGTGGCAAAAGAAGAAAAATAGAATGCATCAGACGCAGACCCTTTGTATATTTTGTCTGTAATGGCTCATTTCTTAAAACAAAGAGGAACACGCTTTTGAATCATTGTCTAAAGCAATAGGAATAAGATTTTGTAGCCAATGATTAAGAGAAGACCAAAGGTTGGAATCTGATACTAGCTGGAGTCTCTGCCTGTCTCTTGTTACAGATAGAAAGTAAAAATAAACAGTAGACAAGTAGGAACAATTGGGCTAGTTTCAAAACTCAGAATATAATCGGATGCTGGTAAAAAAAACTGTCAGGTACTGCTGTTAGAAACCTTAATTGGTATTTTAAATTGATACTGACACTTGCTCCTGAAATGCCTATGATTAAGTGCTGGGTAAACATGAAACATGTTAGGCTTTTTTTGTGGGGTTTAATGGATTTTAAAATGACCCATGCTTTTTACTGAAATGCATATTAGTTTTGTTTTCTAATTTTTTAAACCCTTGCACAAAACAGTGGATCAGTATCTTAGGATACCCTTCCTTCCTGATCAGAAACTACTATAATAATCTCTAATGTTTTTGCACATCAGCCATTTGAATTACACTATGTCTAGTATTTTCTAGCTTTTCTAACAAGGTGTATGACTATGTTTATGTAGCATATGCTACAACTTTGCCTTTTGTCTAACAAATGTTTCCTTATTGGCAATGGGGTTGCTGGTGAGGAAGTTATCACCTTAAAGGGATATTGTCATGGGAAAAATGTTTCTTTTTCCCCCAAAATGCAGTTAATTGTGCTGATCCAGCAGAATTATACACTGAAATCCATTTCTCAAAAGAGCAAACAGATTTTTTTTATATTTCATTTTGAAATCTGACTTAGGGCTAGACATATTGTCAGTTTCCCAGCTTCCTCAAGTCATGTGACTTGTGCTCTGGTAAACTTCAGTCACTCTTTAAAGCTGTACTGCAAGTTGGAGTGGTATCACCCCCTCCCTTTCTCCCCCCCCCAGCAGCCTTACAACAGAACAATGGGAAGGTAACCCGATAACAGCTCCCTAACACAACATAACATCTGCCTGGTAGATCTATGAACAGCACTCAGTAGTAGTCCCCCTGTGACTCCTTCAGTTACATTGAGAAGGAAAAACAATGTTATTAAATTGTGCAAACACACATTCACAAACATTGATCACCACAGTGCAGTGTCTCCCCCCCTTCTGCCTACCTTGTGTTAGCCACTCCCTCCTGACACGTTTTGCGCTATTGGACGCTTCATCAGAGAAATAATTCCCCCAAAAAACTGCCTACATAATATCAAATTCAAACATTTTGAGATTGATAGTATATAGGCAGTTTTTTGGGGGAATTATTTGTAGAAAAGAAAAAAACTTTTTAATTTTTGGCACTGTTATCTTAACTTAAATTTTAGTTATGAGGGTGTATTTTCTGTTTCAATCATAGAAAGTAATATGGTGGGAAAATGCTTCTTTTTTTGTATAATTTACAATTTATAATTTATTTTTAGAACAGAAGTGATCACTAGTTGATAATGAAGGGAAGTAAGGTGCTGAAGGTGTATTAGAGATGATTATACTGAAAACCCCAGAACCTGTATAAAATAAGCACATAGGTATTTAAGGGATATGGTAGGTACTAGCCACACCTCCTCTGATGAAGCGCCCAATAGCTCAAAACATAGTTACATAGTTACATAGTTACATAGTTAAATTGGGTTGAAAAAAGACCGAGTCCATCAAGTTCAACCCCTCCAAATTAAAAACCCAGCATACATACACACACACACACATCTCCACTCTTTCAAACACAAACCATATACATGTATGCCCATAGCTATACTAACTGTAGAGTTTAGTATCAAAATAGCCTTTGATATTATGTCTGTCCAAAAAATCATCCAAACCCCTCTTAAAAGCATCAACAGAATGAGCCATCACAACATCACCCGGCAGTGCATTCCACAACCTCACCGTCCTGAAATGGAGAAACTTGGGAAGCATACACGGCCGCAGGTTTCCTGCAATTCAGCTTTTTATTGTGTCACCACACGACATGTTTCGGACCCATTGGTCCTTTTTCACACTTGAAAAAGGACCAATGGGTCCGAAACATGTCGTGTGGTGACACAATAAAAAGCTGAATTGCAGGAAACCTGCGGCCGTGTATGCTTCCCAAGTTTCTCCATTTCTGAATATATACAGGGTGCCAGAGACGGAGCACCCAGGGAACCATCACAAGAATTAAGGCAAGAGCACTAACTTGTGTAAAAACTTTGTTTATGAACCTCACCGTCCTGACTGTGAAGAACCACCTATGCTGCTTCAAATGAAAGTCCTTTTCTTCGAGTCTGAAGGGGTGGCCTCTGGTGTGGTGATCCTCTTTATGGGTAAAAAGGTCCCCTGATATTTGTCTATAATGTCCTCGAATATATTTGTAAAGTGTAATCATGTCCCCTCGCAAGCGCCTTTTTTCCAGAGAAAACAACCCCAACCTGGACAGTATCCCCTCATAATTTAAGTCTTCCATCCCCCTAACCAGTTTAGTTGCACGTCTCTGCACTCTCTCCAGCTCATTTATATCCCTCCTAAGGACTGGAGTCCAAAACTGCACTGCATACTCCAGATGAGGCCTTACTAGGGATCTATAAAGAGGCATTATTATGTTTTCATCCCTTGAGTTTATGCCCTTTTTTATGCAGGACAGAACTTTATTTGCTTTAGTAGCTACAGAATGACACTGCCCAGAATTAGACAACTTGTTATCTATAAAAACCCCAAGATCCTTCTCACTTAAGGAAACTCCCAACACACTGCCATTTAGTGTATAACTTGCATTTATATTATTTTTGCCAAAGTGCATAGCCTTGCATTTATCAACATTAAACCTCATTTTCCAGTTTGCTGCCCAGTTTCCCAACTTAGACAAATCACTCTGCAAAGTGGCAGCATCCTGCATGGAACCTATAGCTCTGCACAATTTAGTATCATCTGCAAAAATAGAAACCGTACTTTCAATTCCCACATCCAGGTCATTAATAAACAAGGTGAAAAGCAAGGGACCCAGTATAGAGCCCTGCGGTACCCCACTAACAACACTGGTCCAATTAGAAAATGTTCCATTTACCACCACTCTTTGTAGTCTATCTTTTAGCCAGTTCTCTATCCAGGTGCAAATGGTATGTTCAAGGCCAACATTCCTTAATTTAACCAGTAACACGTCAGGAGGGAGTGGCTAACACAAGGTAGGCAGACCGGGGGGGAGACACTACACTGTGGTGATCAATGTTTGTGAATGTGTGTTTGCACAATTTAATAATATTGATAATGCACAAATAAATGTTTCTAGCATGAAGCTGAGCATATTTTTCATTAATATATAGTGTTTGAGGTGGACCTGTGCACGGCTTCTGCTGTAGAGATGACTTTTTGCCACACACACTCTTAAAAATAGAAGGATAAACAACAAGCCTGCCAGAAAGCAGTTCCATCCTAAAGTGCTGGCACAAGTCACATGTCCAGGGGCAGCTGGGAAATTGACAAAATGTCTAGCCCCATGTCAGATTTCAAAAATGAATATAAGAAAAATCTGTTTGCTCTTTTGAGAAATGGATTTCAATGCAGAAGTCTGCTGGAGCAGCACTATTAACTGATGCATTAAAAAAAATACATGTTTTCCCATGACAAAAACCTCTCTGCAGTCACAGAAATGACCATTTAAACGGAGATTTAGCAAACTGCTGTCTATTGCAAAACTGACCCAGCCACAGACATGCCACTAATGACCACACTTCCTCTGACAATATACAAATAAAAAACTGCACAAGTTTCAGAAGTAAAAGTTGCTGGCAGTGCCTCTTTTCTCTTGTAATGCATTTTGTTTTCAAGTAAAAATGTTGTTCATATTTATGGATGGGTTTAATAAATGTAGACAAAATCAAACAGCAACCAAAACAATATATGGTGAACAGCCATTAAAGAGGTTGTTCACCTTTGAGTTAACTTTTAGAATGATGTAGACAGTGATATTCTGAGACAATTTACATTTGTTTTTCATTTTTTATTATCTGTGGTTTTTGAATTGTTTAACTTTTTATTCAGCAGCTCCCCAGTTTGCAATTTCAGTAACACAGTTGTTAGGGTTCACATTACCATAGCAACTGTGAATTGATTTGAATAAGAGACTTGAATACTGTATGAATAGAACAGGGCCTGAATAAAAAGATGACTAATAAAAAGAAGAAGTAGCAATAAATGTGAAGCTTTAGAGAACATTTATTTTTAGATGGGGTCAGTAACCCCTATTTGAAAGTTAAAAAAGGGTCAGAAGAAAAAGGTAATAATTCAAAAAATATATATCACAAATAAATAATGAAGACCAATTGAAAAGTTGCTTGGAATTGGCCATTCTGTAACATACTAAAACATACTAAAAGTTAACTTAAAAGTAAATCAGCCCTTTAACCTAAAAAAAATCAACATTGATTTTCCTCCCTTCCCAGTAAACCTAACCAATGTTCAGGAAACAGTGCTTTGAATGGTTAGTTCCTCTACCATGGCAAACTCAGGTGTTGGTGTGGACACCAAGGGGCACAGCTTAAAGGCAGAATAATAAAATAGATCCCCCATAAGGACCCATTTAGGTGTCTATACAACTTTAGATTTGCCTGCCAATATTATTAAGAGTGGCTAATTTACCAGACCCCTACACTCCTCAAATGGGAAAGTTGCCAGGGAAAGGGTTGGACTGGGGGGCACGGGGCCCACTGGAACAGCTGTCCAGGTACCCCCCTGGACCCCTACCACACGGAGCCACTCAGGGTGCACGTAGCGCATGCCTGCACTGAGCCTCACAGCACAAATGCATGCAGCAAATTTTTTATTTGGGCCAGGAGATTCGGGAGAAGGGGTCTTGCCCTGCAGGGGGCCCACGAGGGTTGGGGCCCACGAGGGTTGGGGCCCACCGGGTTTTGTCCCGGTGTCCCGCCGGGCCAGTCCGACCCTGGCCAGGGAGTAATGTTCCAATAGCATCAAACCTCTGTTAGGATACTGTGACTGGTCAGTTATTTTGCATTATTTGAGGCATTGAAGTGTTCTCTTTCACTAATTTGATATTATAAAGTCTAAGAGTGAAATCAGCAGCAGGAGAAGAAAAACAGATTCTGATAGAAAATAATGCTGCTTTTGTTCTAAAATAGATAAGTCTAATTCCTGTTCCTCTTTCTGTTTTCAGAAACACGCACCTGCTGCACACTACCCTGGCTGTCCTTATTGCCAGGTAACCCAAGAGCTATCCCGGAGAGCACAATAGTACATGGCTGATGAAATCCTGAGTGTATGAAAGTAAGTAACCCTAGATGTAAGAGGTGTAAGATTAGAAGACAGATATCCTTTTTTTTTTTTTTTAGAAATATTGATAATGTACTGTAGGTGGGTGGCAATTAATCATTATTACAGAAAAGAATAAAGATAATAACAACCCATTGTGAAGGTCATCTGGGTGTATGAATGACAAACATCTGCTATGAATCTTTCACAAGTTAGGATTAAAAATAAGAATAAAGTTAAGGCTGATTGGCGGGCTACAGTTATTCATCAGATTAATAAACCTGGAAAACAAGTTGATTCAATAAGCAGATACCTTTTTTATAAATGAACTACATGCAAATTTTGCAAAATCTTGGCACAGACATTGCTTCTACTTCCCTCTTAGCCATTTCACTCTATTATTGACCATTTAAAGAAGAACTAAAAGCTAAAAATGAATAAGGCTAGACATGCCAGATTTTATATACTGAACTTATTGAACCAGTCTAAAGGTACAGCATCTCTACCAGCCAGGGGAGATCCGTCCCATTTCGCCACCTGAGGAGGCCTTCAATTTGCAGCCCCCCCCTCCCCACGGCGCTCACTTTTTCAGCGCCAGATGGGGGTGGGGGGGTCCATGGTGCTAGTGCAGAGAGCATAACTGCGCGCTCTGCACTAGAAGAGCCGAATTATCAGTTTGAAAACCAGAAATGTGGCTCTTGTCATGTCATAACTACCTGGTAACTACCAGGAACGAAGTTATGACATGACGATCTCTGAGATTTCATCCAAACAGCTCTTCCAAAGACTGAGCTGTTCATAAGAAAACTGTACATGTGGCAAACCTACAGTAGTAGTTTCCTATCATTGATTTTGTTAGGAGTGTCTGTGACATGCACATGCTCAGTGAGCTATGAGTGACTGTTGAGAAGCTAAGCTTAGGGGTCACTGCAAATCATCAAGCAGAAAATTAGGTTGGCCTGTAATATAAGCTGATGCTACAGAGCTGATTCTGATGCTAATTGTTCTGGTTTCTGTGCTACCATGAACCAATAATCTGAAATATATACTAATTAACCTTATATTGTGACTCTGTATTAAATATAATCAGTGTGTTGTTAGTCCCTAAGCTCAGTAAGTGACAGCAGCACAGAGCATGTGAATCAGTGAATCAGCAGAAAAGAAGATTAGAAGCTACTGGGGCATCTTTGGAGACACAGATCTTCCTTGTTAAAAGGCTGTGGTGGACTTGGGCTGGTATAGAACTCCAAAACATAATGTACAATATTTCTGCACTACTTCTTTAACTGAGCCTTAGTTTTCCTTTAAAGGACAGCTTAGACAGATGTAAAGGAAGGTAGGGTTATGGCTATTACATTAGATGTCTGTTCCTTTAAGCCCAGTGCTTAGTGGAAGAGAAAGATGACAGGAGTTAAAATTGGCTCATCCATGGTCATTTCCTTTTCTCTATTTTTAGTTTCATGTGCTGCTGAAACTTTTGCACTATTGACTGCCCTATACAATGTGCTTTGTACAGTATGTAAGTTCTTGTTAACTATGCTATGTTTCTGAAGTATAGCACAGATGAACTGCAAAACCCGGAAATGTAAAAAACCTAAATATGTTTCACACATTGGGGTTACATTGTTATTACCAGACCACTTGAAAATTCAGGGACATTTCTAATAAATGCATGCATGATTACATTGATGGTAAATTGCAAACATTGCAGTGTATTTCTCTTCAATCACGAATGCCATGAAAGTTATTAAAATATCTGAATACAATAAGTACAAATGAAAAAAAAAAATGGAGAACTGGTCCAATAAGATCAGAGCAGTTCCGATTGTCTTTTATAGGACCTCAACAGCTTTTACTGTAAACTGTATGACATGCTGTGTCTCAGCAATTTTAGGAAGTCCCCACTGGACTATTTAAAAAGCCAATTTGATGTGGCGACAGTAAACCTTTAGGATTAGCAGCACATTACAGTGACTTTGCTCTAACAGTCTAACAGGACAAGACAGACCTGTTAATCCTGATTTAATTGCATTCACACCAAAATATTTTTCAACAAGAAGAGAATAAGAGAAACTGTTAATTTAAAGACATTCTCTCATTATTGTTATGGTTTGGTTTGTATTTTGTAAATTACACTTATTACATTACAAACAATTCACTCTGCCATATAAAATCTTATTCCTGAACCAACAAGTGTATTTTTTAGCTGTAATACTGTTGTGTAGGCAGCCATCTCAGTCATTGTGCCTGATCCTGTGCTTTCAGATATAGCTAGCACTTCACAATGGAACTGCTTTCAGATATGCTTTTGTTTCTCCTACTCAGTGTAAGGAAGTCAAAGGGACTTGAGTTTTTACTATTGACATATATATTCTCATATCTACCAGGTTGCTGTTATCTTGAGTCAGGGAGCTGTTATTTGGTAACCCACCCATTGTTGGCTGCTTGGGGGGGAGGGAGGGGTGATATCACTCCAACTTGCAGAGCAGCAGTAAAGAGTGACCGAAGTTTAGATGTTTATCAAAGCACAAGTCACATGAGTGAGGGCACCTTGGAATCTAACAAAATGCCTAGCCCTGTGCCCTGTTAAATATTAAAAAATATATTTGTGCAGAATTCTGCTGGAGCATGGCTATTAACGGATGTGTCTTAAAAAAACATGTGTATCCCAGTGTATCCCTGCAACTTAAACAGAAAGTTAAAAGAGTGATCATTTACAAACACAGTGTTTTGTGCAAAGTGCAAAATCTAGACAATAATTACCATGTTTTGTTATTTATAATCAACTCCATTTCTCCATAATACCAGCATAATTGCGGGCATGTTTATGTTCATCCCAGCTTGTGCATGATGCAACAATACTGGGCTAATCTGTCAGTGTTGGTGTCCAAATCACATATTGCAATACATCTGAGGATGTTGATATTGTCTAGGTTGGCTGTTTAATACATCAGGGCAAACTAAAAGGCTCATTGACAAAGCAGTTGCAAAGAAGCATGTACAGATGCTACTACCTTTCTGAATATCATTAATGCATGCACAGTGCTTTCTATCTAGGCCTAGTGATGGGCGAATTTATTCGCCTGTGAAAAATTCCCGCAATTTGCCACAGGCGAATAAATTTGTGAAACGCCAGCAAGATTTTGACCTGGTGAATATTCGCCAGCATCTCATTTTGGATGGATGCTGGCGTCAATTTTTGTTCTACAAATGGACCCGTGCGTCCAAAAATGAGACGTGGTGTGGTTTCGTGAATTTTTCACCATTTTGTGAATTTCGCTAGAAATTAGCGAAAAATTCAGCGAAACGTCACCGATTCGCCCATCACTATTTTGTCCATCTCCTATTCATTCCTTCATTTCAGTATTCAAAGCAGAGAAACATGATTAAATGTTTATCATCTTATTTCATATTTGGATTCAAGTCAACCATACATTCTCCAATATATATCTCTTGTGTGCTTCTCTTCTGTTGCCACAAATTCCTATTATAGACAGCATTCACATAAGTTCCCCTATTACACACAGCTTTGCAAAAAAAAATGGCTAGCACTTCCTCTGTGTGTATTCGTGTCTAAACATAGTGTGAATTTAGCTACAGAAGCTCAGAGGTTTTAATACATTGACATTAAAGGGATGTTTTTCAAAATGCATCAGTTAACAGTGCTGTTCCAGAAGAATTCTGCATTGAAATCCATTTCTCAAAAGAGCAAACAGATTTTTTTATATTTCATTTTGAAATCTGACATGGGGCTAGACATTTTGTCAATTTCCCAGCTGCCCCAAGTCATGTGACTTGTGCTCTGATAAACTTCAATCACTCTTTACTGCTGTACTGTAAGTTGGAGTGATATCACCCCCTCCCTTTCCCCCACCCAGCAGCCTAACAACAGAACAATGGGAAGGTAACCAGATAACTGCTCCCTAACACAAGATAACAGCTGCCTGGTAGATCTAAGAACAGCACTGAATATTAAAAACCCATGTCCCACTGCGTACTATTAAGTTGAGACGGAAAAACAATAGCCTGCCAGAAAGCAGTTCCCTCCTAAAGTGCTGGCACAAGTCAAATGGCTGGCGCAGCTGAGAAATTGACAAAATGGCTAGCCCCATGTCAGATTTCAAAACTGAATATAAAAAAATCTGTTTTCTCTTTTGAGAAATGGGTTTCAGTGCAGAAGTCTACTGGAGCAGCACTATTAACTGATGTGTTTTGAAAAGAACATGTTTTCCCATGACATGATCCCTTTAAACTTTTAACATTAACAGTGCTTTAAAAAAACAAGTTTCCACTGACTGAAAGTGCCCCAGTTGTTCGCCCATTCATACCTCAGACAAACTGATAGAAAGGTACCAGCATTGTGCCACTGTATGTAGCACAGTACGAATGGTTCATCTTAGCGTTGTCCTGATAGGTTTCCCTGCCCCTTGCTGTATTCTGCCTTCCCTATGCTCCATGCAGGGCCGCCATCAGGGGGGACAGGGTGGACAAGTGTCCCGGCCCCGGGGCTGAAGGGGGGCCCGGCAGCGCTGCAATATTCAAAGAGCCGGGCCCCCCTTGCGAGCGCAGCAGCGAGCGCTCACCTCCCGCTGAAGTCCTGTGCAGAATGCGGAAGTGCCGAACATTTGCGAAGTCCTGAAGCGCCGAAAATACCCGAAGTCACTAAAGGAGCCGACACATGAAGTCCTGAAGCGCCGAAAATACCCGAAGTCACTAAAACAGCTATGTGGATTTTTTTTTTTAATCCTCTGGCCAACATATTTATTTTAATACTCTTTAGGCCCCTGCACTAATTTTTTTTAAAAAATATTTTTTTGGGGCCCCAATTTTTTTTTAAAACTTGTCGGGGGGGCCTGACCACCAATTTTTTTTTTTTTATATTTTTTTGGGGCCCCAATTTTTTTTTTAACTTGTCGGGGGGCCTGACCACCAATTTTTTAAAAAAATTATTTTTTGGGGCCCAATTTTTTTTTTACTTGTCGGGGGGCCTGACCACCAATTTTTGAAAAAAAATATTTTATGGGGCCCCAATTTTCTTTTTAACTTGTCGGGGGCCCTGGCCACCAATTTTTTAAAACACTTTTTTTAAATGGGGGGGCCTGCCGCCAAATTTTTTTTAACTTATAAGGGAGCCTTGGGGGGGTTACGTTTTTAGCGCTGATGCCTGTGTGGTCTTTTAACTTTGATGTGGAGTGGGCAGGGATTAGGGGCGGGGATTGGGTGCCAGGGGGCCCCCGAAAATTTTGTTGTACGGGGCCCCGTGATTTCTAATGGCGGCCCTGGCTCCATGTGTATGTCATACTCTGCCTGCCCTATGCTCCTTGTGTGTGCCACACTCCACTCTGTCTGCCCCATGCCCTCTGTATGTGCCATACTCTACCTGCAATATGCTCCTTTTGTGTGCCACACTCCACTCTGTTTGCCCCATGCCCTCTGTATGTGCCATACTCTGCCTGCTCTACACAACTTGAGGGATGTGAGCCTTGCAAGGTTTGTTCTGTGGTTTGTCAGCAGGGCCAGAACTGGGGATAGGCAGAAGAGTCACCTGCCTAGGGCGAAATGACAGGGGGATGCTGGGCAGGTTACCTCTTAAATTTTCTACACCTAGTCCATTTTCACATGGTTGCCACCTTTTCTTGAAAAAAATACTGTCCTTCCTGTATATTTATCTTTTTTTC
Organism: Xenopus borealis; assembly: GCA_024363595.1. NCBI lineage: Eukaryota > Metazoa > Chordata > Amphibia > Anura > Pipidae > Xenopus > Xenopus borealis. The sequence goes on along the minus strand of CM044432.1, from coordinate 124,247,536 downwards.
CTATTAACAACCATCAAAAATACCGTCCAGGCCGGTAAAATACCAGCCAGGTGGCAACCCTAGGCCTGCAATAGACGGTACAAAAAAGGAGGGTTGTGGGTGCACTCCTAAGGCTAAATTAAAATATATTTAAGTGAAAAAAACAGGGGGTTTTTTGTTACAAAGTTATGATCATAAAGTTGACAAGCCACCATACCACGTCAAGGTAAACCCCACATGGTGGTCCCTAACTTGTTTACCTCTGGTCAAAATATAAAAGGTCATATACCTCTCTGCTTAATAGCATTACTTGGAGTAAATGTCTCCTGAAGCTTGGTTTCAATCCTCCCCCGCTACCTGCTTGCGCAGACTTTAAAGAGAGAGAGAGAGAGAGAGACAGCCCAGACCAAAACACATTAAAAAGAGACTACAATAAAGGGAAAGTAAAGTTGTATGTATAGGTTCACACTTGTGCATGTGTGTATGTAAGTATTGGTATAATGAGGTATATGACCTTTTATATTTTGATCAGAGGTAAACAAGTTAGGGACCACAGTGTCGCGTTTACCTTGACGTGGTATGGTGGCTTATCAACTTTATGATCATAACTTTGTTTAAACGAAAAAACAAACTTGTTTTTATCACTTACATATACTTTAATTTGGCCTTAGGAGTGCACAAACAGCCCTCCTTTTTTGTAGCTGCGATAGAAGGTGCTCTCTAATGTCAACAGTGCTGCATGAACATAACCATGATTTCTTGAACATGATACCCGTTTTTCTTGTAAGTAACCCATGGGTACCTGACCCACTGCAGGACTCTAGTGTAAGAGTCAACCCCAAGCTGCCTGAAGAATTAAAATAGCATGTCAGTGCCACCTAGCCACCTGGGATACAGTTGCTTAGCTTTATATATCTATACAGGAGCATGGTATACATAGTAAAGCTATATTGCACATACAGATGCAGTCACTTGGATTTGTATGTGTTAAATGCGTCGTGACTAAACTCATCTATCCCATTTAACCCACTTAGCACAGAATATTGTGTCACAACATCCCATCCAATTAAAGAGTTCACCATTGAAAACAATGGTGCTTTGATATGCTAATGAAAAGGTTAAATGCATTAAATGAGTTAAGATAACTTTGGATAACACAGTTTCTTCAATTAACCCTGAGTCACGACGCATTTAACTTACAAATCCAAGTGACTGCATCTGTAGTGAGTAGTTAAATTAAATTAATTTAGGGATGGTATTATTCTTTTGATTCAGAAACTAAGGGGTCCATTTACAACTAACTGAATTTCAATTTTTTTCCACAAATCTTGAAAAATGTGTAGTTTTTCTTTATTTCTTAAAAGCTCTCAAAAAGTTGAGATTTATTAAACGTAAAAACCACGAATATCTCTAGTGCTAAAATTTGCCCAACAAAAGTTGTCAAAGTCCTTTAGAAGTCAATGGGAGCTGCGCTAATCTAATTGGACTGCTTCTAATCAATTCGGACTTTCAGAAGTTTTCAGATTATTTTTTTTCTAGGAATTGTCAGAAAATGTCGAATTTATTTAGAGGCATTCTTATTTTTTAGCATATCGTTCATCAGTTTTTATTCTTCATACTTTTTTATATTTGTAACTTTTAATACATTTCATGACATTCATGGTTTTAGAGAATGTGAGTACAAAATGTGATTAATGAGCCTCCACGTGCTGCTACATTGTTAAAAGAACACAGGTTTCTGTGCTGACATCCAAAAGTTTGGCACATTCTCTGGCCTTTCATCCGTTACAAATGGCACTGCCACAAATAACATTTTGGGAGATGCAAAGGAAGGCTTGTATAAACAATACACTTTATACTATACTACAGTTGAGACAACTGATCATTTACACAGAGCCATGCACAGGACTATACCTCTCACCCCATTCAACAAATAGTCAACAAACTCTGTTTTCCTCATGTAACCTCCAACTTACATCCTGTTTCATGATGTCCTCTCCCTCCCATGCTCTCCAGTTCTTCGAAACTCCCTCTTCTGTTGTTACTATAATAAACCTCAGAGGTTTTATCAGATCATGAGAAACTTTTTTTTAGGGAACTTGACAAGATTCGCCCAAACTTCACTTGTGAAAAATCCTCCGCTACCTCTGGTCACAATGTCTTGCTATAACTGAGGCAACTTGCTCCACAGGCACGTCACACAGTCAAACAGTCCTTCCTCCATACACTTTGCCTTAGACAAATGAAGCCCTTAAAAGAAAACTAAAGCATGCTTAAAGATTCAGGGCAGAAATGTTGTACATTATGTTTTGGGCTTTTGGACCATATCAAAGATGCCCCAGTAGCTCCCCATCTTCTTTTCTGCTGATTCACTGCACATGATCTGTGCTGCTGTCACTGAGCCTAGGGACTGACACAAAATATACTGATTATACATAATATATTATACCACTATAAGGATGATTAGTCAATTTTAAAGATTATTGATATATGGCAACTCAGAAACCATCACAATTATCATCATATAGTTACATAGTTAAATTGGGTTGAAAAAAGACAAAGTCCAGTTCAACTTGATGCTTACTGCTTTATCCTTTTCCACATCGATTTTAGCTTGCCTGGTTGCTTTTTTGCATGATTTATTGGCCTCCTTGTACCTTATAAATGATTCGGCTGTCCAAGCTAACTTGAAAGCCTTAAAAGCATTTCTTTTCTTACATACCTCAACACCAACACTTCTATTGAATCAAAAAGGTTTTGCTTTGAAACAACGTTCCTTGCTTGCTGACATGTATATTTATTAAGCAGCATTTTAAAGGGATCCTGTCATGGGAAAAAAAATTTTTTTCAAAATGCATCAGTTAATAGTGCTGTTCCAAAAGAATTCTGCATTGAAATCCATTTCTCAAAAGAGCAAACAGATTTTGATTTTGAAATCTGACATGGGACTAGACATTTTGTCAATTTCCCAGCTGCCTCAAGTCATGTGACTTGTGCTCTGATAAACTTCAATCATTCTTTACTACTGTACTGCAAGTTGGAGTGATATCACCCCCTCTCTTTCCCCCACCCAGCAGCCTAACAAAAGAACAATGGGAAGGTAACCAGATAACAGCTCCCTAACACAAGATAACAGCTGCCTGGTAGATCTAAGAACAGCACTCAATAGTAAAAACCCATGTCCCACTGTCTACTATTCAGTTACATTGAGAAGGAAAAACAACAGCCTGCCAGAAAGCAGTTCCCTCCTAATGTGCTGGCACAAGTCACATGACCGGGGCAGCTGGGAAATTGACAAAATGGCTAGACCCATGTCAGATTTCAAAACTGAATATAAAAAAATCTGTTTTCTCTTTTGAGAAATGGATTTCAGTGCAGAAGTCTACTGGAGCAGCACTATTAACTGATGCGTTTAAAAAAAAAAATGTTTTCCCATGACAGTTTCCCTTTAAAGACTTCCTATTTTTGTTCAGTGTTAAACACTGTGAAAAGCATTTCCCACTCAATATGTTTCAGAGATGCCCTTATACTGTCAAAGTTTGTACGCTTGAAATTCAGTGTTTTAGTTTTTTTTTTTACCTGACAAATTCCGTGTATTTGCCAGCAGATGGTGGAGGTTATTACATTTACTTTTTAAATGTGCATTACTTTGAGGGGAATTATATGTTAAATTAGTATTAGTCTGTTTTCCTTGTAAGAGAGGAACCCTCTTTGCTGGTAAACTGTATGCCCCCCTCATTCCTCCCCCATGACCCCTTACTAATCCCACTACCCCATCTAACCTAAATTCCCCATAATTCTTTCTCTCACCCACCCCCAACTTGCCTAGTTTATACACTCCTCCATCGTCATTGGACATTCTTTCCCCTAGCACAAGGAAAAATCAGCCCAGTGCTCTAGGAACCCAAACTCTTCCTTCGTACACCAAGTCTTGAGCCACGAATTTAACTCCCTAAGCTCCCGCTGTCTCCCTAAACTTGCACATGGCACAGGCAAGATTTCAGACAAATTACATTAAAAGACCTTCCCTTAATATTAGAGCCTAGATCCCTGAACTTACTCTTTAAGGTCTTCTATCTACCATTTATCTTGTCATTAGTACCGATATGTACTAAGACCGTTGGGTCATGCCCAGCCACACCCAATAATTTGTCTACCCAATCGGCCACATGCCGAACCCTGGCACCAGGCAGACAGCAAACTGTTCGGTTATATCAATCCGGAAAACAGATTACCCTATCCACTTTCCTAATAATTGAATCCCCTACAATCACAATCTGCTTAGGTCTGACTCTGCTCTCCTCCCCACCACTACTAGAGAAACTTGTCTCCCAGCTGTTAGAGAGATCAGCCCCATCTAGAATTGTCATTCCAGAGTTCACACTCCCATCATCTTCACACAATCTGGCAAAGCTGTTGGGATGTATAAACCCAGGACCAGTCTCCCTTTTCCTTTTGCCCACCTTAGATTTTCTAACTGTCACTCAGCTAGCTGCCTCAACATCCTGCTGCTGTTCTGTTCCCCCCAAACTATCTGACCCCGCTAGGTCGTGATCAGTGAGCAAGAGACTCCTTTCAGGATTGTCAATGGACCGCAGTGTTGCAGTTTGTTCCTCTAGTACTCTAACTCGAGCCTCCAAAGTGACAATTTGCTCACATCCACCACAGAGCGAAGCATTTTGGATCTGTTGTTCCAAATCTGCATACATATGACAGACTGTGCTCTGTGTCAGACCTTCAATCTTGCTAGCACTCATTATCCCAGTTACAGATCAAAACAGGAATAAAAAAAAATTGAGGTTTGAACATACTTTTGACCTAGTTTGAACCTTCTTTAGTTTGAACCTCCTTTGTTTGCAACTCCACTTAGAGATCCCCAACTTACAGATCCCCAACTTACAGATCCCTCACTTACAGATCCCTCACTTACAGATCCCTCACTTACAGATCCCTCACTTACAGATCCCTCACTTACAGATCCCTCACTTACAGATCCCTCACTTACAGATCCCTCACTTACAGATCCCCCACTTAAGAGCAGCTAAACAATGGAGTCCCAGGGATTCTACAAGGGTAAATTGGACCGTAGCAAACCACACAACTGCTGAAATATCAAACTGGAAAGCTGCTAAACAAAAAATCTCAGTTATTAAAGACAATAAAAAAATGTGCAGAAAAGTCTGAGAATATCAATGTCTTCATCATACTAAAACCAAATGTAAAGGGGGATTACTGATTTATTGCTATAATATCTTTATGAATGGTCACAAAATTCAGAGATTATATCTAAAATCTGTTCTTTTTTTGTTCTGTATATTTTTATTCTACGGTATAGTAGACTAGGCAGTTTATATGCTGTCAAGTTACCAAGCTTTTTGGTTGCTTCTCTCAGTTTGCCCACAACAAAGATGTCACACTCTTTGAGATAAAGTAGCAGAGACCCAGATAAAAACTGTTAAAAAAAAAAAAAGGCTTTTATTCAGTGAAACTGAAATCACATTGTGCTTTTTTCTCCAGGAAGTCAGTGTATCACCACAGAGTTGAGGAGCGATAGTAAAGTGTCCCTATTGCTGTGCTTCATATTTGGAACACAGAATGAATTAGCAGGCTTTGCTTATAATACCATGTCAGAAATGGATGACATTGCTCATTATAGATAAACTGTATCCAGATGTATGGGGAGGACTTGCTTTTGAAGCATTGCACTGATGTTTGTACCGGTTGTAGCTATCATCATTAGATAACAGCATGTATTTTGTTACCATTATATCAAAGACCACAGTTGTACCTCCAAGAAATAGTTTCCTCTGGAATAGTAGGCAGGTAGGTACCATTACATACTAGTTCAACCCAGGTGTGAGACCTTGAGCTTCAAATCCAGACTGCAGAAACTGATCTACCATCCAGTAAGCTACCATGAACCCAAAGGCTTGCTTGGGCAGCCATGACAGTGCAAGCACAGAGGAGCAGTCCATAATCTCCAGCAAAAGGAGATGAAGGGGCTCTCATAGAACACAGCCATGAGAGAGAGTACATACTTAATTCTCTCCCACCATAAATATTACTGTACAAATACCATTTACTGCATATAACAAGAAGACAGCAGGGACTGATGTACTACCTCTGTTAGAAAACACGCTTGCACTCCCTGGCCTTCCCTTTAACTAGCGCTCGGTGCCCAGTTCTTTAGGGATACGGCGATCCCAATCTGTGTCAATCCTGGAACAAGGGGACTGCCCCCGAAATGTTGTGCTGTTTGTATGACTGAATAAACATTTAGGGGATCACCCCCTACTGCAACGCATCGAGTGCCAGTACTTTATGTTCCAGGACTGATGTACTACCTAACTGCTGGAAAGGGATTCTGGGTGGAATTGTACATAGGCTGGACTTAAATGGTACTTATCTGGAGTTTATGAGATGAATGCTATTATTAATATTATATGCTTGGCAGTTTTCACTATAGGCACATTTTGCTTGGAACCTGGGGTTTTCCAAATAAGGGATTTTCATTTCAGTAATTTGGATATTTATTAATTATATCTTAAAAAGTGCAAAGTGCAAAGTACTGTTTTGTTATTACAGAGAAGTAGGAAATCATTTAAAAAATTTCAGTTACTTGGATGAAATGGAGTCTATGGAAGACAGCCTTTCTGTAATTTGGAGCTTTCTGGATAACAGGTTCCTGGAGACTGTATTTCATACATTTAGGGGCAGCTTTATTAAATTCGTGTGAAGGATTCGAAATTCGATTGAATTTTCAAAAAGATTCGAACTCAAATTTTCGAATAACTTTTTTGGGTACTTCGACCATCAAATTCAAAAATTTTAAACGATTCGAATGGTTCGAATAAAAATCTATTTGATCATTCGACCATTCGATGGTCGAAGTACTTGCCCTTTAAAAAAAAAATTTGAATCCCTAGTTCGCCAAATTAAACCTACCGAATCAGCTGTCAATCAAATATTGTCTGCCACTCCTCTATGCCTTAGGCATAGAGGTGGGGCAGATAATGACTTTCACTTTCCATTCAGCACTTCCTAGATGTCACTGCTCACCACACATTCCCCCAGTTCTCTTAACCATTTAATTGTGTAGCCAGGACATGGGGATAGACATCGGTTCCCCCATTCTAGTGCACAAACAAGATTCTGAGATGAATAACAGTGTCCACAAAATGGCTCCTGCCTGCTTGCTATATATTATGAATTCCCAGACTGAAGAAAACAAGATTAAAATAATTTATATAGTGTAATTAATGTTCATTTTGCTTGACTAATGTGATAAAATAGGATTTTGAATATTTTTTTGGGGTGACAGGTGCACTTTAAAATCTTTCGAATCATTCGTTTCGAATGATTTAATCGTTCGATTGAATTTTCTCTATTCGATCCATCAAATTTCGCTAAAACCCTTCGAATTCGATAATCGAATTTAAAGGGTTGAAATTCAACCGAAATTCGAATGGTCGAATTCGAGGGTTAATTAACCCTAAATCTGCCCCATAGTGTGTGTGTGTGTGTGTGTGTATATATATATATATATATATATATATATATATATATTATATACACAAAGCAAGCATGCCAGAGATATTTCTTATGTGATGAACACAGTTAATTAATCACAAATTAATCACAAAAGAATATTCAGTAATAATACAGAGGGTCAGACTTTCTTGACATAATAACATTCAGGAAAAACATGCACAATGCAAATAGCTAAGCAATTAAACAAATTTAAACATGCAATTTTCCAATGCAAGTCTGCAAAATTATTTTAGTGATCCATCCACCACTTGAAATATATTTGAGCATTTGCACAATTAATATTTTACACTATTAGGGGCCGCTTTACTAAATTCACATGTATTCATGGAATATTTGATCGACGGATCTATTCGATTGGTCGAATATGCAAATTAGGCATATTTGATCATCGAATAGTGAATGATCTAATGATCAAATAGTTTCGAATGATCGAATATTCAATCATTCGATCAGCGAATAAAATAACATTTTTAAAATATTCGACTGCCTACCTCACCAGACCTACCAAATTGCAATAGAAGCCTATGGGAACCCTCCCATAGGCTTCTGAGTCTAAGTCCTGATCGACTATGATTCAAACGATCGAATGATTCGATCCTCGAATGATCGAATATCAAATAAAAGGTAACATAAAACTATTCGATTAGCATTCGACGATCGAATTTGGTCGAGCTAATTAGGGGGAATAATAGTAAATTTGCCCCTTCATATTTACAATACAATAATTGCCTGATTACAAATATTACATTCCAAAATTAGAATTTGTCTGTTCTTATTTGTGTTTCTGCGTCTGTCTACAAGTTTAATAACTTTTTTCTAATACGGTGTAAAAGGAACAAGATAAAAGAATGTGTTATTTAACTAAGTACTTGCAAGCGATAAGAATATAATTTTCTTTTAATCAGCACAACTCAAGAATCACTAGCAGACAGTGCTTAAATGTGTGTATATGTGTATGCAGAAGTATGTCTGTTTGTACATGCCTAATTTACAGCAAAATGCACATTAACTGTACAAGCATGGATTCTGAAGAAAGGTTTTAAATGGCTTTATTTGCTAAACAACATGAGAGCAGTCCTGAGAAAGAATTCTTCTCTTGCATCACACTTCTTTAGTCACTGGGGGCTCTGTTTCATTACTGACTGAGCAGATACTTAATTTGACCTTGGCCTAGGAAGGCACAAAGGAGCACACACATATATTAATAAATATAAAAATGCAGATAAAGTGCAAATAGAGTAAACTAGTACCCATACCGTTTATAGAAAAAGCAAATATAAAGCTGGATTGGAAATAACCAACACTAATGATCTGATAAAATCTTTCTGTCTCAGTTATCCACAGGCCGTGAATGTGCCTGGGGAGGTAGAAGTCTTATAATATAAAGGTTTTTGTTGCTTCTTTTCATATTTTGTCTTTCATCTGCTCACAGAATTCGTGTTCAATGCTTTGCAAGAGCGGCTTATTCTTTGCAAAATCTGAAAGCTTTAGAAAATAGATTTGCACTCTCAGATATCTTACAAGTCTTTGCTTGTGTTAAAGAATAATGGTTCAGATGAAATTCCATGAGAAAATGTTACATTAGGATTTATCATGTGAAAGCATAGAAGCGTGATTCAGTTTCTCCTAACACAATTCCAGTTTTTGTCCCCATAGACTTCATCCGAGTTTTCATATTAACAGTGAGAAAAGTTTTTTTTAAAGGAAAAAGAAAGCACCAGTTTTCAATAATTTTACAACTAACAATATTTAAACCCCAGATGTTACGGCTTCTTGGCTGATAACAGTTCCTCTTTAAATATTGTAAGTGTATTAGTGTCCCATAACAAACTAGTGCCCGTGAAGGACGTACTAAGGACGTTCCACTTGATAAGAAGTTGTAATTATATGTACTTATAATGTAAACATTTTGACATGAAATGAATGTTTTATTCCTTTATTTTTGATTTTTGGATTAATTGTTAGAGGTTTATATTAGAGGTTTATATTAGTCTAACCCTTGGGATATAATTTTTTTACATCGTCATGTTTTTTCCTTAAAAATGGCTGACCACAAACTGCATATTTTTTCTCTTTTTATAGTGACAACTTGTTTCCCTTTTTCCTGTTACATGGGTAACATGGTTTCAACATATCTGAAAATACAAAGTTTTGTAAATATTGTGAAACCACTCCCTTTTGTTTCACACGAAGAAAAAAAATGCAGGAGCAATTGTTGGTATCTGATGAGCTGCAGCAAAACAGAACATCGGAGATCAGATAATTTTTTATAAGATTATAAAAATGTCTGCATTACTAGTTCCTTAAACAATAGGTTAATATTCACAGTGTCTAATTCCAGAAAGCAAAGGTCAAACAATAACATATTTATAGCTGTCTACTCTTCCTTAACAATTAACCAACAATGTTTTGTTATATTATATACAGAAACACATTTGTAGCATTAACTGTAAAGTTCCTATTTGCAGCATTAGCCAGATCCTATATAGAGAATCATGTTTGTACCATTAACCATAAAGTTCCTATTTGCATGATTAGCCAGATCCTATATACAGAATCACATTTGTACCATGAACTGTTAAGATCCTATTTGCAGCATTAGCCAGATCCTATATAGAGAATCATGTTTGTACCATTAACCATAAAGTTCCTATTTGCAGCATTAGCCAGATGCTATATAGAGGATCATGTTTGTACCATTAACCATAAAGTTCCTATTTGCATGATTAGCCAGATCCTATATACAGAATCACATTTGTACCATGAACTGTTAAGATCCTATTTGCAGCATTAGCCAGATACTATATACAGAATCACGTCTGTGCCATTAACTGTAAATTTGCAGCATTGGTTTTTAAGATTTTAAAATGACCCTTTCCATTTTATCTAAAGAGTTTTTTGCAGCTGATTTTTAATTGTTAAACAACAGATATTATTCTGTAAAAAATGAATAGTTACTAGTAGAGACTAAGGTCTATTACATAATAGTAGTAATTCCTAGTAGAGGCAATGCACCTGTAGTGAAGGATATTTAGCAACATCAGGCCAACTGTTCTCAGGTAAAGAGATTAGACTAAACACTGTATTGAATTTTACAGTACCTGTTACACTTCTGCTGTGTTCTTGTCCAACCCTCACGTAATCAGCAGCTGAACAAAAAACTCTTTAGTGATTGTTCCTCTTCTTTTCAGCCTTAGGATATACCGTGTCTTCTCCAACTTAAGATGCATGTAACCAATGATACACCTTACTAGCAAAAATCGCTATTGAAAAAAAAAGTTATCTGTGCACAGGAAAATGACTGATTCTTCCATGCATACAATCTGCTGCTTAAGTAGTTCAGACCCGAAGAAGAAGAATCTACCAACTGGAACTATATATGCTCTTGCTTCCTCATTTTCTGTTCATGCTACAGTTGCATTGACTTCCTTAACGGCTCTTTTGCCACAGAACTTCCTTTTACATTCATGTTTACCCTGCATTATGACAGCATGCATGTGTTGCCTAACAGTTTATCATGCCAGCCAAACTTTTGTGTTCTCACCCCGGGAAAAAGTTTGTTTCAGGATTTTGAATTCTAAAGGAAAATAAACAAGGTGTTTAAATCTCCTTTGTTTGCTCCCAAAGTCCACAGAGTGCTGCAGATGTCAGACAGGTGTCATAGCATGTAATTGCCAGGCTGGTTAACGATAAAGGGGTTAAATGCCGTTTAGAAGGGTCGTGGGCAGCTTATAGTTACTGTTGATTAATCATTTATAAAAGATGTAATGTAACGTTTTTCTTTTTTTTCTGCAGGTTTTTATTATATAGTGTATTTATTTACTTTAAAAATAAAAAAGGATAGGTGGATATGACGCCTTAATAGGCAACAACTATTGTAGCACATTACACCAAGCTTTAAAACCAATTTCTAACATCTAAATACCACGCATATACTCCTGAAACGCAAGACCATAGGGCCCTAAGAAGGCATTACTAACCACAGTCCTATAGCAGACTGTATAGTGGCAAACTGTATAGTGGGCAGTTTCTTTGTCCTATTCCAGGTGACTGCAGGGGTAGTATAAAACGACTGAAGGTATTTTGTCACCCAGCAGCCTTTAATCTAAACTTCAGGCATCAAATGGTCAGAAGTGCAGAATTAATATTTGACCTTTGACCTCCAGTGGGGATTCTGGGAAGCACAGAAAATAAATCAGTAATACAAGTAAAAATACTGAGGCACATATTTATTCATTTTCACAGATCGAAGAAAAATACACTATCATTTTGTTTTACAAGCTTACTGTTTGTTCTATTTCTTATTAACAAAATACACTATGATTGTGTTTAAAACCTTACTGTTTGTTCCATTTCCTATTAACAACTATCACAACTTAGCAGGTTTTAGCTGGCAAGGCTTTTATTTTGCATGAAATGAATTTGACTAAAAAAAAAAAACCGTGCAGAAAAAATTACAGCTGTGTTTTTTTCCCTCCATTTCAATGAATCACGATAATTAATAAGTGTGCCACTAAGAGGGCTTGTGCAACATATTCAAATATAAGGGGTAATCTATAAAGACCTTGGACACAAGGGACATGAAAGCTCACCCCTTTGGGATTACTCTACAAGCATTTACTGGCTCAAGGCTGTAAGTGCAGGGTATATCTGCTGGCCCTAACTTGTGCCTATAAATATCAAAGTTAGTGGGTGGGTAGGGTGCGGGATTGGGAATGCCTATGTGCATGACTCCCCACCTCTCATGGATATAATTCTGCCAAATTCAAGCATTGCAATAATTACAGGGCGGAGCACAGAGACCTGTGACAGTTTTTCAAGACGCAGGGCTGTTTGCACCCATTTTTACATTTAATACCCTGCCCAGCACTTAATATATTACCCCATTAAGAAATTATTTAAACAGGCACCCAAGACACAGCAAACGTCACAATGATAAACTCTCAGGAAGTCGGACAAAAGCACTAAGACAAGCACAGGTATGGGACCTGTTATCTAGAATTCTTGGGACCTGGGGTTTTCCGGATAATGGATCTTTCCGTAATATGGATCTTCATAGCTTAAGTCTACTAGAAAACCATGTAAACATTAAGTAAACTCAATTAACTGATTTTCAATCCAATAAGGGTTAATTCTATCTTATTTGGCTCAAGTACATGGTAGCGTATGATTAAAAAGAAAAAAGGGAATAATCTTTTGAAAAGATGGATTATTTGATATAATGATGATGATAATAATATAATGGAGTCTATGGGAGACAGCCATTCTGTAATTCGGAGCTTTCTGGATAACAGGTTTCCGGATGAGGGATCCAAAACCTGTACTATTATCAGTGTGATCTCTTGACCTTAAAAACAATTAGTAATGCTTAGCAAAGAATTATAGTGATAGCAAGAGCAATTGATTTCACTAGGATAAAATCTTTTGCTTGGGAAACAAGTGGCCCTCCGACAGGCTTTCTTGATCGATATCTGGCCAATCGGGCAGGATTAAAAATCCCATCGGATCGCGGCCGCATCTGTTCGTTGATGCGGTCCCGCGATCTGACCGACCGTACTGATCCGAACGTTGTGCCCTAGGGCCCACGATCGGATCAGCCCGATATCGCCCACCTCAAGGTGGGCATATCGGGGAGAGATCCACTCGTTTGGCAACATTGCCAAATGAGCGGATCTCTACGTGTATGGCCACCTTTACTGAATTCCCTCACTAATTTGACAGACCAATAGCCAGACATCATGACTGAGGTTACATAGTTACATAGTTAAATTGGGTTGAAAAAAGACCATCAAGTTCAACACCTCCAAATTAAAAACCCAGCATACACACACACACCCCTCCACTCTTTCACACAAACCATATATGCCCATAGCTATACTAACTGTAGAGTTTAGTATCAAAATAGCCTTTGATATTATGTCTGTCCAAAAAATCATCCAAACCCCTCTTGAAAGCATCAACAGAATCAGCCATCACAACATCACCCAGCAGTGCATTCCACAACCTCACTGTCCTGACTGTGAAGAACCACCTACGCTGCTTCAAATGAAAGTCCTTTTCTTCTAGTCTGAAGGGGTGGCCTCTGGTGCAGTGATCCTCTTTATGGGTAAAAAGGTCCCCTGATATTTGTCTATAATGTCCTCTAATGTATTTGTAAAGTGTAATCATGTCCCCTCGCAAGCGCCTTTTTTCCAGAGAAAACAACCCCAACCTGGACAGTCTCCCCTCATAATTTAAGTCTTCCATCCCTCTAACCAGTTTAGTTGCACGTCTCTGCACTCTCTCCAGCTCATTTACATCCCTCCTAAGGACTGGAGTCCAAAACTGCACTGCATACTCCAGATGAGGTCTTACTAGGGATCTATAAAGAGGTATAATTATGTTTTCATCCCTTGAGTTTATGCCCTTTTTTATGCAAGACAGAACTTTATTTGCTTTAGTAGCTACAGAGGTTATTAAGGCAGGGTAAAGTATCTCTTGAAATCAACCTTGATAACTAATAGTGTTCATAATTCAGCAGTAACTAATGAGGGTCGGGCCGGGTGCAGGTTGCGCAGCCGAATGCAGAATGTGCAGCCGAGTGCAGGCCATGTAGCCGGGCCCCCGACCCCCCTCTGACACAGTCTTCTGTGCGCCCTTGCATAAGAAGGGTCCAAGGGGTTGCAGATCCAGGTGCGATTGCACCCCTTAACTCAGTAGTTATGCCCCTGAATTTCAGCTGGATGCTAGGGTCCAAATTACCCCAGCAACCATGCATTTACTTGAATAAGAGATATGATTGGAAAGGACTTGAATAAAAAGACGAGTAATCGAAAGTAGCAATAACAATAAATGTGTAGCCCCTGTGATCTTCCTTTTATTTGTTAAAATTTTCATAATTTTTCATAATCATGGAGCAATGAGAAATGTAAATTTCTGAACCAATGTGGGTGTGGTTTGGCAGCATGCCGCCCCCTAAAATCCTGCTGCCCTAGGCCCGGGTCTAGGTGGCCTCTCCACAGATCTGGGCCTGATGTTGTCCTCATATATATTCTTTACATATACTGTAACAGTTTGCATTTTCTTCTAGTTTCTTTTAGTTATTAGCAGGTCCCATTCTGGCAGATAATTCAATAGGTGCCTATATGCAATATATATATATAGTCTAATGTGAGTTTAAAGATATTTCCCCTCAGCTCTAGGCAATATATTTGTTGACACACAGTATACATTTCTTGCTACAAATCTAATTAAGCTCAATCCCAACAACAAATAAAACATAAACAAGGCATGTGGCATTTCAGTTAAATGCTATAATACAACTACATTAATTAAAAGCAAGAATAATATAAAGGAAAACACATCTAAGCAGGTCTTGCTTGTCTAGTGTCAAGATTCAAAATTCACAAGCAGGTGTGGCAAGAGAGGAAGTGATGGCTGGATGGCACTATATTAATAAACAAGTTAAACCAGAGAATAATCCAACATAGTGTATAAAACACCCAAAAGTGGTTGACCAGTCATGGGAACCTGCTGTTATGTTAAAGGAGATATGAATGGTGATTTGCTATTAATGACATGCTCTGATATTGCTCAACTTCTTACAGCTAGTGATGGGCGAATTTATCGCCTGCAGTGAATAAATTCGCGAAACGCCAGTAAATATTAACCGGCGTCTCGTTTTGGACACGGGCACGCATTACAGGTGTCCAAAAAATAGACGCCATAAATAGACGCATATGTCCAAAACGAAATGCATCAACATTTCATAATTTTTTCAGTGAAGCAAAACGACCCAGATTCACCCATCACTACTTACAGCATGAAAAACCCATAGTTATCTGTAATCCCAAGGGGAGAAATATTGTTTTGAATTTATTGAAATTCACCCCCAAATAGGAATAAAGCCAAGTGATACATACATTTTACTAATGATCACCTTCAAATAAACTATTACAATGTTTTGCAGCTTTTGAATTTACATTTATTTTTGTGGGGGGTGGGGCAAGGGCTTCAGTTATTTGCATTATAAATGTGCCTCTGAGAATACAGTAAAAATGTTTACTCTCTTTGGCTAGACTATATTCATATAGGTCTCAAATGAATCTTAAACTTTGGCTTCCAAACAGCTGTCTATTGTTTATTGTTGGCATGCCAAACTGTAGAACTGCAGGTCAAAGAAAAAACACAAAGATTAAAAAAGAAATGAAAACAATTGCAAACTGGCTTAATTATAATATGATTTTGTGATGTTTCTAAGCAGCATCCTCAAACCTACACTTCCTCAGTCCCTTCTCAACAACCATCAAACCTCAACCCACTACATCCTGGTTATGTTGTGTCTCTTTGTTGTCTGGTCATCTACTTAAACTATACCTCAAAACTAAAACTTAAGCAACAGATTTATATCAAATTAAGTGGTATTTTAAAGACTGTTACCAAATGGAAAATTTTGGCCTTTTAAATCATTTCCCTTGAGTGACCTTTTCGTGATGGTCTCTGTGCTGCCTCGGAGATCACATGATTAGAAATGCTACAGCTCTAAATATAATAGGAAAAAGATTGGCGGCAAAATACAGAACTCTGCCCATTACTTGGCTCATGTACCTAACATGTTTGGTTTGTTTGTGTGCACTGTGAATCCTAAGATTCCATGGGGCGGACCTTATTTATTGAAATGGCACATACTACTAAAAAAATATATTATTATGAAAATAGTTTATTTACATGAACCAAGGTTTTACATATATTTTATGCAATGTATTTTTTAGAGACCTGCATTATCAGGAGGTATAGTGTTAATCCAAGTTCTAGCACTAAAGAGCTCAATGGCAGCAATTAAAGACTAGTACAATGAGAAGCAAAGGATCTTTATGGTGGACCTGCCCCATTGTCGGATGATCGGATTACCATAGAGATAGTATGCACACTGTTTGGCATGATAACTTAGATGTGCCCCACTTGTCTCTTATTCTGTCCTAAAAACTCTTTCTTTACAATACCAGGACAATGTGAGGCTCTCTGAAACACCTCCATTAAAGACTTTAAAGACTTTAAGTGTTACAAAATAGCTTAATTCAGAGCAACTTTTAAGTTGATCTATATTTTTTATAGTTTTTTTAAATTGTTTTCCTTCTTTTTCTGACTCTTTCCAGCTTTCAAATGGGGATCACTTACCCCATCTAAAATACAAATGCTTTTTTAGGCTACACCTTTATTGTTATTTCTACTTTTGATTACTTGTCTTTAAGGCACTCTCCTATTCATATCCCAGTCTTTTAGTCAAATCCTTGCACGGTTCCCTAGAGTTATTTGGATTCTAGCAACCAGATTGCTGAAATTGGGGAGTTGATGAAGTAAAAGCTAAATAACTCAAAAAACACAAATAATAAAAATGAAAACTACAGTAATTGCCAGTTGTCTTGGAATATCATTCTCTATTTCACGCTAAACTCAAAGTTGAATAACTCCTTTAAAAAACTTGTGCATTGCACCTTCTTACTTGTAGGAGAGCTAAGCACAAACACTCAAGGGACTAATATATTATACTACAGAAATATAGCAAAGTCAAAATCCAAGATAATCAGCATTTTCCGGACATTTCGCACTCCCAGTTAATTTGGTTTACCACAATAAGCACAGAAATGCAAAAATATAAAAGAGTAAACACCAGGTGCTATATGAATATAGAGGTGCTATAGGATTCAAGACTGAAGAAAAACATTTATTCAAAATATATTTAACTCAACAGAATGCTAAGAGAGAGCACAGCCTGTGAAAATTCGACCATCTGCTCACACATCACTTGATTATTTTGAAACTATTTTAAGCCCTCTTAACTTAAATGAGCATAGTCAATGATATTTTGAGAGGGGTCTGTTGCAAATCCATACTGTAGGTGATGCGTGTTGACTTATTCATGTATACTGTGAACCACTCCACCCTACTTCAACGGAGGTGTTGATATGCAGTGTGGGTACAAGATATACTGGCAAACAGATGGCTATTTTAGCTCATATTGTGGAAAGCAGATGAGCACAATATGTGTTTTGAATGGTGTAAAAACAGGATATGATGCTGTCAGAATCATTTACATAGAAATGATACTCTGATCTTTAGCTACATGAAATGGCCAAATAAGCAACTGTTCTCAAAAGTGATATATTTTACTGTTAGATTTCTCTATGTTTTTACATGTGAAACCTTACTCTAAAACTGTTGTTGTAGATGATACCCTTAAAGATCTTTTGCCCCATTTTATTTTTATTATTATATTATATTATTCACTTTAATGCAGTAAATCTATATCAACCAAAATACATATAATAAGCCCAAAATCAACAGTGACTAGGATTTAGATACAGCCACTTTGAAATCCTTAGATACATGCCACTCTGGTTGTTAACAGGAAGGCTGTAGCATCCCCCTTATCACTTAGTATTCCTTCTCCTCCTCTATCTCTAAACTCTGCGCCCTCCCTCAGGAATATATATACGTTGGCTGTTGGCTCATAAGCATGCTCAGTTCTTCCCAGCTCAGATTACTAAACACCCCCTCCAGTCTAACAGCCAATGAAGATATAGCATTGCTGGTTCCCATAGAAACTCTAGCTCTCTGATCCTATTTTTTTCTTCTAACCATCTCTCCTAGGTTCAGCTTAACCATTACAGTGCTCGACCCCAGCAGATTTTTTCTCAAAGAATGTTGTGCCAGTGTAAACCTGTATCCTGCATTGCATGAACTTTACAGCATACTTGTCCTGTTTTCAGATATCAATGTTACCAATGTTATGTTAGAGGATAAATGGCTGCCAGGTGAAATCTGCTATTTGTTTTAGGAAAATGTTATGGTGCTGGCAAATGGAGGGGGTATGTGTTGGCTGTTGGATCATGAGCATGCTCTTCTCAGCTCAGTACAAATGATGTGGCTTGGGTGGGGAAGATATGCCCAACTTATAGACATGGTAGGATAATATAGGCTTTACATGTCCTCTAAATGATTTGTGAGTAGACATAAGATATGGAGATCCAAATTATGGAAAGAACCCTCTTTCAGAAAGCCCCAGGTCCCAAGCATTCCGGTTAACAGGTCATATTCCTGTATGGACCCATGGGGTTAATGTGCCCCTATGACTTTAAATCCCTTCACTTCATGATCTCACTAGTTGCTTGGCAGATGCCCATATAGCCAGTTGTAATTTGCATATCCAAGTTATTGACCAGGAGGCTGGTATAATCAGTGAGATGGGGTGGAACTTCCTCTTTGTCTCCTGGTGTCTGACCCATCTGAATGTTCCCAGGGAGCCTGGGTACACCTAGACCTAGAGAGACCTGAAGCTCTAGTGTGGAAGTCGGGGAACAGGGACCCTGTGAATGAGGCTAGTGAGTGGCAGGTTATAGTACTCTCTAGGAAAGTAAGACAGTGAGGGAAGATATATAGAGCAACTTTGTGCTCCATTGAGGAGGTGTAGCAGGGAGATGCTTCCCAGGTATTGAAGGGACCTACAGCGAAGGGACCACAGTGGATAGGGTTTCAGGATTTAGGTTCTTCTCCCTGACCACTTAACTGAGTGAGATCCAGAGCACATGTAAGGTATATATCCTTAGAGGGAAGTTGTACTGCCTTGATTACAGCCTCAGGGAATGCACCTGCATGTACCTCTGACATATTGTCTAAACTATGTCTATATATTCTGCAAATGCCTCTTTACTGGTGTAAGTACCCTGCGGATCATTTGTCTCTGACAAATAAAAGTTTGTTCTGTTTGATTTCAAGAACCTCCTGGTGCCCATTTCTTTATTGGTTAAAGCACAGTAGCTTGTGGTATTTGTAGTTGCACTACACTGCACCTGCCTTAAGTGTTAGTGTTCAGTGTAACCCATGCTCTAGTATACTAGCTGGTGATTAACCCCCTTGGCCTGGATAGCCCAAAAACATGTTACATACCTGTATAACAAATTCATTACAATCAGTTCACTTTGTCTCCTTTCATGTTTGCTTTTAATTTCTATTCAGTTATTATAGGTTTGTTCAAATAGCACCATTATGTTGATTCTACATTATTTTCAGTTTTCTTGAGAAAAGGATCTTCAACCCAAATTAATGAAATAACAGGAGCAGCATTTACGAAATGCTTTTAACATATGTATGGGGACTTAAATTCTAAAACATTTATTGGGTCTTGTAGATGTCCTATATATGATTATATCCTTCTTTAAGCAACTACTCAGGTATTTGTTTTCATTATTCAGACTGCAAAAGAATGATGCTATAGGCGTCTGGACCTGGGAAACCAGTGTCCTTGCATAACAATATAACCCATGTGATATTCATAACATACTTTAAATGTCAATGATGCCAATAAACGAGTCATTTATTTTTTAGGCATAAAGGATAAACAGATTTTCTTCCAGACCCTGCACTTTCTTCTGTAAATGAAAGTCACTTTACCATAAAATGGAAGGTTCTGTTAAGAAGGTCTAATGCTAGTAAGAAAAAAGATCCAAAAACAGAAGTCCCCAAGGAGAATGTAAAGTCATGTATCAAATAATAAAGACAGTGCATCATTGCATTATACACAATTCCAGCCATTGGATATAACAGACTCTCTATTCATTTGTTCTACCCCACAAGCTACCCACACAAATATACAGTTTGTGCCTGCTTTCAAAGATTTAGGTGCAGGGCCGGATTTACACAACGGGTGCCCCTAGGCCCACGGCTGTTCATTGCCCAATACTCTGCCCTTTATTCGCAAATTTTCATCATCAGGACAGGAGCATGGGGATTGGCGCATGGGAAATTTAAAAAACTACATGTCGGAAATTCATTAAGCAGTGAAAATTCGCTAGCGTTGCTTTTGCTAACGTTCGCCGCACTTCGTCAGGCGAATTTTTGCAAGCAGTACGCAAATTCACTAAAGTGCGAAGTTACACTAAGGTCGGCGAACGGTAGCATAGTTGTGCTAGTGTTACTTCTCCAGGCAAAGCGCATTTAAGCTAGTGATGCCTAATTTGCATACAGCGCAAATTTCAAAGTATAATAGAAGTATATGTTACAGCCACTACATTACACGACACAAGCCCAGGAAACCTTTAATAAATTATATAAAGTTGTCCTATTGCCCTAAACATGTTCCCCCTGTATAGTTGAGTTGCCATGTGTTAGGAAATGTAGGGGGGAAGGAGGGTAACGCCTGATATCGCCATCTGGTGGCTAATGATTGTCATTCAGTTATGAGACATTGATCAGAGACATCCATCACGCTTAAGTGATACAAAAACAGTTGCTAAAAAAAGTACATACACATACTGTATTATATATATATAGCAGAATGCTGAATATTATAAAACACATTATATCAATTACCATAACATAGTAAAGTAACACATAGTATTTGTGCTATAGTGAAAATATCTAATTTTACTGAAAGGCAAAATGTTGTATTTTCCTCCTTTCAGCATTGACTTTCATCTGTGTAGTCCCTAAGAGCTGCACCACATGGGATAACTCAGGGTGACTAATCGCCGCTTCTTTGGGGTGACTAATCTCCCTGAATGGCTTGCCCATGTCGTGCACCTTCTAAACTGTATGTCGCCTGCGCCTATTTCACACGCAGCGCTAAGTCGCTAAAAATTGCCTCTTGAGGCAATTTCGAGCAACTTAGAAAAACTCAGCGGTGCGTGTGAAATAGGCGCAGGCGACATACAGCTTAGAGACACAGGCAAGCCATTCAGGGAGATTAGTCGCCCCAAAGAAGCGGCGATTAGTCGCCAGGCGACTAATCTCCCTGAATCTTCCCGTGTGGTCCAGCCCTAAGTCACATGCTTCCAGTTACTACCAAGTTGGTGAGTACAGACGCTCTATCCTTAATTAATGTAATGAACATATGCCCTTTTACAATGATGCTAGTTGCACTAGTGTCTGTGCTGCTATTTTGTAATTATCTGTATTAATTACCAATCAGCCTTATATTGTGACATGTATATTCTGTATATACAGTATATTGTGAGTGGGTCCCTAAG
Organism: Xenopus borealis; assembly: GCA_024363595.1. Lineage (NCBI taxonomy): Eukaryota > Metazoa > Chordata > Amphibia > Anura > Pipidae > Xenopus > Xenopus borealis. The sequence goes on along the minus strand of CM044432.1, from coordinate 124,226,003 downwards.
CTCAGTAAGTGACAGCAGCACAGAGCATGTGAATCAGTGAATCAGCAGAAAAGAAGATGAGGAGCTACTGGGGCATCTTTGGAGACACAGATCTTTACTGCTGAAGGGATGTGGTTGCCTTGGGCTGGTACAGAAGCCCAAAACATAATGTACCACATTTCTTACTTACTTGTTAAGCTTTAGTTTTCCTAATCAGGCAGGGCACCTCTAAAGTGAGAGAAGTTATAAACCTATGGAGTGCTACAGGCTGTCTTGTCCTCATGGGATGCTAAGCTTGTTCTTATGGGAATGGTAGAGCCAAGCGGGTAGGCTCAGCTTAGGGAAAATTCTCTGGAATAAAAAGAATACTTGAACTGTTTTCAGGTATCATAATGATGGAAATTAAATGTTTGTTATTTTCTGCGCCTAAAGCAAGATCTTTTGGTGCTTGGGAAATTCTACAAATATTTGCTAGTAACGCCCTAATACTCATGGTGTCCCTGGTATTCATAGCTTTTCTCTGGAGTGGTATCATTTAAGATGCTTACAGTGATTTTGTATTTTTACACATAATTTTTCATCAAAGACAGAATGCATTCTGCTTGCTGTGTAGTAATCAATTTATTACAGTCTAATAAAATATCCACAGTGCCATTTTTTGGCCAGCTTTATAAGCAGTTCAACCATGCTTTTGTTTCTCTAGAATCCTTATTTCTTTTTCTTACAGTATTATTAATACTCTGACACATTTATGTTTGTTGTAATAGATCTGTCAAGTCTCATACATTTAGGGTGAAAGATTATACCTGTCTTGGAGGAAGAACTGAAAATACAGACATTTCATGTACTGATATAAGGAGTGAACCTTGTTACATAATTTATTGTAGTTAATAGTTATTATAAGAATAGGGGGTACTGCAATACACGAATTGACTAATCATAGTGGTTTGTGGAAAAATAACAGAGGATAATTAAAGCAAAAGTGTTTTGGACAGGCAACTGATCTTGGCAAAATTTTTTTAAATAAACATAAAATCGGGGACTGATAAATGCACATTCTCTGGCCTCAAGTTCTATTAGTAATTTATGCTGTGCAAAATACATTTATTTACACTTCGGCCTGGCATGGCCTATGCACAGACACATGGGGGGAAATTCACTAAGATCCCAAAAATCACCAGCGTTGGCTTCGCAAGTGTTTGCTGCACTCCGCCAGGTGAATATTCGCCAGCGCTACGCAAATTCAATAAAGTACAAATTTACAATCAGGTCGGCGAACCGTAGCATAGTTGCACTAGTTTTACTTCGCTAGGCAGATAGCAGTTACGCTAATGAAGCCTAATTTTTATACGTCGGGAACTTTAAAGTATAATAAAAGTATATGTTACAGCCACTACATTACACTACACAAGCCCAGGAAAACTTTAATGAATTAAATAAAGTTGTCCTATTGCCCTACATGTGCCCCCTGTATAGTTCTGTTGCCATATGTTAGGAAATGTAGGGGGGAAGGAGGGTAACCCCCCCAAAAAACAATCTTTTTCATACTATCACCCTCCAATGGTAAAACACTCCATCGTTTTTTTGGGACTTAGAAAAATGTAACCTCCTATGTATTGTATTGAACTTCGCCTGGTCTGACCAGGCGAAGAAAAGTCTAATGCGCTTTAGTGAATTTGCCACATATTCTCTGGCTGCTATTTCATTGGAAATTAGCTTTCATAGATTCTCCAACTCATTCTTTATATGAACAAATTATCATCAGTAATGCTGGGACTGTGAGTGTTAGGGTCAAGAAGATAATCACCTCTACATGTTCAAAAGTTGCACCACTTTTTAGTACAAGATTCCTTACCTGCTGTGTGTTAGGAGATGGAGCATGTCATTCTTCAAGATAAAAATCAGAGAACCTGCTGCCAAGTGTTAATCTGCTGTTAGAGCTGTATTACATGTGCCGTACATGCAGAAGTGATGCAAGCTGCTAAAGGAAAGACTTGTTTAAATAGAACTACTACTTAGGGATTTTATAAATCCACAGGTAGGCCATGTTTATGTTTACAGCATGACAGTAGCTTGGAATCATTGGAAGAGATGTTTCTTATATCCCACAGAAACATACAGATACCATAGGATAAGCTGTAACAGTGAAATGACTGATATCACTTCAATTATTGGTCCAGGCATTTTAACCTATCAAAGGAAACAGTTCATATATAGATTGTTCTTAAACCCTTGACCGTTTTGCAAATTGCTGTTTGCTTTCTTTACCATTTGAAGGTGCAAACTGTATACATACATTTAGCTCAGATGGCTCACCATGCCCCACAATGCAACACCGTTTATATATAATAGATAATTTATCACACATTTTTCATATGGAATTGATAGATACTATAACAATTACCAATTACCCACTAAAGCATGAAGCATCTAACGCTAGTGCTAATTCGCCAGCGTAACGTAATTTCGCAACTTCGCAAATCCACTAACACCGACTCTGCCGAATTTTCGGTAGCGAATTAGGTAGACTTGCGAGGGATCGTAATTATGCAAATTCACTAAGATCAACATTTTCCTGAACGTTACCACTTTACTTCGCCTGGTCAGACCTGGCGAAGTTCAATACAATAGATAGGAGTTTGAAAAAAAATGGAAAATTTTTCTAAGTCCCAAAAAAAGCTGGCGTGTTTTACCATTGTAGGGTGAAAGTCTGAAAAAGATTGATTTTTTTTGGGGGTTACCCTCCTTCCCCCCCTACATTTCCTAACATATGGCAACACAACTATATAGGGGGCACATGTTTAGGGCAACAGGACAACTTTATTTATTAAAGGTTTCCTGGGCTTGTGTAGTGGAATGTAGTGGCTGTCACATATACTTCTATTATACACTTAAGTTCCTACCGTATGCAAATTAGGCATCACTAGTGTAACTGCACTTTGCCTGGCGAACTAACGGTAGCGCTACTTCGCTACAGTTCGCAGACCTGAGAGCAAATTTGCATCTTAGTGAATTTGCGTAGTGCTGGCGAAAATTCGCCAACGCTAGCGAATTTTTGCATCTTAGTTTATTTCCCCCCAGGACTCAGAAGGCCAGTTCAAGCGGGGCGAACCCCTGCAACTTTATTCATCAGATGTAACGTTTCGGGGGCAACCCCCTTCTTCAGACATTGATAGATACTATGACACATTTTGATGTGTGCCACCTGATGTCAAAACAAATCTTATTCCATCTTCATCTTCTGAACAGATGTTGCAAAATATTTCATAGCATTTTACATACAGCTCTATGAATAAGAGCTAATATGGAGTCCAGTTTAACTATGCATGTCCAGAGTATAAACAGCCAAAATGGCTCACTGCAGGAGTTTGAACATATGACATAACTGCAAAATTTACATCCATTATCCACATAAGAGAAGGTGGTAAATGTACCTGGGGGGATGATGGCATAGCAAGCAAATAAGAATACAAAATAAATCGTATCCTTCCTCACATCACTTTGTTGCAAAACCCTTTAAACAGACTTTCCATGTCACCAATCATTTAGAAATGTGATTTTTGACACAGAGAATGACATTTTTCCAAACAAATGTCTCTTCAAAATAACTGAAGGATCAACCAAACTCATTTTCATCTTTATTTGCAAACATAAAGCACGAACTTTGAAAGAAGCATCAAGGTAGTAGTGATGACTGAAAATGCTTTATTCCAGAAGGCTTTTTACTATAATAAACACATAAACAGAGATCAGTTTAACTAATAAAAATAAAATAGTATAATCTGTTCTCAAATGACATATATATATCAGCAGGTTATAACAGGTTGTACTGGTTCAATATACAAGGTATGCTGTTTGCATTGCCCCCTCAAGAAATTATCTGCCTAATCCTGTCTAATTGGTCTATTTTTTTTCTATTGGTCTACCATATCCTTGAGTCATTTCCACAACAGAGAGTATTATTGTTGTATTATTCCTTTTTCTAATGTAAAGCTTTATTGGTAAAATCAGTAAGTGTTGGTGTTTATTCAGTAGACATATTCTGTTATGGCAATGTTCCTTTAAGCTGTGTGCTCATGCATGGACACAAGTTGAAGCACCAATGAACACAATAATTAGTGGAGCGCAAACATTTTTTATGTGCACACTTGTCATGTAAAGAGGTTGCAAGCCCACATTAAGAAAATATAAAAAAGCAAATATTGATATACATTAAATAATCTCCATTGCTATTGGAAGCAATATCTGTCTATTCCTTTTCTCTGTACTGCAGGTTTTGACTACACATCTCTTTAAAGAAATATTGCTGTAGCCAAGTCCCTTCATTTACATTTAGTCTGAAATAGACATTGACATTTGTTAATTTCCTATTGAAATATTTTACACCTTTAGTTAAGTATAATGTATGCTTCTTAAACCAGACTCTTTGTTTCAGTCTGTCACTTAATCCAAAGAGCTGCTTAGATTTCTGCTCCTCCTGACATACGGAAAGCAATGTCACAGTAGAAAATTAGGCCACCATATTTATAAATGAAAGGTGGAATTGGTCTACTGAAGCGATACATGACTTCAGCATTCTAAGGGTAATGGCAGATCAAGCCTTTTATCTTCCCCGTGATTTGAAGCTCTAAAATAGCAGCTCATAGGCTACAGCAATAATCACACTGACCCAGCCAAGCTACAAATCCTGTGGGTAGCAAAACACTATTACCTGTACAGTACATCCATAAAATACCAAAAAATAAAATTTTAAAGGGAAACTGTCATGGGAAAACGTTTTTTTTAATGCATCAGTTAATAGTGCTGCTCCAGTAGACTTCTGCATTGAAATCCATTTCTAAAAAGAGAAAACTGATTTTTTTAATGGGGCTAGCCATTTTGTCAATTTCCCAGCTGCCCCGGTCATGTGACTTGTGCCAGCACTTTAGGAGGGAACTGCTTTCTGGCAGGCTGTTGTTTTTCCTTCTCAATGTAACTGAATTGAACACAGTGGGACATGGGTTTTACTATTGAGTGCTGTTCTTAGATCTAACAGGCAGCTGTTATCTTGTGTTAGGGAGCTGTTATCTGGTTACCATCCCATTGTTTTGTTGTTAGGCTGCTGGGGGGCGGGGGGGGATATCACTCCAACTTTCAGTACAGCAGTAAAGAGTGATTGAAGTTTATCAGAGCATAAGTCACATGACTTGGGGCAGCTGGGAAATTGACAATATGTCTAGTACCATGTCAGATTTCAAAATGAAATATTAAAAAATCTGTTTGCTCTTTTGAGAAATGGATTTCAATGCAGAATTCCTCTGGAACAGCACTATTAACTGATGCATTTTAGACTACAAAAAAAGTTGAGGAAGCAGAAAGGGAATATTTAACTTGAATTCTTGAACTTACAATATTCCCTACACCCTACTATCCCTAATTAGGAAATAGACCAGGCCAACAAGACATTCTGTCCGCATCCACCCATTCCGTTCAATTACTTGATTTCTTTCTCGGACAAAATGAATAAAATATCTGTTATATAGAAAGTTCTACAGTACCAATTTCCTACAGTTCTTATATAATACCTTGCTCATGATGATAACCAAACTAGCATAAATGCATGATGATAGCAACAATTCTATTGCATTTCTTAATGTATAATAGTTTTAGTAAACTTAAGGAAAAGTGCAGCAAATTCTGGAAAGGTGGCTGGCATTCCAGATAATTATTCCATATCTAAATGTGACATACACCTGACCAAAACTTGATCAAATGCTAATTTAGAACAAATACATATCTTAAAACTAATTGTTTAACATTTGCCAGAAGCTATGAAAATGAGTAGCCCTAATGAAATGTTGGATCCAGTAGTACTAATTAATTCTTTAGATATCTGGCCAAACTCTCCTCTGCAATTGCTGTTTTCCTTTATTGCATATTATATTATTATTATTATTATTATTATTATTATTAACATGTATTTCTATAGCACCAACTTATTTCGTAGGGCTGTAAAGTGAATGTGATTATACAACTAAATCACATGAATTACATACATAGAACATAAGGAGTTACATACATCACAATAAATATGCAGTTGCATACATCACAATTAGTGATGGGCGAATTTATTCGCCAGGGGCGAATTCGCGGCGAATTCCCGTGATTCGCCGCTGGCGAAGAAATTTGCGAAACTACCAAAAAAATTCTCCAAAAAAATTTCGCCGCCCAAAAACGAGTCGCGCGTCGTTTTTGACGCGACGCGCCGAAAACGACGCGACGCGCGCCGAAAATGACGCGACGCGTCGGAAACGACGCGACGCGTCAAAAACGACGCGACGCGCGTCAAGAATGCCGCGCGACTCGTTTCGCGAATCGGCGAAAAATTCGCGAATTTCTCTGGAAATTCGCGAATTTTTCGGCGAAGCGAAACGCGGCCGTTTCGCCCATCACTAATCACAATAAATACTGGTACAGGAGGTGAGGAAGGCCCTGTACAGAAAAAGCTAAAGGGATAGGGAATGATACACAGGGTATGGGAATGGGCAAGATCAGAATAAAGTGGGTGAGAGATGAAGTAATGTAAACGGTATTGAATTGAGTAGTTAACAGTGAGGGTAGGCTTCTCAAATAAAGTGGGTTTTTAGAGATTTCTTGAAAGCTGAAAGATTGGGAGAAAGTCAGATGGACCGTGGGAGAGAATTCCAGAGGAGGGGTGCAGCTCTTGCAAAGTCTTGAATGTGAGCATGTGAGGAGGTAATGAGAGAAGAGTTGAGTAGCAGGTCAGTAGAGGAGCGTAGTTAGCGGTTGGGTGAGTATATGGAGATTAGTTCAGATATGTAGGGAGGGGCAGAGTTATGAAGTGCTTTGTATGTCAGGGTCATTAATTTGAATTTAATTCTGAAGGGAAGTGGAAGCCAGTGCAGGGATTGGCAGAATGGCATGGCAGAGGAAGAGCGGTTGCTGAGGTATATAAGCCTAGCAGCAGTGTTCCTTATGGACTGGAGAGGTGACAGTCTCTGGAGGGGAAGGCCAATTAAAAGAGAGTTACAATAGTCTAGACACGATATGACAAGAGAGTGAATAAGAATTTTGGCAGCATCCTGGGTGATAAATGATCGTATTTTGGATATGTTCCTTAGGTGGAAATGACATGACTTAACAAGTGACTGGATATGAGGAGTGAATGTCAGGGCAGAATCTAGGATAACCCCAAGGCACCGGGTCTGGGGAGACGGGGTAATAGTGGAATTGTTAACTACGATGGATACTTCTGGGATGTTACTGGTGTTAGTTGGAGGAAAAATAACCATTTAGTTTTGGAGAGGTTTAATTTAAGGTAGCGTAGCTGTTACTAAAATTGTAACAGTTTTCATTTCAATTCCTTATTTAAATAAGTAAGAAAATTAATTTGTAACTTTGTGCTTTGTCAAAAATTTGTGCTTGTCAATAGTAAAAATTACTTCCACCTTGATGACTTTTCCCACAATAATGTTTCTGTCTGCAGTACAGAAATCCCTCACCTTACTCCATGTGACCCAAACTTCTTATGCAAAAAATGCCCTGAGGGTTTTAGTGCAGTTTTTGTGGATTTTTCAGAGTCATTGACAGATAAGATGGTATAAGATCATGTAAAGTCATACTCAACCAGTGAAATCCTGCACTGAGAGTAAAAACACTTAATGCTGCAGAATCTTGAACTGTTGGTTTTTTTGTTTGATTTTCTGTAAGACTTCTTTATTCAGAAGCCTAGAGATTTCTTATATGCAATTCTCTCTACTGTATGCTATTTTTGTTTATTTGGTGCAACCCTCTCAGGGTTCCATTAATGAGACAAATCTTTCAATTTCCAGTTTTTCTGTTTCATTAATTAATCCCAGCCCATGGAGACCTAGGAAAGATGTTCCCCAGTAACAAACAATACACCAATGTCGAACACAATCTACCCAGCTCTGCTATGCTAATAGCAGCAGGTATTTTGCCAATAATATGCAATTTACTGCACTACACAATAAGTATAAATGACTTCCCATTCCATCTACATCGTCATTTTCAAACATTTGTAGAACGGTCAGCACTCCTTTCTGAATTAAAGTGCCTTGGGGGCAGACCATGACATGACAGCCTTTTAGCCCCTCGTGCAGTTCAAAACTACGCTCTCTCCATCTTCCTGGTTTTTCCCATAGATTGAGATTCTTTTGAAGGACAAGGAAAAAAAATATAGCCATAACATCTATTCTACTATTTTTTCTTTATTTATAGTTTGGCCTCTGTCTGAGCCAGATGAAGGTTCCAAGATATTTCCTAAAGCTGCTTGTAGGTTTTTAAATATTAAAAACTCTCAGTAGCAGATTACTTATATTTACTCCCATTTGCACCATGCAGACATCAACTTGCATTTGTCAATACCCTTTTGGCTGTAATAGGCTGCTGAATGTTCAAAAGCTGAATTTACTGACAAAACTGGGAACTTCCAAATAAGTTTATGACTAATATTGGAGGAAATTGCCTCTGGCCACACTAAATAATCAAAGGTAAACATAGGTTTAACTTAGGATTACTTCTCTGTCTTAAATATATATTAACTATTGTTTAGAATTTTGATTATTTTTTAACAGAATGAAAGCTAGCAAAAAAAAAAACTAAATAAAAAGAAATTGAGTGACATCTTAAAAATATATATAATTTGTCTCAAAATATCTGTCTGAGCTGATTAAAATGACAGTTTCTGCTATTTCCACTATATGCTTCAATGAATAGTTATTATAGCTGATTTAAAGATTAGAGGGTTTATTTTAAATTGCATATGCAAAAAGCTAGATGGAAAAGGCAAGCAAATGACCATGATTATTTATCCATAATGCAATGTTTTGCCAGGATTTCAGTTTTATAGTTTTTGCATGCAAAATACCTGCCACCTACTCCAAATCACCAAACACATTGGCTAAAATGTTCCCTTCTTTTTCTGTGTTTGCAGCGCTGACTACATTATAAGTTTCCTTACATTACTGAAGCACTATGAACTTTGCATTAGATCACTTTGTACGGTGGACTGTAAGCACTGTAAGTGTTGTGTTTGGTAGTCAAGGATGAGGAGGGTAAGTATCATCAGGTAATGGTAATGTATGGAATATACGCTGTCCCTCTGCTCCCAGGCAATAATTAAGTAAAGCACGCTTTCTAGCTGCAGATATCTCCCCTTGGTCAGCAACAATAATTTTCAAACATACGGATCCAAGTAGTAAAAGGTATGGGTAGGCTCACCAGGGTTTGGTAGAAAAGGTGCAGGCTGCTGCAGAGGTAGAAAAGACATCCTTGTCGCCATTTGTTGTGTTTGGTAGCCGAGGATGAGGAGGGTATAACAGTGCTTTATTAGCAGGTTCATGCAGCCATTAAGTCTTACTTTCACTTTCAAGCTGTACAGAAAGTCCTGTGTATACACAGTGACACCTGCAGGCCATTTGTATAAACACCACACACTGACCATAGACAAAGACAGAAATGGTGAGTTGGTGAGGTCTTAGGGACATCGTGAGATAATGAGAGCTGTAGTTGACAACCAGTGCAGGTATGAAAAGAATGCTTGGGATCTAGGAGTAAGGGGGTAATTTGGATCTCTGTACCTTAAATAATTTAAACATTAAAACCAACAGCAGTCATTTGCCTCCATTAATGATATCTTATTTCTGATCAAGTACAAGGTACTGATTTATTAATTCAGAGAAAAGGGAAAGCATTTTAAAAATTTTTGAATGATTTTATTAAAATTGGTTCTGTACGAGATGTTCTCTGCAGAGCATGTTTCTGGATAACTGATACCAAAACTTAACATTTCCCAGTTTAGCTTTCCATTTATTCCTCTTTTGCTGTCTATATAATTGACTTGCCAAGTATTACATTGACTCTGTACAGTAATGAGACCTTTTACCCAGAATGCTCTGGTCCTCGGGTTTACGGATAATGAATCTTTCTGTAATTTGTATCTCCGTTCAAGTCTACTAAAAAATATTTTAAACGTTAAATAATCCCAAAAAGATAGTTGTGCCGCCAGTAAGGATTAATTATTTGTCAGCTGGAATCAAGTACAAGGTGCTGTTTAATTATTACTGAGACAAAGGAAATCATTTAAAAAAAAAATGACTATGAAGATTCTCATTCATCCAGGTCATGGTATATCTAATATAAGTAATTCTAAAACAACTGGACTTGCTGAGTAATCATTGAAGATGTTCCACTCGTCATCCGAGCAACTTCTTCAGTTCAGTTGACTGGTTTGGGAAGTCCTCGGCATATAAACTCTTCCACTAATCCAATCACAGTGGCGATTGTAACTCTTCAGAGAGGTGACATCTGAAATTCACAGGGGTGTAATTCTGTGGGGTTACTGTGATAGGATTACCAAGGTATCATGCAACTCCTAGAAATAGATGTGACTTGTGAGAGTTGTGTTTGAAGTGATCTGTAATTGTAATTATTTGACTATAATGGAGTCAATGGGAGACGCTAAGTCCAGTATTTTTTCCGGATGATGGGTTTCTTCATAACGGATCCCGTACCTGTAATTGCTGATGTTAGATTGTATGCCAATCAATCTATAGGATTATTTTTTTTAAAAAATGTGAAAATGCTGTTCAAACTAGCTGTGCCAAAAACGTTCAGTAGGTGGCACTTAAAAGGCTTGCATGAGTCTCAGTCACCATTAACGAAGCAGCAAGAGGGGCTGGAGCCTATCCATCCCTGAGCTCAGTCTGGCTGAGGAGACACAGTAGCCAAGCTCCAGCAAGATCAGCAGTCAAGGCCCATGTATTAGTAGAGACAGGAGGGGAGGGAGTGAGAGGGAGACAGAAGCAGCACAAAGCAAATCCTACTGCAGCCACAGTAACAATCCCGAAGACTGACACGGCACAGCAGATTTAACAGCAGTGATCTGTCACAGAGAGGACATCTCTTTGCCACCCGGATCAACATTAACAAGAAGACTGCTCAGCTTGTATTATGACTGCAAAACACTGAGGAAGAGTGTGGCTGATCTGTTTTTATCAGGTACCATTTACTGTATGTCCTTATACATCTCTGCTGCACGGAAGCCTTGTGCAAACTGGACAGCAGGCAGATTTAATATTATCCCTACGGTGCTGGGTAGCTTTACAAATCAGCCTATGCTAAATATAAGCTACTGCTTACTATAAGAAATAGTTGCTTCATCAGACTGACAAAGTAATTACATTTGTGTAGATTGGACAGCACAGGATACATCCTAGAATTATTTTTTATCCTTTCCTTCATGTCTTTCTAGCTTGTGCCATTTTTAAATTCTGCAAACAGAATTTTTCTGGTGCAATGAATCAATTCGCCCTGTCACACAGAGCTTACAATCTCAGTGATCTGTTGTGCCTGCTCACATATAGGGAAATGAATAACCGATTATGTATCTCCCATAGGTTTGCACTGCATTAGACTCCTTGTTATGATTCACTTCTGTATGAAACTATATCATAAACATACATAAAATATCATAAAAATATCTAGCCGGATATTGTAATTATGTGTTTTGAGAGGCAGCATTAAGGTGCTTAATGGCGAACTCTTACTGGTCATTATGTATGCAAAAGTAGATATAAGTGCAAGGTTTACCATTTGCTACTAGTGTATTTCTCATATATATTTTTTCCTTCATACCTTACAACTATGGTCTCAGCTGGTATAATGTATGCTCAGCAGGGTAACATTAAAAAAAAAGGAAAATCCCATCCCAGCTGCAGAGGATTTTTGCCGTTTATGTACTGTAATCCTGATTTAAAATCAATACTTTCCATGGGGGGAAGCAATTAGGTTTCTCCCTACATTGTTTTACTGACTGAAACACAGGAAAAGTGGAGTTTTAAATACAGATGTTGCATGTGGAATAGGAAAGATGTATTTTTATCTAAAGACTCCTGGCTCATTTATCTTTCTCAGAATGATTCAAAATGATGTCAGCTAGCACCACATCCTTAAAATCAGTGTCTGGTTTAAAACAAATATTGATAAAGATAAATGAATATTGATTGTCAACCGACTCCAGTTTGATGTTGCCCTTTATTTGTAACAGGGCAATAAATTATTTTAATCTCAGGTCCTTTACAGAATACATAGGGAGGCAAGAAAAATATTTTTGTTTAATTCTATGAATGTTCTGTTTAATGAAGACTGGAAAGCAGCATTAAAGAATGCATTATTGATTTCATGTGAAAAATGCATCATTGTTTATGGGAAAAGGGAAATGTACAGGCAATCTCTATCACTGATATTTTCCTGAAAATAATGATACTACATGTGTCATTTTAATAAAAGACATAATTTGTTTGGTTATGTTCCACATAGAGCATCCATTTGCAGGTATTTTTGGAATGGCATTTTGTGGGGTATCCACAGCATGAAACATTTTAAAATAATACTTTTCATATAATCAGATTGCTGTGTTTTCTATCAATCGTCACTAATATCTAAAGCTAATAAAAAAAAACATAAGATTAATCAGACGCGTTTGGGAAATGATACATATTATTTACTGGTAGAAGAGGTTTGTGTGCATGTTTCTGATTGGTTGTAGTGAAGATTAAGAGAGTAGTTGACACATTTCTATAAACACTGGCAAAACAGCGAATAACATCATCTTTCACCTGCTTCTGAAAATCTATGTAAAATACCTCTTTTTTTATATTTGGATAAGAAGCAGTAGTTCAACTCCTCACATTGAGTACACTGCAAGAACTTCACTGCTCATATTTAGAATCAAGCAAATGAAGCTACAAAATATATATTCTTATTCTATTAAAAATGTGTATTATTTTATTCTTGCCAAAAACTTTGCTGGCAATCAAAATAAAAAGCCAAAGTACTTTTTACATTTTTATGGTTTTGTTTGTTTGTTTTGACTGGAGGTAATGGCATGCAGACTGCCATGCTCATGGTACTGAGTAGTGACATTCTTCTTTCCCGCAAAATGAAACAAAAGGATATTATTTCCTGTGCTAATGAAATTGCATTGATTACAGAAGATGCATAAGTCAGAATGGCAACAAAACAATACAAGGAGAGACACCCACACATTTAGCTCTCTTCGAAGCTCAGTATCATTATTTTTACAAGAAGATAATGCAAGATTATTAGCATTCAAAACACAATTCTGCTTGTGCATGCTTTGGGTACACACTATAATAGATATATTTTGGGAAATTCAAGAAATATAAAAATGCTACCATTACTAGCTGCTGTATGCAGCTAATGAGGACTCTAGATTCAGATTCTAGATTTCAGGCATTTCTTGATTCAGAGCTTCTGAAACACTGCACTCCATGTGGTATAAATCTCCATTAAAAATTCTACAAGTACCTTCCTTTTAATAGTTCCTGGAGCATATTTATTGAACTGATATGAACACAGTTGCAAATCAAATCAAGGCCAATTCACATCAAAGAGAAATGCAAACCTGTAAAAAAAAAAAAAAGAATAGGAAATGGTATTGCTGTAGCTGTAGCTGATTTCATAAAGGATTCAATAATATGGCCTTCTAGGTTGGAGATAAATTCCAGTATTCCATATTATAGAAAATGTTAGTACTTGTAGTGTTTGTGAAAATAAAACGACTGGTAAATGACTGGCTTTTAGGACAGTTAGAGCTTTTTTGTTAATGCTATATTTAAATGGCTTTTTTTGCATAGTCTTGAGACACAATAAAAAGGAACAAGGCTCATACAATTAAGTATCTACTTACCATATCAACAGAATTTTTTGTCAATAAAATATTAAAAGTCTGTTAATTGATTGGATTTAGGTACAAGGCATGAAGTAATAATGCCAGATACACACTAGAAGCTGCAATGGACATCTAAGGCACTGCATTGTAGTTTAATTTAAGTGAAACTGGAGGAAGAAAGTCTAGTAGGTTACCTATGATTCTAATGTGTAGCTTCTTGGCGTTACCAACCAATGGGAACATGGAGAGTATATTTTTTGCACCTCCTACTAGAGGTATAGTATGTACTAGTAATAAGCACCAATGAGCTAGCTCTACATAGTATAAGGCAGATGCAGCTTATGTATTTCACAGACTTCACTGGGTTACTGGCAAATTACTTACTAAATACCAAAGTGATTGTTTGGTGCCAATATGGCAAATATTTTCTAGACCCATGAGTGCTTGTTTACCAATAAAAACCCAAGTGCAAAGTGCCTGCACCAATTCACCAACCTGATCTTGTGAACTACTATACATGCAACTGCACATTATGCTTGGGATCACTGCAACCACTAGCAGATTTGCTCTGTTGGTAATTCCAGGGCTCCACTAGTGGGCCATATCCATGATTGAAACTGACTATTACCAAATAAATTGGCTATACTTTAATTGGCAGTGAATGTATTGGTGCATTGGAAGTGATGCCAGTCCCACTCTGAAAAAGCCTGCCAAAACTCCATAGTCATGAAATTGATGACTAAATTACAGTGTATTAGCACATCTTATGCAAGTTGTCATATACACTTCTTAGTGTGCACCTACAATTATACTGGAATTCTGGGAAAATGCTGCAGTGTGTGAAAAAAAAAACATGGCAATACGCATCCCCAATTTTCAGTCTGCAGTGGTGTCTGTTTTCGTAAGTGAGCCTAAGGTCTGCTGCAGAAATAGGACAACAGGCAGGGGATAAAATTATTTGTAACAATTGGCTGCTATACCTTCCACTAAAACTGGCCTGTGATATATTTTGGTGTTGACATAGCAGCATGCCCTATTCTAGAAAGAAGATTGCTGATTAATCTTGTTTCATGTAAGTGTAGATGCGGCAGTGCTTTACAGTCTTGGATGGCACTTAAATGCTGGCATGCTTTCCCCAATCAATGCAAAAACTGTAGATTCAACAAAACTGGAGGCAACGACTGGGAATTAGAAATTTCTTAGATTTCTTGCAAATCATTAGTTACATATAGAAAGTTAGCAAGCTAAGCTGACAATAATACATACTGTATAAAACACAATTTCCGGATGAGGATAGACTAATGAACATGAAAAATGGAAAGTAAAATGTAAGTGAATTGTTCAATAGTCACACAGAAAAAGGAATTATAATTCATAACAACTTTGCTCTTCAGCATATTTATTTACAAGGGGGCAAACCCCAAACATTTTCTGTGTCTGTGCTGAAATAGGGCTGAATGGAGTACTGTATACACATAATCATTGGCCAGAGACTTTGTAATCCCTTTTGTGCGTTTAATGTTTATAGTTCCATTGCAGTCATTAAACTGTTCCATTATAGGCCTTACATGTGATTGCTATGCATCTCAATTACAGTAATCAATTCTTGAGTGCTAGATGCAAATACTGGGGGCTAAAGGATTCTGTGGTGGGGGGGGGGGAAAGCTGTGTTTCAAGTGGCCCTTTGCCAGTTACTTAGCTATCATCACCACCTGCTTGATATTTGTTTAAATACAGAGGGGACCCTAACATGCCAGTAGTGTTTTACTTATCTCTGGACATTGACACCTTCTATCATGACTGGCATTTAAGAGGACAGGAGTAATATTACCGTAATCACAACACAATTTTAAAAGTCCCTGGAGAAGGGCAGACCGTCAAAGGGATATTGTCCAGAAATAATTGTTGGTAGTGATGCCCTATGTGAATGAGATCACAACATGTGCACAGGTGTTTTATTCATAAATAGGTTTGATTATATTCCTAAAGGTATGTGATTTATAAGTGTATTATCAGGAAACCCATTGTCCAGAAAGTTTAAGGCCATCTCCCATAAACGCCATTTTAATCAAATAATTACATTTTTGGAAAATGATTTCCTTTTCCTCTGAAATAATAAAACAGTACCTTGTACTTGATCCCAGCAAATATATAATTAATCCTTATTGAAGGGAAAACAATTCTATTGGATATTATTAATGTTTACATAACTTTTTAGTTGGTTTAAGGTATGGAGATCCAAATCCCCAGGTCCCGAGCATTCTGCATAACAGGTCCCATACATGTAGTTTATTTTGATAGCTCAACCAGTAAGGGCAGAACTACATGGACGATTGCGGTCCATTTTTGACACATCCTACGCTGGGAGTTAAAACGCACGTGACTTGTTGCATGCGACAAAATCAAGGCAACTAATAGAAAGCCAGATGTTGTCGCACGATTGATCGACGCGACATGACTGTCGGATGAAAATGCTGCAAGCTGCGTCTTCATCCAACAGTCGTGTGCGTTTTTACTGCCGTTGTTGGATGCGACGAAAATGGACCGAAATCGTCTGTGTAGTTCTGCACTAAAGTTTTATCCTGCTACAACATTGCTGGGAGCATTGCAAATTTTTGAATCATGCTGGAATCAGACAATTAGATATAACAAATGATATGGTTATATGCTGTCATGGAATGAGCAATGTGCTTGGGTCCAAAAGTGCAAGACAATAATTCCAGAGTATGCATATTATCTCACTTCAGGCATTTATTTGTGCAAATTCACCAAACTTAAGGCAATCTTTTTAAGGCAATCCCTTCAGTTAGATGGCAATGCCTCAGTTGTAAATTGCAATACTTATTATTCTCCTATTTCTGTCTGTATGTTCGCCATCCAATGAGGTTATAAGATGTAGGGGAAAGGACCTTCCTACTGTGTCTCTTACCACATGGCATGGAATCTCTGTATATTTAGTGGTAATTATTGTAATGCTTGTCCTCCTTGTATGTTCTCTTCTACATTGTAAAACATATCAACGCTGCATATCCTAGTTGTGCTTTACAAATGAAGTTTTACATACATACTGTATACGCACTAAGATAAATTCTATAGGACAGGGACACCCTTTGTCTTGTTATTTAATACTTAGCACTACATTGTGAGTGTGCATGTATTTTTGTTTGTATTAATTCATGATCCCTTTTTGTTTCTTTATTTTTTTAATGCAGAGCACTGCATATATTACCTCTATGTAAATAAAAATATGAAATTGTACCTACAAAGCGTAAGAGGTCAAGGAGTTCATTACCATTTAAAGGTACAATGTAAGTGTGGGAGTTTTTATACAGGAACTCTAAGGTTACTTTATATTTTTCAACCAAGGGTACATTATATATATTATATATAGATATATAATTCTGCATTTATATAATTATAAATCAGCCCTATAACATAATAAGCGGGATTTATCCATTTTAATCGCTGATCAACAAAATACTTTTTCGATTTGTAACAGTTTGGCACAGATCAGACTCAGTAAGCAAATAGAAATTAGATAATCAATTGGGTTTTGAATCATCAATTGATTTGCTGGAACCACAACCATAAAACTGCTGTGTGAATCACGATTTGAGTCCAAATTACATGTGAATCTCAGGAAATCCAGAAAAAATTAATTAGTGAATTGATCTGTATGCCACTGAAGGTTTATAAGCTATTTGAATTTTACAGGAATGAGTCAGTCATTGGTGCAATTAATAAAAGCTTTGTCTCAGTAAAAATGCACAGCATGCTCTTCTAATTCAGAAACAGTAAAGCTTTGCCTGGGAGTTGTATTTTGGCAACAGTTAGAAAACAATTGCTTGGCTACCCCTGTTCTATATTATCTTAAATGTCAATCAGTATTATATTATAGGATTTGTTGAAGTCATTGTAGAGAAACCCCAGGTGCTGTTATAAATGTTGGAAGGATTATTGCACCCTTTGGCATGCTATTGTGTGATGTTCTGATGTGTTATGTAAGAATAAAATAAAGTCAATGGCATTTGTATGTAAATGTTTTATTCTAGTTTAAGCCCTTTCGCTGTATTTATCAGGTATGCTATGGATGATTGAAAATGTACTGGTGAATCTGATTTGATGGGAAAACAAAACAGCAGCTGGCTTGTCTATTACAGTTACAATCTGGTTATGCTCAGCTAAATCCAAACTAGATTATTCAGTAGAGAGGTGCATTTCCATAATGTATTGCATTTACAATATAAATATCTTTCTCTCTATCCATGGAACAATCTACACATACACATACACCACTCAAAACTACACCCACAATCAGCCTTTTGCATTTAGATTTAGAGAGCTAATATCCAGCAACATATTATACAGAAAGCTCTTACTTTTTTCCTACATATTATTATTGTAGGAATGTGAAAATTTAGACACCCACTGTCACGAACGGCACCCAATACCAGAACAGGTGCCAAACACCTTTGTCTCAGCTCGGCTTCACCAGTTAAGTGACCGCCTTTGGACTCGGGAGGAGCCCTCGGCTTACTCAGATGCCACCTGGACTTATCGAGAGGTGTAGAGCAAAAGTTCTGGCTAGCACAGGGGCACGATCGTCTCACCAGGGAATTAGATAGAAGAATACCACCAAATGGAGTAGGCAGGCCGGAACAGCACAAGCTGCGTAGAATAGTCAGACAGGCCAAGATCAGGATTAGAGAGAGTAGAGTAGTCAAGTAACAGGCGAAAGGTCAGGATACCAGAGGACAGAGTAATCAGACAAGCCAAAGGTCAGAATTGGAGAAAGCAGGAATAGTCAGGCAAGCAAGGGTCAAACACAATAGATCAGTCAGGATACAGTAAGGAAACACACCCAGGAACTTAACAAATCACGTCAGCGTGCCTTTAAAGGAACCCGGAAGCGCGCGGCGCGCGCCTAGGAAACCGGCACTGGAGGAGAGAGGATGCACGCGGCAAGCGTCCCCGCCAAAGGCACGGGGGCCAGCCACTAGACCACCAGGGTAAGCGCTCCTTACACCCACACATATTATTGACAGGCACATCCCTGGTAATATGGATGCCTAAATTGGTCCTAATGGGGTCCGTGTGTCTTAGCTCTGCTTATGTAAGCCCCTGTAGTTCTCAGAGTGTATGCTAGATGGCAATGTGACAAAGTATAAAGGTCTTGGGAAGCATGCGGTCTGGGTCCATTTTGCTTTAGCCCTTACCTGAGCAGGTAGGAAGGGAATGGGCACTGGTCCCTAGGAGCATTGGCCCTAGTAAAGAGAATAGCAATACTCTGTCATAGATCACTCTAGGAGTGATAGATAGCTTAGGTAGTTGAGCAGCCCAAAGCTCCAACGAGGAGAAATAGAGGGATTGTGATCCCGGGTACAAAGTAGTAGGGACTAAGGGGGAAATTCTATAAAGTGCGAAGCGGCTAACTCTAGTGCAAATTCACTTGCATGACGTCATTTCAGCCGATTTACTAAGGGTCTCGGGCGTATCTAGACTCTAACGCAACTTCGCATCCCCAGCAGTTGTCTGAAAGCAGCCTATTAGATGAGAAAGGGAAACTGATTGACATCCTCCCATTCCATCTATTAGCATACAAAAGAAAGGGGATTGATCAATGTACATTCCATGGTTCCCTATTTAATGTGTAATTTAGTATCTAGTCAAGTGCATGTATTTTCAAAAACAGGGTTTTTTTAGTTACAAAGTTATGATCTTGAAATTGGTAAGCTGCCATACCATGTAAAAGTAAAACCTATATGGTGGTCTCTTATGATTTATCTTCAATCAAATTTTTCATAGGCTGGCATCTCCCTGTCCTTAGCATTTATAAGAGACACTGCCAATAACAAAGTATTGTTTCCACAGGCTTAATCCTTCCCCTTGTGCAGAGACACTGCCCAGGCCAACACCAGTGTTTAAAAGGCATAATACCACCATCAGTTAAAGGGATGGGTGTATTGATCTAATAGGTATGGACGATGAGATGTAAACAACAGTCTCATTTGCCACAAATACAGCCAGAAGCTTATCTTTGAATCCTATACTTCATTTAAGGAAATCAGCATTCTAAAAAAGGACCTTTTAGTTCAAAATCAACTTGTCGTTGGTAGTGCCAGGCGGATTCCCTTCAATTAAATGGCAGGATGTATGGTCATGTTCAGGCACTTCTCTGATGGAAGAGAAGTGAACCTTTGGATTACAATTCACATTTTCCTTTTTATTTATATAAAAAAACCTTCCATTTTCAGTGGCAAGTGTTTAGTCTATCCAGTGCTTACCACTCAAATATGGCCTTTAGGATATCAGATCTTTAGGGGACAAGATGAAGTTTTGCAGTTGCAGAGTAGTTATTAAACTCCATGATACTTATTCCTAGACTAGCAATGATAATGGAGAAATAATATTAATTCAGTGGAAATAAATATACATTTCTTGGAAACACTACGGGGTTATTTATCAAAATCCAACATTTTCTCACAATTTTCTGAAAACCACTGCAACCAAATCCATGTGTACTTTTCCCCCCATATTTATCAATACATTTTCATGAACATTACTTGTGCGGGAAAAGACTTGATAAAATTGTGAAAAAATCTAAATCCAAAACCTGTGACTTTTTCCGATTATTGCTTGAAAACCATGAAATCTTCAGATTATTGAACGAAACCCAGCGCAGATCAGGATATCAGTTTTAAATGGGACTCCCCCCCCCCCTATTTATCAATACATTTTCATGAAACTTACTTTTGCAGGAAAAGACTCAATAAAATTGTGAAAAAATCTGCAACTACAACTTTTTCGGGTTTGACGCTCAAAACCTGTGACTTTTTCAGATTATCACCTGAAAACCACGTTATCTTTATTGAACAAAACCCAGTGAATATCAGGATATCTTCCAATTGTAAATGGGACATCTGCCATTGATGTCTATATGAACACAGCAGATCTGAGATGGAGTTCTTTTTTGGACTTTTATCACCATCTGGGTTTAATAAATCTTGAAAAATTATATTTATTTTTCTATGAAAACATTGTATTTTACCATTTAAAGTCCAACCAGAAAAAATCAAACTTTAGTAAATAATTCCCCAAGTCACACAAGTAAATGAGAAAATTCACAGGATGCTACTGTAGGTATTAGAAAAGAAGGAAACCACTTTATAGGTTACTCGAGCTACCATCTCTTATTTTATTCTAGAGATGGATTTCCAAAAAAGGATATTAATAATTTAAAGATACTTCTGAAGTGGATAGCAAAATTTGCTATCTAATGGTAAAATCTTTCAGGAAACACTTAAAGACCTTACAATATGCAGGATTATTTATGGAAGAGAGAAAGAAGCTACTTGTGAGGGAATCCTTATAATGCATTAGGGGATTTTAAAAAAGCTGATTTGTGTTAAAAGGTCCGATAACTCAAAATGGATAGAAATTAGGTCACTTTTAGGTTTAACAGCTATTTTTGTCTTGATAAGCATTCATAAAATGTCACTTTTAAGAAAAGCTGGTGCATGATATTTGATTTGGAGTGATTATGAATGTGCTCAGCTTTGTTTGGAAAAACTACCTGTAAGGAGTGAAGGAAATACAGGTTTGTAGACACACCGTGTAATCCTTGTAAGAACCCCTTACACTACAAAGGATGAACATGGAATTAATGCATACAGAGCTTTCAATGTGCATCATATTGTTCATTAGACAATTACTGAATTATGAATTTTCATTGCGTATCTTGTTTTTCATATTTGCACGAATCTGGCTGAAATTGTTATTCCCACACAGTAGTAAAACATGCCAGCACATTTAGTTTTGCCAGTCAAGAATACAGCACATTTCCATATCTGCAATATATGAGTCAGCCATTGCTCATGCACTTTAAAACAGATTCATTAAAATTTGATCTGGGGGATCCTAAATGGTTCCCATTGGTTATATTTGTACACAGTAAATGAACACTTTGCTGACAGTCAGGAAAGCCTTTAATGGACAGGGAAAGTGAAAATTCCTGGGGTAACAAAATTTTAGACATCCCCAAAGAATGCAGTTGCTAAACTGTCCCCTGTCCAGCACTCTTCTTGCTGAAAACACCATCCAACCCCAGGGGGTGGATGCCTTGACAGCTTTTAAACTGAACTCCCTCAGATCCCTTACAGCTTGTCAGACCATTTTCATGAGCAGAGCAGTATAGGAATATTGGTAATTTACACATTCACAACACAGTCAAATAAAACCTATTCAATGCCAGTAAGGCATCCCTGGAAGCCCAGTGAAGATATTGGTGTTACACACATTGCAGAATACCCCAGACTGATGCATTTTTTCTAAAAGAGGAGCTTCAATATGTGGTTCAAAAGTTTATGATTATAATCACTAGGGGTCCAGGTTTATGATTGTACTTAGCAAGTGGTCCAAAGTTTTATGATTATCCTCACTAGGCGGTTCCCAACAAATTGCTCCCCCCACCAGGGATTTTCACTTTGCTTGTCATTTAAGGAACTTTAAAATTTATCAAAGCAAATCAATGTGTCAATTTGATAGAATGTGTTTGAGAGGTTGAATTCCATGTCATGCTATAGGGTGCTAGAGCTCAACAAACATGAGGGGAAATTCACTAAAGCACAAAGCGTCTAACGCTAGCGCTAATTCGCCAGCGTGACGTCAAATCGTAACTTCACAAATTCACTAACACTGACTCTGGCAAATTTTCGCTATCGAAGTAGATAGACTAGCACAACTTCGCACCCTTACGTCAGGCAAAGTTGTGCACAGACGAAGGATCGTAATTACGTAAATTCACTAAGATGACCATTTTACTGAATGTTACCACTTACGCTAGACGTTACTTCGCCAGTTCAGACATGTCGTGCTGCGTTTTCATCCGACAAATGGATAAATGTAGTTCTTACCTGCGATTTCTGCTTTACTTCCTGTTATCTTCAGAACATCCGACACATGGCATGCATTTCGTTGCATGGAGACATGTCGGCTCGAGCCTCATCGTGAAGTTGGGGTATGAGTGAGTGAGGTGCTACAGGATGACAGCTGGGTTTGATTAGCCTCAAGTCACTAATCGGTAGTCCTTAAAACCCAGGCTGGTCAGTCTCTCAGGATCTCTAACTAGGAGAGACACACAGAGAGGGTCTGGGGATTCTGACCTTAAGTATTCAGTGTGGTTACCCAAAGGAAGACCTGTAATTCTGCTGTTTTGTTGTTGTTATTGAACTGATACTGCTGCTAAAGTTGTAGATCAGTCAGCACTCACTGTGTCAGTTCATTAATTGCAGGTGCCCGTGATCATGGTCCACTCCCCACTTAGGTTACAAGACTCCAACATACAACAAGTTTTATCAAGCTTGAAGGTCTGGGAAAAGGCCAGAAACATTGCACTGTCGCAGATCTAAAGCCATGTGTTCAAATAAAGGCTTTTTAAATGAAATTTCCTGTATCGGATGTGCTGTGTCATTTATTGCTGCTGAAAGCTATTTTTGTTATTGAAAAGAAAAACTGCCTTTAGTTTGTACCTGTTTGCTGACTGCTCAAATAAAAGCCATTTATTATGACTTTTGCTGTCCTGGTGTTTACTCGGTAGGAACCTGTCATAGGGTATTAACAACCCATAGCACAAATGATCATGCATTCCGCTGACTAGTGATATGTTGGATGGTCCCTCATCTAGACCTTACATTGTCTAGTGTGTGGGCTGAAGATTGACAATAACCATCCCTTCTATCTGTGTCTACCAATCTCACTTTTTCCATGGCCTTTCCCCATGGCTCCCCTATGGTTTCCAAGTTTGCTGTACCATTAGTAACGCCAATGAGAAAAGCTTGGTTCTAATAAAGTAGAAACCTTACTAAGTCTGAAACCATCATAACTTCATCATTTAAATTAACAGTAATCCATAAATGTGCCCCTCTCTAATGCAGAGTTGGTTAGATTCAAAATCTTAGGTCACAATTATATAATTAACTTTTAGGCTATTGCTACAGTACATGTGGCTCTTTCTTGGCCACCCTATAAAAACAGGCCTGTCTGCACTGAAAGCCACTACATCAGATGGAGAAAAGCTAAAGTTTTCACACCTGTTCCTTCATTTCTCTGCCATGCCATTGGCCTGTGCACATACACATGGAGTATATATCAGCATAAATATACATACTTTAGTTTAAAATTTAAGCTCTTTGTGCCTGTGCAGGGACATGAAGGAGCACATGGAAGTCCAGTGTACTGTGAGTCTAAGATAACACATATTCAAAATGAATCCTCCTTTATCCATACATGCACAGATAAAACAATTTAAATTAAAAAAACATATTTCTAGAATTTATAAGATTTCACGAAATCCCAGACACAGAACTTCATGTATAAAAGCATGGAGGGAACTTTAATTTCTGGTTTTACTGGTCCTATAGCACCATCAAGGTCAAGTAATAATATATTCACACTTGATCTAGAAGCAACAATGGCTTCCCTTGGCAGACAGGGAAGAATTAGTGATGGGCGAATTTATTCGCCAGGGGCGAATTCGCGGCGAATTCCCGCGATTCGCCGCTGGCGAATAAATTCGCGAATCACCAGCGAAATTTCGCTTTCCGAAAATTCGCCGAAAACGAGTCGCGCGTCAGTCGCGCGTCATTTTTGACGCGACGCGACGAAAACGACGCGACGCGCGTCAAAAACGACGCGACGCGCGACGAAAACGACGCGACGCGTCAAAGTTGACGCGACGCGCGTCAAAGTTGACGCGACGCGCGACAAAATCGTCCCGCGACTCGTTTCGCGAATTTTTCGCCAATTCGCGAATTTCTCAAGAAATTCGCGAATTTTTCGGCGAAGCGAATCGCGGGAGATTCGCCCATCACTAGGAAGAATGCCTTGAAATCTGCAGTATAATCTGCTCATAGATGCTCATTTCAAGCCTAATAACACCCAAAATAAAATTACACTAAAATGTGTTACTGATAAACAAAATCATATTCAATAAAAGCTTCTTGTTTGTCGGTGAGTGTATTGTACTTGACACATTTGCTAACCAGGTGAGGCCATTTATAGTCTGCTGTGTCTTAAAGCAATATTCAGCTCTTGGCTATAAAATGTTGAACATATGTTACACTTGATTAGTGACAACAGCATATTTACAGATTGCTTTTGAAAGCAAGCGCATCCTTGTAACTATAAAAAGCCACCAGTGACTTCACTGGCAATAAGACTTTGCTGGCAAACAATCACCCAACGAGGCTAGATCATCTGTTCCATACCCTGTGTTAGCAGTGACATATGAGCTAAAAGTCATTTCAGCTTATCTTTTAAAGTGTTTGATAAAGCCTCTTTTTTTTTTTTTTAAATGGTCTACTTACTCGTGCTTGTGAACAAGATCTCCACGTATTGATCCTGTAGAGTTTCAAAATCCATTCAGTTGCTGAATTAATGTATTCGTAAAAAATAACTTTAACAGCATTTTCCTGTGTTTCAGTATGTGAAACTTACATGTATGAATTCATTTTATCTGCAGGAACAATATTATCGTGGTAAAAGAAAAGATAAATGTCTTACAGTATGTTCAGCCTCTTTGGTAATATTCTCCTTTGGACTGAGAGGATGACACATAAGAACTACTAAATTGCTTTCAGATTAATCAGTGATAGTAGAAATCCTTCCTGACTCCAGAAAACTGGAAATGAGATTTCTTCCTGGCTCAACATGTTCCTGTAATTAGACTAATGGTTGTAATTCTGTATACCCTAGTGTGCTAGAAAGATGACCAATACCAAAGTTTCTTGAAGGTATTGACCATGCTAGTATGCTAGGCTGCCACTGGTGTTTCCATGACTTTAATTTAATAGACAAACATTACTTAGATCCACCTGATCAGGACTTAACAGACACATATTCATGTTTTAAATGTGTAATTTCTAAAATATTACTGAAACATATTTTACAAAAACAACAGCCAATCAAACAGTGTACACATCTACAGTATATTTGTTTTTTGAGCTATCAAAAATCAAAACATGATTAAAGGGCTTTATCCGACTCCTGCCTAAATTGAATAAAATGGAGTAAGTCAGTATTAGAAGCATCAGCTCTACCAGCCAACTATTAGTTTATAACTAGGTTTACACCCTGACTTAATCACTGTTTCAGTTTTTAGGAGGCACATTTACTGTATTCAGAGGGACAATGGGGACCCTAAACAGCATGGGGTCCACCTACAGTATAGTCTGGGAATTACTGGAATTAGACATAACACTTTGTGACACCAACAGACTATAAGAGGTCCACATCCTTTATTTTCCATTCATTGCTTTTCGCATCTTTCAATCTTCAGGACAAAAACATCCTGGGGGTTATTTATCAAGCTCCAAATATCCAAAATTCGAATAATTCATAGTTTTCAGAATTTATTAAAGTCTGATGGTCTGAAAAGTCTTCCGATGATATCCTATGATTTCGGGATTTCAGACCAAAAAGTCAAAAAAAGTCCAAAAATTTGTAGTATTTGCAGAATAGTCTGAAAAATGTGTACTTTTGAGGCAAAGCTCCTAAGTTATCGGATTTTTGCCCGCGCCTATTTTTTTTGGACTTTTTAAATGATAGCTAAGGTCCATCTGAGCAATCAGAGTTGCTCGGATTTCTAACTTAGAAATACTGAGATAAATTCGGAACTTGATAAATAACCCCCTAAGTATGCTGGTTCACCTTGAAGTCAAAAATTAGTTTTTGCAACTTAGACTAATGTTAACATTTTGAACAATATCTATTAGAATATTATTAGACCATTCTTCAATCAGGGGAGCTTTCAATTATTTAAATCCACCTCTGTTACTTGTAGACCCTTACATAAAATTGCAGTATTTAGATGTAAGTTTGGGAACTCATGTGTATAATCACATCATGCCATTTATAACTCTATTCTTGAGCTGTATCAGTGTTATGATAAGGGCTGTATTTTTGTCTGGTGCTATCATAGGCACCTGACCTCTTCGCTCCCCCTACCACCTACACGGCCGAAATTTATATACAGGGGAAGAGGAGGTTTTTTTTTGCAGAAAATCTATTTACCATATAGGCATCCAAGGGCTGCTGCTCTAGACACAGGCCCTCAAGTTCTTATATTGTAAGTACAGCCCTAGTTATTTCATGATATAGTATGAGATTATATGAGATCCAGTAATATATGAACATCTTGGGGCAGCCCCATAGGATAACATAAGATGTATCTTGTTAATGAAATACATTCAGTAATACTATGAAGGACCCCAAAGATGACTTATTGCAAGAAGCACTCAACACTGAGAGGTTATTTACTGAAGTCTGTTTTTTTATGGTTAGAGTTTTAAGGGGGAAAACACCATTATTTAATTGAATTTTTTTTTAATTTTTATGATTTATTATACCCCAATAAAAGTCTGAATAAAAAAATACTCCATCTCAAACCTGTGAGGTCATGTATAACTCAATGGCAGATGTCCCTTTCACAAATAGAAGATATCATGATCTGTGCTGGGTTTCATATGACAATCCAAAAAATCTGAGTTTTTGATCTTAAAATACAAAAAAATTTACGATTCGGATTTTTTAACGTCTTTTCCCGAACCAGTTTTTTTTCGAGTAAATATATTGATAACTAAGGTAAAATTGTGGATAGGTGTCTGGTTGAAGTTGTTTTAATAAAATAATGACATAAATTCCGATTTTAATAGCCAAACCCTTAGGGGTAAATTCGTCAAAGAGTGAAGTTCCGCCACTAGAGGGAAATTCCGCAGCTCTCCATTCATTTCTATGGGATTTTGAAAGGCGCATTTATCAAAGGGTGAAATTTCACTTCACCCATTGATAAATACGCCTTTAAAAATCCCATAGAAATGAACTGTGAGCTGTGGAATTTCCCTCTAGTGGTGGAACTTCACTCTTTGATGAATCTCCCCCTTAGAGTTTTATTAGGACAAGGATTACAAAAAGTCCTGCTTGAGGACGTTGAAGGTAATGGTTGGTTCTGCTATATTTGCTCAATCTTTTGTTCTTAGTCACTGGCCTGTAATGGCATCATTCTTTTTTTTATTAAAGCATTCATAGCTGTTGTAAAGTCATTTGAAAACCTCAGCTGTCAATCAAATATTGCCTAAGGCATAGAGAAGGGGGAGGCAATTACTTTCACTTTCCATTCAGAACTTCCAAGATATCTCTGCTCCCCCATCTCAATTCACCATTTAATTGTGTAATCAGTGCATGGGGAGGGACATCAGGTCCCCCAGTCTGGTGTACAAACAAGATTCTGAGCTCCTGAAAGGCTTGCCCTAATAACAGTGTCCATCAAATGGTTCCTGCCTGCTTTCTATAATTATGAATTCCCAGACAGAAAGAAACTAGAGTCAGATAATGTACATAGTATAATTAAAGTTCATTTTGCTTGACTAATTTGATAAAATAGGACTTTGAATATTTTTTGGGTGATTAGTCCCCTTTAAGAGCTGAATTTCCAGGTTCTAACCCGGAAATTCAGCTCCGCTAGTGCAGAGAGAGCCATTGTGCTTATTGCACTAGTGATGCTGTCCCACCTTTGACCTGCTCTAACACAGAGTGTGGAGCAGGAGGGGGGCAGCATCTGGTGGCAGCAGCCCCAGAACCACCCCTGTTTTTAGTATGTGAACATCACCGTATGCCCATGTTAGAGGTAGATGCAGCTACCATAAAAAAAATTAAGATTGCATAACTTCCACCATACAATCCATTCATTATTTTAACAACAGAAAAATCTGAACCCTTTAACAAATTGATCCTGCAATATATACTTTGATAATGAATCACATAATCATCATTTTAATTCTTTATCTTTCTTATGACTATTATGTTGTTAAGATTATTTTCCTAATGATGGAATGTCAAACTCAAGATTTGGGCAAGGGACAATGTTACTGTAAAGCAAAGTTACAATTAAATAGCTAATTAGAGTTGACATAGTTGCAATATTGAGTTGCAAGCTGATGGTATTCATCATACTTATGGCATCAGTCCCTCAGTGTGTCCTTCTCATGGATTGGTTCACACATTCCCTATTATTCAGTTTAGATATACTGAGCCCTGACATTCCATCTGGTGTCTGTTATCCCCCTGCAACTGCATCTCTAGGATAAAGCTTAATCTCACTAAAACTAATGATATGCCTTCTTTCACTGGAAGTAATGGCAACATGAATAAAATGTTTTTGTAAATTTTTCTTTGGTTGAGGAAACAGATATTCTCAGGAGTCTTGCATTATCTAGTTGTTGACTCCTGAGCATATCTGTTTCCTCGACCAAAAAAAAAAAAACATTTTATTCGTGTTGCCATTACTTCCAGACTATATAATGGTATTCTATGTATCCTTCTGGTATTCCTGGGTAAGTCATTATACTGATTTTCTCTATCCTTCATAATTCCAATCAGCTTACCAGTCCTAGCATAGAGAGCTTCTACCACAGACATGATCCATTCCACTGTCTAATGCTAACACAACCTCTTTCATTTTCTGTTTACAAGACATCTCCTGTGCAGCACACATCAATTATTCAACATATAGTTCTGGCCATGATTGTGCATCCTTGACCCTTAACACACAATTGCATTAGACAAGCACAGTCTCTAAAATGATCACCATTGCATTTTATTTACAATGGTATAAAATAATGTTCAACATTTATGGGCAGATTTACTTAGGGTTTTTTAACCCTCAAATGCGACCATCGAATAAATCAAACGATTGGAACGATTTTAAGCATTTGATAGATCTTTTTTATTCGATCTTAAAAAGCTGAAAAAAACTCTATGGAAGCTTCCCATAGGGTTATACAACAATTCGGTAAGTTTAATCTGGTGAACTAGGCAATCAAATAAAAATTTAAAGGGCAAGTATTTCGACCATCGAATGGTCGAATGATCAAATAGATTTTTATTTGATCTATTCGAATCATTCGATTTGATCGAATTTTTAAAATTCGATGGTCGAAGTGGCCACAAAAACTATTCCAAAATTCGAATTCGAATTTTTAAGAAAAATTTGATCGAATTTCGAATCATTCACACAAATTTTGTAAATCTGCCCACAATGAACAGTATATTCAGTATTTGAAAATACCATCATTCCACATATTGTATTTAATCCTCTGGAAGTAATAAAAAGGAGATAACCTAGTAGTTAGTGTGTGTAGGGTGATATCATTTCATGGTGTGGGCCATAAATGAAAAGATGTATAGCAAGTAAAGCCCCTGAATTTAGATTTTAATAGATAGATAATATAAATATATGCCAGGCTTTTAGGTTGATACAACAGAGGCAGTGGTCACAAATACACTAGGTACAGTGTCACATTTGAGCTTGCCATTTTTAGTCTGTTGTCTGATTGGTTAAGAGCCCATCTGGTTATGCAGTTATCCAGTTCTAATACAAAGTTGGTTCTATTAAATGAGACAGTGTTTTCAAATAAGAAGTCATAGGATCAATACTTTGAGTGGCAAAACATTAGTGACCATTATTCAATATGCATGCTTACATATTAAAAGTATCTAGACAAATGTGCTGTCTCCTTGTGAATGTACTGAAAGGAAAAATGTGATGTATTTGGAAGCTGAGATGGAATGACTGTTGTTTTATATAGACTATGTACGCCAGTGCTTCTTTAAATATAACAAACTAAAGCTTAATATCTAATATAATGGTGTTACGTAATTCAAAGAACACTATTTTCTGATTTACAGTGCTTCTGGCCCTGGCAGTTTTTAGCAATAATGTTGTTAGTAATTGCCTCCCAAGGTCACCCCATCTGACAAATATCAGGCCAAAGTAGCTCTCTCAGGTTAGATACGGCCACACTGGGGAAACTTACGCAATCCTTTATGTGTATTGTAATCAGCACACAGAGACACAGATCTGTTCAGTAAGCTTTACTCTCCCTACTTCCTCCTTCCGGAACTACATTCAACCACCTATCCATGTGCTAGGTGGAGTGATATCATGACAAGCCTATCAGTAGCAATTTGAATAGATATTGATTGATTTAATTTTCCATATTTATCATAAGAAACAGACCTGTAATAAAATATCAGTTTCCGACTTTCTTTTTTTATGTAATGATTTGCTTGCTTAGAAGAATACTAGGAAACAAAAGAATTCTCTAATCATGCTGTAGCTACGGACTGTATATATTTGTAAGGCAAGGGGTGGGGCATTACGATTATCAAAGTGAAAAAAAAAGGCAAATATTAAAACAATGAAAACCTTACAACAAATTGAAAGCAGTATCTTGTAAAGCAAAGAAGGTGCATGAGGAATTATATTATCATTGCCCGTGTTGTTTTTTCTGTAGTTATGTCATTGTTACCATTGATCCCAACAAAATGACATGATTCTTTTTTTTCCCATTCTAGGTGTTTCTCCAAATAGACATCTGATTCATTGAAGAAAATGCCAGAACAAAGTAATGATTACAGAGTAGTGGTGTTTGGAGCTGGAGGAGTTGGTAAAAGTTCTTTGGTACTTCGGTTTGTTAAAGGCACCTTTAGGGAAAGTTACATCCCAACAATTGAAGACACCTACAGACAAGTGATCAGTTGTGACAAAAGTATATGTACTTTGCAAATAACCGATACCACGGGAAGTCATCAATTTCCAGCCATGCAGCGTCTGTCAATATCAAAAGGGCATGCCTTTATTTTGGTTTATTCCATCACCAGCCGACAATCCTTGGAGGAACTAAAGCCAATTTATGAACAGGTTTGTCAGATTAAAGGCGATGTCGAGAGTATCCCTATAATGCTGGTCGGAAACAAAAGTGATGAAAACCAAAACAGAGAACTGGATAGCTCGGAAGGGGAGGCAATGGCCAAAAAATGGAAGTGTGCCTTTATGGAGACATCGGCAAAGATGAATCACAATGTCAAAGAGCTGTTTCAGGAGCTGCTGAACCTTGAGAAACGCAGGACTGTGAGCTTACAGATTGATGGCAAAAAGAGCAAACAACAAAAAAGAAAAGAGAAGCTAAAAGGAAAATGTGTGGTCATGTAAACAGCAAATCTGCACCACAAACTTCACAGCACTTCAGAAAAGAAAAAAAAAAAGAATAAAAAAAAAACAGCATGTACATAACACAAACAAGCAGTCACAGGCATCCATTCCAAACACTTTTAGAATACAACAGTTTATACTTTATTTAGCAGCTTGACTCACTAGAGCAGCACTGTTCAGCTTTCTCAGTGAACAAGTCTGTGAAGTTCTGGGGCATGCTGGGGGCCATAACTGTCCTGATAATTTCATACTGCACATGAGCCTTCAGATAGGCAACTCAGTTCTAGAGAAATGATCTTCAACCTGTGGCTCTTCAGCTGTTTACTAAATTTTTTTTTATCTCAGCAACATATTGAGAGCTACAGGCTAAAAAATCTTTGCTTTGTAGGGAATGTTTAGCTCATCCATTGCCTTAGGATTAATATTATCAAACTTGTATTGCAGCATTTAATACAATATTAGGTTACCATAGAGTCATTCATATATGCTAGCTTTGACTGCCTCAAGGCTCCATGGACTTAAAATTCAGCTGCATGATAAATCATGCATTTTGCAAAAAAAATGTACAGCTGTACATTAGGTTTGAGCACATTACATGCATATTTTGACTGGCGGTGCATTTAGCTTCAGTGTGTATTGACAGCTGGATTGCATATGATGATTGCAGGAATGATACAAAGACTTGATGAACTACAATTTTAGTCAAGCAAAGGGAGCAGGTAAATTAAGTATCTATCATCAACCCTAATGCCCTTGGCCTACACAAATTAATAGTTTGTTGTGTGCATGAACATATAAAGCTTCCCCATGCATAGATATGAACTTGCCCACCAAGAGTTACTAGTAGATGCTTAATAATAAAACGGAGGCTGCTGGTGGGGTAATATAACAATGGAGAGCCATTTTTCACATGACACTACTTGCTTCCCATGAATGATGATGCTAGGGAATTTTATCTCCCAACCTCAGAAGGCAAAAATGTTGACATTAGTGATGGGCAAATTTATTCGCATGGGGCGAATTCACGGCGAATTCACGCAATTCGCAAAACGCCAGCGAAAATTCGCCAAAAGTCGAAGTTGACGCGACACTTTCGCGAATTTTTCGCCAATTCTCTAATTTCTCTGGAAATTCACAAATTTTTCAGCGAAGCGAAACTGGGGAGATTCGCCCATCACTAGTTGACATCCCTTCTTTATAGTTTTTACCTCCTTACATGTTGCTGATCAGAATTCATATTTTACTAGTTTCTTATCTCTGACTCTGACAGTTTATAATTATATATATAACATTCCCTTTTTTGTTTTACATCACAAATAATCCAATGAGAATCCTCAAAAATGTGTACCATTTGCTGCTATGAGTTAAAATAATGCATTGTACTCCCATATAAATGTGCTTACTTTATATCCTCAAGGTGTTTACTTAACAGTGCTTTTCACTTTTCAACTATTCATACAACTGTATGAAAAGCATAAAAATGCACACTTATGAATCATAAAATACACTTAGCACCTTAAATATTTACAAGATGTAAAACTAATTGTGTAGTTTTTTGCAGGTAACATAAACTTACACTCAACTAGCCTGCAATGCATGCAAAGGTTTTATGAGTTCTCAAAAATATTACTACAAAAAATACTAATTATTTGGCTTAATAAAGTTTCCTTTTTAAACAAAATATGATCTTTCTTTTTAATATTTTTTTCCATTTCTCTGTTATCATTGGAGGAGTTGCCCCCCACAGAGGGTTCTGTATGAAATAGGGGTACTGAATGACTGCCTCACTCAAGCATGTGTATTAATGATGTATAGAGGCCCCTTTATAATGTTGATTTAGGGGCAAATTTACAATTATTCCCCAAAAATAATTAGTTTCTATTCGATATTCGATTAGCATTCAATTTTCGAATGTTAATCGAATAGTTCTAGGCTACTTTTTATTCGATATTCGATCATTCGACGATCGAATACAAATCTATTCGATCAGTCGAAAAAATCATTCGACTGAACGAATAAATCATTCGATCGGCCCCTTAGTGTTATCTTGTATGTACACATCCTTCAGGTCACATTAGATATGGGACATCAAATATTATGATCACCTCTGCTAAAGTTTTTTATTTTCTTTTTATTATCTTTAAAATATATAAATATTTAATATTTCCAGTATTCAGTAAATTTCTGCAATGTGATGATTACACATACCTTTTCTTTGATATCAATGTACATGTATTTCATGAATTCCTTTTTATCTATGGTTTTGGGCTGTGAAGCACTTCCTGAATATTTAAGCATAATGCAAAGGACAAACATGCCTTATTTTTAAATATTAATGTAACCTATTTTCAGTTTGAATATAAAATGGATAGTGACGGGATACTGATTATGGCAAATAAATATAAAAAGGATGCTGATTACAGCAAATGGTAGGGCACTGAATTCCGGATATCATAATTTAAAGGAATAGCAAAAAATAAACATTATTTATTTGTACTGATATTTAATTGAAAAATGTAATACAGGGGGCAATAGTACTGGCCATATATCTATTAGGAGATATAACATTGGCTACACAAATTAAACTTTAAATTATTGCTATCAATATATGTAATTAAATCAGCATTTCTGCTTTGGAAATAAATGTGTTACTTATGGAAAAGTGGTTCTTATAATTGTGCACAAATATTTATTATCTCATGTATACACAGTATTCTCCAGCTTGCCCTGTAAGAGGACAACAAATTATTTTATTTTACATTTAAGAAAGGAACTTAATATCATTTTAAAAATAAATATGCCCCCATTCTGGCCAACTTGATGTGACTTCAGGGCCAATATTTCTATGGCTTTTACAGAAAAACAGCCTTGCAGCATAAGGTCTAGTGGAGTTAAACAAAGCACAACTCATTAAGTGTAGGTGGCTTTTTCCAGCCAAAATAGCAATTTTTAACAAAGCAGCTCCAGTCAAGCACAAAGCATACACAACCCATCTTGGAGAAAATGAAAATGTTATACAGTGAAATAATAGACCATAAAGTGATCTTTAGTCTGCTGAACGGTTGACAGTGGACTACATGTTAAAGACAGACATACAGAATTTTAATTTTATATATATATATATATATATATATATATATATATACATACAGTATGCTTGCTATTTATAGAAGCACAGTGGGAAACAATGTAATACCCCTTTATCTTTGCCAAATGTATATTGAAACCTTATACTATAAGAAAATGACACCAGGCTTGTTATTGAAAGCCCACAGCTTTAACTGACATATCACCAATGTCTGAACCAAAAATACAAACCTGCTGCAATCCCTTACCTACTTAACGGCAGAGAGGGAGGGACTAAGGCTATGAGAAAATGGCTCCAGTAAACTTAAATTCTCTCAAGAAGTTATTTCCATCCCAATGCAAAGCAAACACTGCTGCACCTTTCCTCATATGCCAGGCTGCACTGGCCACTTAGGAGTCCCAATTTCACTTTACATTTACATTTTAACATAGTTTTTTCCTTTATGAGAAATTTTCACAAGTTTCTCACAACAGGAAAAAGCAAACACTAAATTGACATTAACCCTTGGATAATCAGGAAGCAAGATATTGTCTTAATGGAACAGTAACCTCAAAAGTTTAAAGTGTATTAAAGTAATTAAAATGTAATGTACTATTGATGGCCCTACATTGGTAAAAGTTGTGTGTTTGCTTCTATAGCGCATATAAACAATCTGCTGTGTAGCCATGGAAGCAAGTATTCAAAATGAAATAGGGCTAAAAGGCACAAGTTACATAACAGGTAAGTTCTGTATAACAATGGCGTTTTACAGAGCTTGTTTATATGAACTGCAGAAGAGTTTCTGAAGAAAACTACTGCACAATATAGGACATTTATAAATTATATATATAAATTACTAAAAAAAAAAAAATTCTGTTCTTTTAAACACCAACAGTAAGGCTCAGTAACAGGATTTCAATTGATTATCATTCATCATTTTTGGCATATTCAATCTCATTCAGTCCTTTAAATAATGACCCTTTATTCATAGACACGAAGGGAAAGAGGAGAGGTGCTTCTGAGGCAAGATGAAGCCAAACTATCCCTTGTAATTTTATGGGGAGATTTAATAAGGGTCGAAGTGAAAATTAGAATTTCAAAAAATTTAATTTTGAAGTAATTTTTGGGTACTTCGACCATCAAATAGGCAAACATTTGTTTTGAATTGAAAAAAGAACTTTAAAATTTGACTAGTAGAACATTGAAGTACTGTCTCTTTAAATACTTTCTATTCACCACTTTGCCACCTTAAAGCTGCTGAATTGATATTTTAGCCTATGGGGAACCACCTGGAACCTTTAAGAAGTGTTTTTGAAATTTCTGAAAAATCAAACTATTTTTACCAAAATCAATTAAATCAAACAATGCATACGATTCAAATGATTTTTATTTGATCGAAAATGGACCTATTCAAAAGAAAAAACACTGAAAAAATTTGATGGTCGAATTTTGAATTTTTTTTCAATTCGAAATTCAACCCTTAGTAAATCTGCCCCCAAGAGTTAATTTCTATTTTCTTTACCTGATAATTCTATTATTTTAGCATTCTCTACAGTAGCAATTATAACCCTCCCCCCACATTTATGGCAACACTAATATGGCCAATTGGCCAGATTTTAGACTGCATATTTTTTATTTGAATGGACTTTTTGAATAAAAGTCTGTTATCGCATACAAACTGAAACCTATGTACAGGGTGAATATCATTGTCTTAAATTAGTAGGATAGTATCTAAGCCGTGCCTTGTTCCTAGACTATTTCAGAAAATAATATATCTTGTAAAACATAATATTAGATCAGGTAAAAACACGATGACTTCATAGCTTAGCCATGGTGTAAAGAATATATGATAAGAAATGTAATCACACTATGTCACTATTAATATTCATTTGATTAAAACATGGGTTCAGATGGCATATCCCTAATCCATGGCAGCTTTAGTGCAAATACAAACATATTTCATTTGTTATACATAAGAGAAAAGGGACATTTTGCATATTATAGTGATGAACATAATGTAATACCTGTCTAAAACGGGTCACATGTTGACCAATTATGTATTTTTGTTAGTTCTGCCTACAGATGTAGCTATTTGTTGACTGCAGGAGATCGCCTGTCCCACAAATAAAGTGTCAAAAAATACCTTTACATGTGGCAATATCACAGATGATTTGTCTTTTACGTGCAGAGGTCCAGCATTCCAACGTATTTTTTGAAGAGGCGAACTCCTCCAGTGACAAAAAGCTACACCTGCCATTGCCCTTAAGAAACATTGTGGCTGCTAATTGTACAGATGGATTCAAAAAACTATAGTTAATTCATCTTGGGGAATACTCATATTTTTGACTTCCGTATAGAATATACAAAAACTCAGCAGATTGGTCTAGAAACTCAGTAAAAAAAGTTTAATCTGAATCTCTTATTATATCATATATTATTGACTGCATTCTTAGTGAATTATGTACTATGTATTAAAGCCATGATCTGTTTAATTGTCTTGCATGAGTTAACAGGCAAGGCCAGTAAGCAATACTATTTATGAAGCAGTTGTTTTTAGCATATTTTCTATACTTGTATTGTTACTGTAGTTTCTAAGAGTATTTTTTTGCATATGGTATGCTGGTCAACATGATCGTTATGCTATCATTGGTACAAGATGCTTATTTTAGTAGGAAAAATGATAACATGTAGAAAAAAGATCAAATGAGTAAAGCTTTATTAATGTAAGTCTTCATTGAAATGCCAATATTCACAATCCCTTTCAAATCCGTATCAATGATGAATGGCTAATTTAACAAAATAGCATGATTAGTCATTACTGTATTCTGTGTAGCTATCAGATTGTGTTTATTATTAGAACGTCATCAATTGTATCCAAAAATATAAAAAATGGTCTGTGCCTCCCTATTTCTATGTTTTCAGTGATGTTATGAATATTAATGAACCATGCAAAAATAAAAGTTTTAAATTATGATAAACGTTTATATATTTTTTTTCACCTTTCACTATTTGAATTAAACAAGTGTCACTTTGTATACTTTTAAATTATGCTGGTAATTAAAAACATGTAGATATCAGATACAGGTATGGAATCTGTTATCTGGAAACCCGTTATCCAGAAAGCTCAGAATTACAGAAAGCCCGTCCCATAGATTCCATTTTGTCCAAATAATCCACTTTTTATAAAGTTACTTCCTTTTTCTCTGTAATAATAAAACAGTACCTTGTGTTTGATCCAAACTAAGATACAATGAATCCTTATTGGAGGCAGAACCAGCCCATTGGGTTTATTTAATGTTTCCATGATTTTCTAGTAGATTTAAGATATGAAGATAAAAATTACAGAAAAATCCATTATCTGGAAAGCCCAAGGTCCATAGTATTGTGGATAACAGGTTCCATACCTGCATAAAATCTAAACGTGGCCTTACCCCAACTACAAAATATGATCTTAGGTGGTCAATATTTTTTATAAATTTATTTTAACATAGTTAAGGCCATCATATTTTATACATTTTGTCTCTATTTTAATCTATATTATAAAAAATGAACTAAATTTTAGAATATGTTTAATAAATTGGTTAAACAAATAAACCCATAATGCATAATGCTCTGTAATGCATGTTCCTTGCTTAGACTAACATAAGTAGTAGCAAGCACTAGTGATGGGCGAATCTGCCGCGTCTCGTTTTGGACACGGGCGTCCATTTTTGTATTCACTTGAATGCAACAGCAATATATTTTGGTCTCTGATATGACCTAATCATAGAAAGTTCTCTCAGGAAGTGTCTTCTCTCTTGCCAATTGCCCAATGCATGCATGTCAAAATGTAATATTAGACTTTTATTGCATTGGGAATCTTAGTTGCACATTGTGAATTTTTAAGACCTGCTTGAAGTTGGTGTAAACATTTGGAACAAACTTAATTTTTCATTAAGAAGTTTTATTACACACACTGCACTCTATCACAAACTATGTATATGCAATCACTATTCTACTGCAAAATAATTAAGAAGTCAAAATTGTTCCCAATGTCAACATGTATTCACATAGCAAACAATTTTTCCTGTGTGCAACCAATATTAAATTTCCCCCATGAAATTCTTCTTAGGACAGTCAAATCTAAATATCTAGGCCAAAGAGAATTGTGTTCTTGAAATTGTAACAAAGAGATAAACACTTAGATAAATGAAGAAATTATCTCTTTTAAAAAAGGGACATAATCCAATAAAGGGAGAAAAGTTTTCTCATGGAACTCATAAATAAATGTATCAAATTTAATAGCTCTTTACTGTCATTACTCAAGGCTAAATTATCTAAAAAATCTGTTGAGTCTAATAAAGCTAACTTTGGATAGAGCTTAATTTTCCATTTCAAATAAACTTTTCAAATAAACTTTTCCAATTTTTCCCATTATTGGAAAATTAAAGGACAAGCCCAAAACATATTATGGATACTGAATCCCAAATGATCTGATAATCTAACCAAGACCAGAGATGTAGATTGAAATTAGAAGGGTACAAGAAAGGAACATTGAGGTAGCCCAAATGAAAGATGGAGGTGGAGACTGTATTGGAGACAGTGAAGGATTGATTAAAAAAAATAGGGGAAGATCCAAGATAGGTCAAGGCTAGCAAATTAAAAGAAGAATAGTGCCTCTTTGAAGTATCAGCCATGAAGTTACTGTAGTTGCAACTTTAGGAAGGGCTGTTTCTGTTGAGTGATGGGGCAAAAGCCAGATTGCAGTTGGTCCCATAGAAATTTAGCTTTTTGATAGTGTGAGAGTTTTTAGAAGAAAGGAAGAAGAGCGATTGACTGATTATTGGATGGGAGTGTAGGATCCAGAAATGTTTTTTAAGGTTTTATGGGATTGTGAAACTGTTGGAATATGAGAATGGAGCTTGTGGTGAAGTAGTTTTTTGCCCTAACATAATTCAAGCCTGTGGGACTGTATGTTATGTGCAGAGAAGAGAGCAAAGCTGTCAGTTGGCAATTGTGTCATTGCAAATACATGCAGCAAGTTCAGACAGTGAATGAAGACACTGAAGAAACCAAATGCTGTAGTTAAAGATAGATGCTGTAGATCATAGTGATCAAGGTTCTTTTGTCTGGAGGTACGATTATAAAGGTGAAGGAGGAGAGAGGGAAATGAGAGATTAAGATGTTAGTTTAAGAGCAAGGTTAGTAAAGATGAGGTCAAGTGTGTGGGCATCCTGGTGGGTATGGGCTGAGACTCATAGGAGGAGGTAAGATTGAGCAGCTAGAGGTAGGGCATCCTTCAGAGCCAGCGGGGATATTGAAGTCACCCTTGATAATAGCAGGGTTATCTGAAGAGAGAAAGTGTAGGAGTCAAGCTAAGAAATCATCTGGAAATTGAGAAGTAGGAACTGGAGGGCAATAGATAAAACCTGTACAGTAAGAGGGAGGAGATCCTAATTATGTAGGCTTTAATAGAATTAAATATGAGGAAAGGTTTTTATCAATGGGCTGGAATGAACATTATTCAGATGGTAAAATACCAACTCTTTACCTTGTCTGTGTCAGGTCTGGGGATGTGGCTGAACTGAAGGCCACCAAAGGACAGGACTATGTGGACAACTGTGTCAGTGGTGTGATGCCTAGAAACAGAGAACCCCTGGATATGAAAAGCTCATGAACAGCAGGTATACTGAATGAGCATTTCATAAGGCACATGATATAGGTGTAGGAGTAGCTGGGATTGTTGGAATATAAATTAGGTCTTGAAGCAGAGTACAATCTTCAGATAGGGCATGGAGCAGAGCAGAGATAGGATGAAGTTCCAGATTGATGTCTCTACTAATGGTAAGATACTATTCTTCTTAGACGATCTTCATTATGTGTGAAATGTAAACAAGAGGGTTTTAATATCATATGATACACTGTTATTCAGTATTGGACCAATTTAGCAACTAGTGATGAGTACATTCTTTCAC
This sequence comes from Xenopus borealis, assembly GCA_024363595.1. Lineage (NCBI taxonomy): Eukaryota > Metazoa > Chordata > Amphibia > Anura > Pipidae > Xenopus > Xenopus borealis. The sequence continues at coordinate 124,185,240 of CM044432.1, read as the reverse complement.
CAGGCATTGGTTTGTGGCAACTTTCAGCACGTATCTGCTACTTGTTTCACAAAATATCCACTGACTTTAATGCATTTGGAATGAGAGAAAAAAATGGAGCACTTAAATCATTGTTGCATGTAAAAAAATGTTGGCGCCTATGCATATTTTTGGAAAACTCAAATGGGTAATCTCTGTTTGGAAATTTTTCATTTATTATCACTCAGGATGTGGTATTCTGCTTTGAAATAATATGTCTCATGTCTATATAATTGTTAATAAAAAGACACCGAAAACAAAAAATATCTAAATTTCACTGGTAGAAAATGTATATGCTGGGGCAATTAACTTAACAGATATCTTTGATCATAGATAATAACCGGTTACTTGATCATGCATTATAGAAAATTCATTTGCTGATGCATGTGCCATTGTATTGTGCATTGGCAGATGAGAAGGTAGATATGGGTCACTGCTCCTATACATTTCCTGCAGTTCCCATTGTTTAGGCTGTCAGCTCAAATGATTGTAACAATACAAAATTCTACACACCATGAATGGCCACTCATTTCACATCTTGGACAATCAATACTGAATTATACTGACCAGTGTATGCTTACCTTTAGTTGTACTGCAAAGTGGTCTTTTGCAAAAAATACATAAAATAAAATAAATCCAGGCATTTATATTAAATTAAGACAGGCTAAACCTCATGCTGGACCCATTTTTCATCCAGCATTCATGGATGTGGATAAGGGTTTATAAAGAATGCCCAACACCCATCTTCCCCAAGATCCATCTTCCTGTGGCCTCATAGATACTCTGATGAATCAACACATGGCCTGTCATTTTGGTAGAATAAATAATTATATTATTATATATATCATTATATTATTAATAATATTATCTCATGTAGAAGACCTGAATGTTTAATGGTTTTGGCAAACTGGAAAATGTTAAAAAGTACTTGCTAAAAGCTGATCTGTGAAATCTACACAATTACTGTATAGCATGGGTCAAGAAAGGGTTTGTATGATATTTAAAATTGTATGGCTACTGAATCTGACTCAGCATTTATTAAGCAGCTTCCCACATATAGTTTGAACTACTTCCAGTAACTCGTTATATTTATTATAACTTTATGTAATATGGGGCAGTGAATGTATAACAGAAATGTGCTGAACAGGCAGCAAGGGCTCTGAAGAATGTTTTTACTAGTGATGGGCGAATTTATTCGCCAGGCGTGAATTCCCGTGAATATAACATACAAATACAAGATAAAAGTCTAATCAACACCATTATGACATTTTTGATAACCCCATAAAATGGAATAATGGCAATTTTTAATTAAAGCTGCTACTATTACAGTTGAGTTCAAAATAATAGCAGTGTGTTTAAATAAGAGAAGCTCAAAATGCTTATAATAGCTTTTATTTCCACACATGCAAATGCATTGGGAACACTGCATGTTCTCTTTCAAATCAAAACCTGAACAAAAATGTATTACATTTGTGAAGGGAATATAAGGCTGTTTCAAAAATATCAGTTTCTATGTTCTTCTTTACAAACTCAAACATTCACTGAATAAACTAAAAAATATTTAAAGATTTTGCTTTCCTTTGAATCACCAAACTCACATTTAGTTGTATAAGAACTGTTTCTGAGAACTGCTACACATCTGTGTTGCATAGGGCGACCAACTACTGGCATGTGTTTTTGAAAGAAACGGGCATATCTTGGCAATATATTGAGGAGGAAGAATAACAGGTTTTGACAGTATTATTGATATGAATAGAAAAGGAGAAGGACTGGTCAAAGATGACCTCTAAGCAGCATGCTGAGTTAACTGGATTAATGGTCATGCCATCAATATTGATGGTGAAAGGAAGAGAAGGGCTTGGTTTGGGTGGAAAGACCATGAGCTCAGTCTTGGCCAAGTTGAGCTTGAGTTGGTGTTGGTTCATCCAGGAAGAGATAGCTACTAAGCAATCTGCTATCTGGGTTTGAATATCAGTGGTTAGGTGGTGAGGGAGTGTCTAAATATATCCAATTGTCATTGGGATACAGGTGATGTTTAAGGCCAAATGAAGATATAAGGTCCCCTAAAGAGAGATTGTACAAGGATAACAACAGAAGACCAAGTACTGAACCCTGAGGTATGCCCACATTAAGATGAACAGGAGGAGAGAATTTGTTTGCAAAAGTAACAAAGAAGGCACAGTCAGAAAGGTAGGAAGAGAACCAGGATGCAGCTTGATCATGAATACCAATTGAATGGAGAACTTGCATTAGATCAGAATGGTTAACAGTATCAAAAGCAGAAGATATGTCCAGGGGAATGACAATAGAGTAATGCCCTTAGCAGTCTGGAGATCATTTGCAACTCTACATAAAGCAGACTCAGTGGAGTGTGCAGGTTGAAAGCCAGACTGCATAGAGTCAAGCAGATTATTGGTGCAGAGAATTGTCTTGTTGAAACATCCATTTCAAGAGCATTTCCTCTTCGGCATAAGGCAACATGACCTTGATAACATGATACCCTAAATACAAGAACCAGTAATAAATACAAGGTACCTGTGATTATGTTCAGTGTATAGATAAAAAACAGTGCACAAAGAGTGAACATCCAACTGGCATTAAACCTAATTTTGCTATTTTGCTGCCTGTGTATCATCTATTTCACTCACTAGTGCAAAAATATTGAAATATGTGACAATATGATTTAATATAAGAACACTTTACAACAGAACTTTTCGATACAGTTAATTGTTTTGTAAAAACTGCTGTTTTTCTTCTGCTAATTGTAAATAGCAACACAGACATTTATGTGAAACTTCACCAAATCTATTACTGGTAAGGGTTATGGTTGAGAAAACTCTGCAGCAAGCCACAACTTCAGATGCCATTTATTGATCCTACTTTTTACACAGCCCTTGCACCAGTGGCAGCAGAAGAGTAAGTGCTGCCATCTGAGAAAAAAGAAGCAGCAGAAGGTGATAAACACCATTCTAACAGCATCCTGGTTGTTATATAAATGTACTATGTATTATTGTCATTCATTGGGGCATGCTAATGGTATAAGTTTCACAGCATCTTTGAAACTCAGGTAAATCATTCCTGGTCAGCAGCATATATTGAGGCTGAATGACCGCAGTTCAAAAACTGGGTTTGTCTCTTCTTGTCTAAGCACTTACTTTGTGTCAATTTCACTTGCTCTATTCACATATATCAATCAACCCCTGCATGCAGGAACGTGCATCTGGCCATTCAAATTGGATTTTTGTTTTGTATATAAATAGAAACCCAACCGGGGTATATCTGCTCAGTCAACATGTTTCTATTGTAACAAGCTGTATTGATTTTAAGCTTTTTTAAATGTTTCAACCACTGAAACGGTTCCAAAAAGGATGAGTGGGAGAAAATTGATTTATGATTATAACATATTTTTAAAATAAAAGTGTGCTTTTTGCAGGACAGCCAAGGGCTATGTAGCTGGAGGCCCATGATCATAATGCACCTTTTAAAGTAAGGTCTATAGCCCTCAGGTTGATGAACAGCATCAAAAGATATACTTCTATAATATTATTTTAACACAAATCCAGCCTTGAACATGTACTATGCCAAATAATCTCCCAAATGCATGGCATAAAAAACATAAAAATAGATCAGGAGAAAAATTTAAAAAAAAAAGAAACTTCATAAAACAATCATTTTCTCATTATTTACCATAACCTCTTAAATAGTACATTTGTTACTGTAAAATTGCATCTGTATATATTTTTTTAATTATTGAAAACATTTTAACTAAAACATAAAAACACACATAAATAACACATTTATTAGAGCTAATCATGGCTATGTTCTGCATGTCAGCAGACCAATTAACTTGAGATAGACTTTATGTGTCAAAAGAGCTTTGCTTTGAGCTTTAGACTTTGTGTTTATTTGAATATAAAGGAAACTGATCTCACCCTCATACTGTATATCTTACGGAGATAATGTGTGTAATTGCATATCAAAATTTAAAAAAAAGGAACGTGTTCTTTGTGCTAAGGGTCCTGAAATATAATTTGCTACAAAGGGCAGCAATGAAGCAGAAAATGAATCTCATCATGAAAGCCACAGTCAATTACAGCAGTTTGAGATAATAAAAGAATTGACTTCAGAGTTTAATAATGTAACAATAAATTGAAACCATCTCTCAGTCTAACTAATAAACATTTTTAAATATCTCCAGGAGTCCAATAAATAGTGATTCTAGTGATTCACTTTCAGTGCACTTTAATGAGACAGCCTGTATTTAAGGATCACTGTTAAGTTTGCATTATATCTGGAGATAGAGAGAGTCTGTGCTTTAGAAAACTTATGTAAACTGGCATCATCATATATTTCTCTACACCTGTTGACAAATATGGCTACCTACAAATATAATAATGCAGAGACACAAATTTTCCAAAAAATTCATTATTATGGGTGAATTATTTGTTGTAAATTTGGTGCCATTTTATATCTGATTTAGTTTTTAGTGATATAATATCCTGCATCTACCAATAGCATGAAGAATGACTATTTTGTAATTGATGTCATCATTACAATGGTGCTCAATGAAAAGTTGATTGAATTGATAGTACAAATAATTGGTTCAAGTAACAAAAACATCCATGGTTTAGTTATAGAATATAACGTACTGCTGATATTTCTAGACTAGACTATATATTCTACAAGACACAAAATAAACATACATACAAACATTTATAATATTAAAAGACAGGCCTAAAATAAAACTGCAGAAAAATTAACCGATGTCACATGTTGTGCATATATAAGGATTTTAAAAATGGTTTGTGCTATTGGCTACAGGTTCATCTTGTTAAGCACACTTGACATTTGACATCTTAATTCATGCCATGCACTTAACCAGCATGCACTGTCCCAGACTGGATTACTACAGGTTCCTACTCAACAGCAAGGTACTGAGATGGGGCAGTGTAGATCTGGAAATTCCCATCGCACTCATCACAGTTGCACAGCTAACATATTCAAATTTGTTAAATAATAAATATATAATTATAAAAATTGCATTATGGCCTTTGGTGTCCACCCATCTAGCTGTACAAAAAGGATAGCAATCACTATGGAGTTCCAATCACAGCCTGCATGCCTAAAATCCATATTTTCATTCAAGCAATAGACATGACGATTTGGGTCTCCTAGGGAAGCTTGATTATCCCTAGAAACAAGTCACTGCATTGATAGATCCTCTGTACTTCTTGTACCAATTAGGATTTGTATGTTTGATGTATATATATATATATAT
>CM044432.1:124115483-124179934 GCA_024363595.1 Xenopus borealis | reverse complement strand
ATATATATATATATATATACAGTACTTCTATTTTATAGCTATACTTAACAGGATGTTGGATAAAATAAAATATAGTAATAATACAGGTTGTTCTCCTTCTATTGTAAAATGTGCACTTCTTTACAGAACTTGTTATGTTCTGTTTGTAACCAATTATTCATCTCACATTGGTCAGTTTATTAGTTTATTATTAAGACCCACAGAAAAAGCCACATATGGGATGTCAGGTGATTTCTGGAAATCCCTTGCAGGCACACAGGTTATTCATATGATTGAAAAAATATCCCAAAGACATACAACATTTGGCCAATGCATAGTCCTTTTAGTTCTGTGCCTTGGGGCTAATAGAGCACAATAATGTTGATGTTTGCAAATAAAGTACTGGATTCTCTTTGGATTCTGCATTGGTGGGCTTAAAATATATTCTGTTGAATATTCTTAAAGTATATTCTGTTGTATTTCCATCAGTGTGTATAGCTATTAAATAAAATTAGTTGTGCCTAATCCAGTTGTCCGCTATTATAAGGAGATGTGTTTTCAAGGATGAATCTAATTGAAGGGTTGCTTTGTCATTTTCATTATCAACTGGGAAAGGGATTTTAAAAGGCTGAAATTAAATGTTTTACCCACTAATTTACTATGTGGGGTAACTATACAATTCTGGTTCCAGAATATCAGTTTCCCTGGCATTTTCTCATAGCAATAATAGTCACACTTTAGAATGAGTAGCAAACATAACTCAATAGCACTCATATCTTAAATTAATATTTCTGCCATTTGTATTCATGAAATCCAATGACTGAATGAATTACCCTAGTATTACAGCATTTTTTATGATTTTTCCCCCACCTGGCAATAGTCATTTCCATAGCAATTGTGTTGTGGGCAGAGAAAAGCTATGACTCATTCAATTCCTATTGCTTAGTTTCATCATCAGCAAAGGAGAAATAATGTGCGTCTGGCCTGGGATTACCTTTGAGAATTCTTTTTTTTTGTTATCTCTTTCATAGACATTAAGAAGAAAAAATGAACTGACTGCATATAGCTTATATTCATATTTGCTTTCAAAGCATAATAGACAAATTATTTGTTTAGCTCTAAACACTGTTGAAATGACAAAGAAGCAAATCCATCATATTAAATAAATTGCATTAATGCCATGCTGTGAACATAATTTCCTTTGGCTAGTAATGAATAGTGGGTTTACTGTGTTTGCAAACCCATGGCAGGTAATACATGCCATGCTATTTTATCTATTACTAGTATAAAAGCCTGTCAACTGACAGAAAATGTGTATCTATTACTGGTATAAAAGCCTGTCATATGGAAGAGAACAATACTTATTTGCTTGTCACTTTCCACATCTACAATATGAAACACACACTTCCCTTTAACCCTATTCTGTACAAGCTGACTGTAATCTGTGTATACAATGAGCAATCTGTCCTGTCGTGTCATATGTTTGCCATAACCTCTTGTCTCTGCTTTCTAAGGGACGCAAAAAGCAAAAAATAACATTTAGAATTAGTAAACTGATGTGCCCATCAATTCCTTAAGCTCCTAACTTGCTGCAGAAACTGTATTTTTCACTGGGAACAGTAGTTGAGCAAATTGTATAAAGTTCTCACATCTTACACGAGTTACTCATTGTGCTCTTAAAAAAAGAACCTCCCAATCCACATCCATCTTGTGCTTGGTAGGAGTACTTACCCCTCCATGCACTCCATTCCCTATTATGATTTCCTCCTCCTTGCCCACCTAGCTCATACAGGGTTTCTTTCATTACACTTTGCTAGCAATAAATAGTTCCCTCTTTCATGCCCTCCCACCATTTGCTAGCTGCCCTCCGTTAGGCCTAAAGATGCAATTTTAGTCCTAGTCCAAGTTTTTCCTCTTCCTCTTTACCTTCCCAGAATTATCCAGTGTTCGTATATCAGGCTTTCCCATACAATTCAGATACCTCTTATAAGCATATACGGGGGGTGAAAATGTTGTGACGTGTAAATGTAAATGTGAGAATTGCCATAGTGCGTTTTCAGTGGTAGTGCAGTTTATGCCTATTTACATCCGAAAGAGCTTTTTTAAAAAGACAGCTTAAAAACACCACATCTGGCCTTGCCCTTAGGATTAACGTGGCAGCAGTAGGAATGTGAGTGTGTGTGTGTACTCCTGGCATGTGATTATATTATACCTGCAAAATAAAGTGTATTTCCGGTTGTTTACAGGTACTGACTGCTGAAGTCCTGCATTTTAATGTAATTCACTTGTGTACTGTATTAAAAGCTTTTAGCCACCATCAACTTCCAAGTCTATCTAGTTCTTCTGGTATAATCCACATTTCAACTCTATCACGCATTTCTTCACATCAATCATGTGCTAATACCATCCTTCAGTCATTACTCACACAAGGCACTGCATGGATGAATCAAATACAACTCACCTACCCACATTAAAGGGTCATGCTCTTGATCTTATATTCTGACATTTGTGCCACCCATCCAACCTTAATACCTCTGCTTACCCCCATCCCCCTATCTGACCATCACCTACTCTCCTTTCAGATACCACTTTCACCTGCACTCTCACAACCATCTCTCTCAACCTACACTCTCAACCCACACGTACAGAAACCTTAACGCATTTGATCCACAATAATTATCAACAGTATCAGCACAATTCATCTCTCAAATTAACAATCTTTCCTGTCCAAATATGGCAGCTTCTCTCTACAACTATACTCTTTCAACAGCTCTCAACTCCCTTGCTCCTTCTACCACGTCATAACCAACCAGCTAAACCCCCAACCCTGGCACACTAATGTAACTCGCTACCTCAGAAGTTGTAGTAGATCAGCTGAATGAAGGTGGAGAAAGTAACAAACTGATCCTGACTTCATCCACTTCAAATTCATTCTCTACTGCTACAATCAAGCTCTAGCAATAGCTAGAACAATACAAAAGAACAATACATCTCTTCTTTAATCTCTACTCTGTCTTCTAAACTGCAGCGACTGTTTACCACATTTAACGCACTCTTATGCCCTCCACCAGCCCCTCCACCCATTAATATAACTGTCCAAGATCTTGCTCATTTCTTTAATGAAAACATTGATCTCATTTGACTGAGCATACCATCTGACAACAATCTCAGACTAACGTGCAGTCCACCCACATCAACTTTGCCCTCCGTCACCCCCGCCACACTAGATGTTAATAAACTTTTAGCCTGCTCAAAATCCACAACCTGCTCCCTTGACCCCATACCCTCTTGCATCCTTCATCCAATCTCTGATGCACTCTCTCCTGCAGTTACCCACCTATTTAACCTTTCACTCTGTACTGGTACTTCTCCACCTTATACAAACCAGCACTAATCACTCCTACCCTCAAACCTTCCCTTGATCCCAGTTCTCCCCCTAACTATTGTCTGGTTTCCCTTCCTCCATCTGCATCCAAATTACTGGAAAGGCTTGGCTACAAACACCTGATCCAGCATCTCATTCACAACTCCCTTTTCGACCCCCTGCAATCTGGCTTCCACCCAACTGAAACTGCACTCACCAAAGTAACCAATGATTTTCTACTGGCAAAGTCTAGAGGTCACTATTCCATACTAATCCTTCTTGATCTCTCTGCAGCCTTGTTGTATTCAACTACGCAAAATTTCTCAGTTCAGAGTCAACTAAAAAACGTATTCAGTCTCTTATCATCTCCCGCCTTGATTACTTCAACCTACTCCTCACAGGTATTCCTAAAAGCCACCTTTCACAACTCCAATCTTTTGTAAATGTGGCTGCTAGGTTCACCTATGCATGTCCCTTCACTGGCTACCAATCTCCTCTAGAATCAAATTTAAATTACTCACATTCAAGGCCCTAAACAATGAAGCCCCACCCTATATTTCATCTCTGATCTCCAAATACACTCTTTCATGCAACCTTCACTCTGCTTCTGACCCTTGTCTCACTTTACCTCTCATCACTTTTGCCCATTCTCATCTACAAGACTTCTCTCAGGCTTCTGCTTTTCTCTGGAACTCTCTTCTTTGTGCTGTCAGACTTTCTCCAAACTTTCAAATGCTGCTTAAAGACACATGTTTAAAGAAGCTTATTAGATACCTTAATTAATCAATCAATCATTGCTGTATCATAAATCACAAAATTGTTTCTAAAATCCTAAAGTCTCCATTGTACCCTAACCTTTAGTTTGTTAACTCTAATTTGTAGGGTGCTCTAATCTTATTGTACTCTGTAAACCCTTGTTTATTATCCACCATTTATTCTCTGTTTGTTATAACTAGAGTAAAGCACTGCTTATCTTGTTGGTGCTATATAAATAAATAAATGATGATTACTGATTTTCAATGGACCCCTGTATCTTCTGTTTAGTAGGTTTGGTATTTACTAGCAGAGGCCCAAAATATTTGCAACAGTAGAGTGGGGTCAGTGACCTGAGTTTGATTTTCCTGTTGTTTTCCTGCCTCTCTCCAAAACCATACAGACAGGCTTTTAATGAAACTGTTGCTTATACATTGTGTGATTATGATAACTTAAAGTGTAATTTTAAGTGTAAATCTTTGTTTATCTATGTGCGATAATATGCACCTTAGTCATAACCCACAGCAAGTCATAGCTATTTTTGAGGAAGCTGCAGGTAGAACAATAAATGCAAATATCTCACTGGGTGCCATAGCTCACTGCCCAGGAGTAAATTTGCCCAGGGTTGATACAGTTTTCACAAATAATGACTTATAACAGTAAAATCCCATCTGGTTTGATTAAGGGCATGCATCTACCTAAAAAGTGCTTTGTAATGTCTGCACATAACTGAAATAACTTAGTGCAGCAGCCCTTCTGATATTTTAGTTGTTTGGAATCAGGAGCAGTACAACCCTGGTGTTTCTCCAAGCCACTTAAGCACCTGTTTGCAGAGCATTTTCTATTAAATTATACATCAGTCTACTCATTTAAGATGCTGATTATATTAACTCTCCTGTTGCTAATTACTGGTCAGTGCAGTGAAGGACCTCATCTGACCAACACCCACCTAATATAACTCTCATTGCCAAGCTAATGGACCGTATCTGAAATCCCATTAAACATCCTTGCCCTATTTGTCTCCGAAGAATTCCAGGAAAAGTCAATCAGTATCATAATACGCACAAGGATGCAGGATAACAAAGTTAATTGAAATTACATTTTCACTCAATCATTACATTGCTGTAATATACCTCTAACAAAGGCAGGAGCTATGTTTTTTTTATTAACAAAATATAGCTGCAGTCAGGGCTGCCATCAAGGGGGCACAGGGGGTACTGCTGTACCTAAAAGGGGGGCACAGATGTGCTGCACATTTCAAAATAGACAACCCCCCTCGACAGTGTTGAAGCTGTACCCAACCCGCCCGAAGAGCTAAAGTCCCAAAGAGCCAAAGTCCCGAAGCCGCAAAAAAAACCCAAAGCCACAAAAAGAGCCAAACTTGAAGTCCTGAAGCCATGAAAAAAAACAAAGTCACAAAAGGAGCCAAAGCTGGAGTCCTGAAGACTCGAAAGGAGTTGAAGCCCTGAACACCAATGTTTTTTTTTTTACTTTATTAAACCCCTGGGGACCAATTTGCTATTTTAAAACTCTATCGGATAATATTTCAGACCCATTACATTAAAAAAGTTAACATTCCAGTCCCCTTATCAATGTAAGCTCACGCAAAAGTATCAAATATGTGCAGGGGGTAAACTTAATGGTGGGTCTTCCACCAGGTTTCATTGAATGGTTAGGTTGCCTAAGCTCACCTAGAATCTTCTATGAAAGAAAATGAAAATCCATTGCATTGTGTATGTATTAAGAAAATACTCTTTTCACAAACAATGATATTGCATATTGTCTATTTTTTTTTACAGAATTATGAACATTGGTAGGTATGAATATATTTAAGGGTTACTCCACTATTTTGATTATAGAGAATGCTCTATGTCTTTCATTTTCATATATATATATATCTCAAACCAAGGACTGCTACATTATGCACATTCTGGCTCTGTCCTGTGTGTAAGGATCTCAAATATTTGTTGCGATATCACATCTAGGTTGACAGATGGCCACATAGTTAGGAACTGCTTTCTGCCTATGCTGAATTATGCCATCACATTGTTGTTTAGTTGAAAGAATCACATGCTTCAGATAGCTTTAATGTTGCAGGGCTGATGCATTAACCTTTGCAGGGTGACAGTATTTTGCAGAAAACAAAAAAATCCCTGACCTCATTTACAGTTGCTACAATCACATCTGCAATTTAAAGATTTTAATGCCTGCACTTGGCAGGTGGTTACTACAAGGCTCGACAGCACCTTGGGTCCATTGTCACTATTTCGCTTGTGAGTTCTGTGTATAACAAGTAGCCAGTTGTATCCTAATTATTTGCTATTCACTAAGCTTTAGGAGATGAAACAGTCAGTTCCAAAAAACCAACAACTCCTTAAGCGGTGGCTGACTAATCTTGCAAAACTGTATAGATACAAGAAAATCCTCTTTGTTTTAGGCAAAGCATTTTAATCATCACATTCCTCTCAGGGAAATCTGCAGTAATCATAATGACCTTCTCTGCAGGCAGTAACCTCTCATGCAGTACTATGAGAACATGATGCCTGTGCTACACTGTAGAACAATTAAGTATTTGCCAATGTTGTCCCACAATACTCACCGCAATGGCACTGCTGTGCTCTAGTCAGTGTATTTTTTCATTCTAGCAAAAAAATTCAATACTTTCATAAAGCTATTATGATGAATTTAAAGCTGATGAAATCATTTGTATTTCTTTAAATACCCTCTACCCATGCATTCAGCATCATTTGTGAGGGTTTGTGACTAATTGCATGTGTAATTACTGTTCTTGCACAAACATCTTAATTCTGATTCTGAATAAAGAAGGCTTTATTATGGAAAAGACATACTCTGCATGACAAGTGTGCAGGAAATTATTCTACAGGCACACACGCTGGTTGAGCACTAAATGCCAAATGGTAATATAATGTTCCCTGAGCATTCCAAGGGCATAATAGATGTTTTTGTGAAGATTATTTAAAAGTGATTACTCGCTCCTACCAGTCACTTAAAGGTTGCCCATTGTTTCTTTAGATTCCTTTGATTGTATTTTGTCAGTTTATGTTTTACATAATGAATAATTCATAGCAACAATAGGTGTGTGATGCATTCAATAAATAGTGAAGCTGTAGTGCTTTCAATTAGAATATCTCATGGGTCTTACATGTTATTAACTCTTGATGTATCACTGACCTTTTGTGTGGAGAAAAGCCTTCATTGAAAACACATGCAGAGAGTGGCAGTCAAACACTTTCTTTTTATTGTCACAGTCACAGGGCTAAATCACCCAGCCTTTTGCAGAACAGTGCCCATAACAGCACACTGCCAGGGGAGGACACATGCTCACAGGCACCCCTCTTGGGCCCTGGCTGGCTCAATCCGGATCTAGCCTTTCCCCTTAAACCCTGGCAGGAGGGATTCCCGCTGGGAAAACTATGCCCACTCACTTTAGGTGGGGCCATTGCTGCCCATGCTAGTTACCTCTCTGACTTACACTCCCTAGAGTGTACTATTATACCAATAGGCCTCACACTATCTAGGCTCAGTACCTCTTCCAGGTAAACCATTAACATTTTACCCAATTACATATTGCCCTCCTGAAAACCATACAAGTCCTCATGTCTGACAATTAAACTATTATTCTACAGTATACCTTCATACTTCCCCCATGTCTGGCAATTACCATCAATCAAAAATCACATTCTCCATGCAGCAACTCACCCACTCCATTATTACACCTGTATAATTTCTACCACATTTTTCACATATCTCCTCTTTTAGCATTTTACATCCTATCTCTAAAATATCACCACAGTCTCTTCTGAGACATGTTAGGGCACAATGGCTGCTGCAAAGGAACATCATATTTATAACATCCTAACTCTATAACTTCACACTAGTCATAAACAACACATTTCACATTTCTCATGAACATTTTATCTTATTTCTCATTTTGTCCCACATGCATACTCATTTTCATGTATTCACTCTCCACACATCTCAAGCCCTTACTTACATACTTTTACAGTATTATATCAAGAAACATACAAAACACAGGGTAGGATGCTTGCGAACATTATAACAACCTTTACTTAGAAGAGTAGTAAAAAAAAAACAGGGACACTGTTAACCTCACATTATCCTCTAGGTACCCTCTAAAGCACAACTCAGGCACTGATACATTTCAATGCAAGTTACATTGGTACACAGAACAAGGTCGGACTGGGCCAGACCCCGGAGTTTGTAAGCTAGTGGGCCCCTAATGTCCAGTCTGACCCTGACCCAGAACCATCTTAAAGGTATACTGTCAAGGAAAAACATGTTTTTTTTCAAAATGCATCAGGTAATAGTGCTGCTCCAGTAGACTTCTGCACGGAATCCATTTCTCAAAAAAGCAAACAGATTTTTTTTTATATTCCGATTTGAAATCTGACATGTGGCTAAACATTTTTTCTTTACTCTTTAATCCTGGCTAGAGGAATTCCCGCCCGGATAAAGCTCCCCATAGACGCAACGATCGTTCCCTGCCGAACGACCGATCTAAGGGAAGTCCGACCAATCTGTCAAATTATCGTGTGGTTAGTGGGATACAAACGATCGTTCATCTCACGATTTTTCGCCCGACATTGGTCTGATGATTGATCGGCCAGGTTAGAAAATCTTTATCGCTCCCCACGCAATCTACCTATGTTTGCAGCGCAAGCAGGCTGCGATCCTTCAGTTTTTGCTGGCAATATCGCCTGAAATGGTCTTTTTAGTTGATGGACACATCAGGCATTTAAACGATCGTTTTGAGACAATCGTGGTCTCACGATAACCATTTGATCTTTCAAATATCTTTACGTCTATGGCCAGCTTTACTGTGCCCACTCACTCCTTCTTGGTGCCATAGCTGCCAATGCTAGTTACCTCTCTAACATACACTCCCTAGAGTATACTATTACACCACTATGTATCACTAATGGTTCCCCTAGACGCAAAGATTAGTGATGGGCGAATCTCCCGCGTTTCGCTTCGCCGAAAAATTCGCGAATTTCCAGAGAAATTCGCGAAGTGGCAAAAAAATTAGCGAAACGAGTCGCGCATCGTTTTTGACGCGCGTCGCGTCAAACACGACGCGTCGCGTCATTTCCGACGTGCGTCGCGTCGTTTTCGGCGTGTCGCGTCAAAAACGACGCGCGACTCGCTTTTTTGGTGAATTTTTCGCCGGCGAATTTTTGCGGGCGTTTTGCGAATTTATTCGCCAGCGGCGAATCGCAGGAATTCGTCGCGAATTCGCCCCTGGCGAATAAATTCGCCCATCACTAGCAAAGATCTTTCTCTGCAGAACAATGGATGTTAGGGAAATCCAACCAATCTGTCAAATTATTGTGTGGTCAGTGGGATACCAACAATCGTACATCTTATGATTTTTTGTCCGACATCGGTCTGAAGATTGATCGGCCAGGTTAGAAAATCTTTATCGATCCCCATGCAATACCAATGTTTGCAGGGCCAAGCAGACAGCGTGTGGTGTTTATACAAATGGCCTGCAGGTGGCACTGTGCATACACAGGACTTTCTGTACAGCTTGAAAGTGAAAGTAAGACTTACTGCTGTTATGTAATGGCTGCATGAACCTACTAATAAAGCACTGTTATACTATCCTCATCCTCGGCTACCAAACACAACAAATGGCGACAAGGATGTCATTTCTACCTCTGCAGCAGCCTGCACCTTTTCTACCAAACCCTGGTGAGCCTACCATACCTTTTACTGCTTGGATCCGTATGTTTGATAATTACATTATTGCTGCTGACCACGGGGAAATTTCTGCAGCTAGAAAGCGTGCTTTACTTATTCACTGCCTGGTGGCAGAGGGACAGTGTATATTCCATACATTACCATTACCTGATGATACTTATGAAACTGCTCTTACTACTGTAAAGAACTTTTTTGTGCCAAAAGTAAATGTGTTTGCTGAAAGATATAAATGCCGCCAACGTGGACAGCATAATGACGAATCTACTGAACATTTTGTAGCAGCTTTGAGAGAGCTGGTTGTCACCTGTGAGTTTGGGATTCTAACAGATAAAATGCTAAGAGACCAAATAGTGGAAAAAACAAACTCGCCACGCATTAGAGAGAGACTGCTCCTAGTGCAAAATGTAACCCTTGCAAAGGCTATTACAGTTGCTTGACAAATTGTGACAGTTGTGACAGAGGCTAAAACTCTCAGTCAGGGAACTGCTGGGAATGTACAGATTGTGAATTCAAAACTGTGGCCTAATAATATGCAGTCACAGGAAAAATACAGTGCTAAGGAAAGGGATTCACTGCAAAACTGTGAAGCGAATACAAATAAAAAATACTGCTTTCGCTGTGGTTCAACACAACACCTTGCAAACTATGCTAAATGTCCAGCAAAAGCTATACAGTGCCGCAAATGTTTAAAGCCAGGTCACTTCGCTACGGTCTGCCGTAGTTCTACTAAATATGTTCATGAACTTACTACTACAAATGTTACAGTATTAAGTGTGGATAAAGCTGGTACATTTATCCCAGACAAGTTTATATGCACTCAGTGTCAGTACTGCTTCTGCTGACAAAGGGCACTCCATTAACCTGATGCTTGATACAGGTTCAGCTGTTTCAATACTACCAAAGGATATTTTCTTGAAATACTTTGCAAAAGATACACTTGGTGCACCCGCCCTGAGACTGGTCAGTTACTTAAGTTTTGCTGGCAATATCGCTTGAAATGGTCTTTTTAGTTGATGGACACATCTGACATTTAAACAATCGTTTTGAGATGATCATGGTCTCTTAATAACCATCTTGGATCTTTCAAAAATCTTTATGTCTATGGCCAGCTTTAGCCCTCTGCTTGTCTTGCTTCCCATAATGCATCTCAAACATCACTTCCTGAAAGCTTCCCTTATATAACTTACTATTCTTCACCCACTATGGACTTTCCCTCACAATTGTAATCCTCTAGCTCCCCCTTATGCCCAACCTAAATATATGTATTAACTACTACTTTAAATTTATATTAAACCATTAACATATTACCCTATTACATCTCAGTTAAACTGGTTCAGTACAACAAAGCTAAACAATTTTTTCCTTACAAATATTTCCATTCAATTCTTAATAGCCATGCCTAATTAGCTTAATTAGCCTGTAGATGTATACCATCTTATCGTCTTAAGCAATTGATTGATTTGTTGAATGAGAAGTCTTCAAAAAATACCCATATCAAAATATTCTGACCCCAAAGCACCATCGTAAGAATGATTACTCTGCAGACCTCAGTTCTAAAATTTAGTGAGGCTCCTTTATCAACAAATGGCAAATTGGAACCTGGGCAGTAACCCATAGGTGAATAATTAATGCAACAAATTATAATGTTGTCTTTTCACTTGGGCAAAAATACCCATAATAATAATAATATTTTGCCACCAAATCATGGGAAAAATGGTTGGTAGCAGAGTTATTATTTCTAAAATTAGTAAATAATTTGTTTTTAACTTTCTAATAGTATATAATAGTATAGCTGCCAAGGTCACAACTTAGGTGCTACTTAGGCCCTTGTTTGTAAATCTGAGTTTGACCAGGTCTGCATGGAAATGGTTTTAAGTAGTGATGGGTAGCGATGGACGAATCGGTGCGTTTTCACTCCGCCAAATTCGCAAAACACCACCGTGTCTCGTTTTGGACACGGACGTCCGCTTTTGGATGCCGGCGTCCATTTTTGGATGCTAAAATGGTCCACTGTCCCACCTACACATATATGTGCAAGAGCATGCATCCACTTTATACCCTTTACCTCCATAATCTTCCATTTTAATGGTCTTGGAGGAGGAATGAGCCTGAGTCTAGGAGGGGGAGGGGTCCCAGCCATTTCGAATGAATACCTGAATTTTTCTATCTTCTACCCTAACTGCCATTGCATTTAATGACAAGTATTATCAATATCATTAGAAAGTGCCAACACAGTCTGACTGATTGTATGCAAAAATACAATCAATAACTGATACAGGAGGTTCCTACCCAAACAAGCTTGCAATTTATGTAATAAAGATAATCCATGTTTTCACACATAAGTTTTTTTTTCTTTAAGCTGCTTTGACCATGACTCAGCAGCACATACTGTATAATATAATACTGCTCCCCTTTCATCTCAGTCAGTGGCTCAAAGCAGTAAAATCTAATCAGACATTTCCTAAATCCATAAGCAGCTTGATTCATAGAAATATGTTTCAAATACCAGTTGCATAATATCCGATTCATGCAATGCCCTGCATTCTGGGATACACATCAAACTTTAAATCAATATTATCAGCTAAAAATAATTTATAAAAATAATTTTAGCCCCTGCTGGCCCAGTTTCTCAGAAAAGGGTCCTCAGCTTATTTTGTTTTTCATTCAACCAAACTAAATGGAAGTTGACAAAATTAAGTGGCACTTGATTTATTCATTGGGTTATATGCAATAATCAAAATATTGCTTTTTTTCACTAGTTGCTAGATTGATAGATAGCCTGTGTGTAGGGAAGTAACGTTAGGGGGTGGTCCTCCGATGTCTACATGGTAAATAAAACTTTTATTTAAAAAGTAAACTCTTTGCATGCCTCAAACCCACGAAATCCGGAGGCAGAGGGAGGTAGGGGGCATCACTGTACACGCTCTAATGGAACAAAGAGGTCTGGTGCACCAGACCAAAATACAGCCCTGGAAAAGGGCTGAGTGAGATGAAATGTGGGGAGAAAAGCAGTAAAAGAAAAGTAATTAAAGGATTTTTCTCTTTGCACAACAGATTGCTCAAAGATTATAAGATATATTACTATTTATATTTATCCATATTTACAATTCAATATGCATGATCCTAACTGGAACAAAACCTGATTTTAAATTAAAACATACATTTTTGATCTTTTTTAAATAATAAATTGCTTTTTCTATCATCTCTGTCTATCTATCAATCTTTCTATGTTGATATTTTTATCAACCTATTTTTTTTTCTTTTAAACCTATTTATTAAATTCCTATTTTACTACCTATTTCACTTTCGTAGGATTATTCAAGCCAATGGTGTTCCATTTTACTGCTTGCATAACATAAATTACTTCATATTTTATAGTCCATAAAATTGTTTATTGCTTTGCTACCAGCTGATTATGCGATCTTTTCTCTCAAAAAAGTGAATTATCAGAAATTGCAAGTAGGCTATGTGCTGGCGTCTTCCCACTTGTGATTTATATTATCACGATGGTTCTTAAGTCTCCACAGTGTGCAGAGAACTGAAAGTTTGATCAATGCGAAAAAAATTCAGTGATGTTTAAAAGAGGCAAAATTGATTCATTGTGTTCCCCTCTGATGTACTATTTTAGATTTCAGCACCAAGATCTATATCAAGCTAGTCTGACAGGTCAATCGCTCTCTTGTAAATCCCATGGCTATGCTCTTCTACGTGCCCTTGGCCACAGCGATCCCTATCGACCTCCAAAAGAAGATATTGTCTCTCATACTGAAATGATGTGAAAAAATTAAGATGTAATTCTAAAATTCATAATCATCTATTTATTAGCATTCTGTTTCCCAGTTTGCAACACAAGTATATTTCCAAGTGTGATAAATTGTTTGTTGGATTTGTTTTTTTTTTTTAGTTATGTTTTTACAGAAGAGATAAAAGTGTACTGTATCTGATGATGCCATTTTATAAGAAGTAGATAAGGATTCCCATCTAAAACAGAAAGAATACTGCTCCATTATGACAGGAAGTACTTTATTTAAACTAATATTCATTGATCACTTCATAATTTTACTGTTAGAATACATAAGGTGGCCCATATATTGCTCAATTATTAATGCAGAATTGCACCAATTAAAATGCTATCTGCTTAGCACAGTGCTACTTAATCTTGTTCTTATGTGACCCAAATGACATTGAGGAATCAACATTGCAAACCAAACATGGCTCCCAGGCATTTAGGGATCTATTGAAAAAAGAAATATCTCATGGAGATGACCATAAACATCCCATAGGTTAAGAAACCCTGGAAAGGGAAGCTTTCTGAAATCAGAAGGTATTTACAGTAATTGTCCAAACTTACAGACAGCCTGTTTCAATCTTGTTAGATCTCATCAGTGCTAGATATTTGAACATGGCTTCTGAGGGTGGGACTTGGAGAGTAGGGAAAAGGAAAACAAAACCTGGTTAGGGTGAGAAGGACTGAAAGGAGCCAAAAAGCTATTCACACAGTAATTACATGCAAAGTGAATCCTTCTGAAATCAGAAGGTATTTATTTGTCCTATGGCATACACATAGCATTGCCTAGATACTAAAAATTAGATTTTTAACTCTCCCATAAGGTATCATGGGCGGAGACATGCAAATCACTCCTTTATGTCCCTTTGGCCAACTATGCATCCAGAACTGCTGGTTTATAGCACAGATACAGCCTAATGGTTCAGAGCCATATCTCCAAACTTGCAAAGATGGTTCACAAAGTTACAAGATGACAGCCCCCTGTGCTCAACTTTGAAAGCATAAATCTTTTGTTTGATTAGGCTTGTGGTACAGTAAGTTCATGTTTATGTTCAGTAAGCAAAATACAGCATTTCTACTTATTCGATTTTAGGACTTTCCTTGTCATTTAATTGCACTCTTCCAGTAGAATCCTGCATTGAAATCTGTTTTCAAAAAAGCAAACAGATTTTTGTATATTTAATTTTGAAATCTTACATGCTCTTAGTTTCCCAGGTGCCCTCAACCATGTGACTTCAGTCGCTCATTACTGCTCCACTACAAGTTCGGGTCATAGCACCCCCTCCATTTACCCACAGATGCAAATCAGCAGAACCATGGGAAGACAGCAATGTAACAGCTCCCTGATACATTCATTGCTAAAAATGCCCACCTAATGGTAGGTATTATAATAGCGCTCAAAAGTAAAACACCCAAGTCTCTAAAAGTTTCTAGAAGAAAAAAATTACTTATCTGAAAGCAGTTCCATTATAGAGGGCTGGCTCTTTCTGAAAGCACAGGATCAGGCTCTATGACCTGAGATGGCTGCCTACACACCAATATTATAACTGCTCTATATCTGCTATCTGATATATATCTGCTCTATTTTAGGGTGCCAGGCTAATGACTGAAGACATGCTGATCTTTATATAAGTGGTATTTATTTACAAAGGAATTTAAAATGTATAACATAAAAAGGGAACTAAGATGGAGGAAAGGGATAGGGAAAGGTGCAATGGAGGGGAGTGGAAAGTGTCTTACTAACAAGGTATTTGCAATGCGCTTTATATATACATAAGGAAGACCAATCAAACAAGCATACTACTCTTTTCCAGGACAGACACACTCAACCCAGCCAATCAGGTTGATGCTAACTGTTTTTGGAGATGATTCATCTCTTCTTAGAAATGAAAGTCCATAATCCAATGCTCCAGGTATCCCTTTGTTGATCCAGCAGAGTCTCACTTCCTTGGGAACCCTTGCTATCCCTGCACCCACACCAGTGTGTCCAGTTATTTGAATCTCTTTCATATGGACATTAGTGATGGGCGAATTTATTCGCCAGGGGCGAATTCGCGGCGAATTCCCGCGATTCGCCGCTGGCGAATAAATTCGCGAAACTGGCCAAAAAATTCGCCCAAAAAAATTAGCCGCTCAAAAACGAGTCGCGCATCGTTTTTGACGCGATGCGCCGAAAACGACGCGACGCGCGCCGAAAACGACGCGACGCGCATCAAAAACGACGCGACGCGTCGCGTTTGACGCGCCGCGCGTCAAAAACGACGCGCGACTCGTTTTGCGAATCGGTGAAAAATGCGCGAATTTTTCGGCGAAGCGAAACGCGGCCGTTTCGCCCATCACTAATGGACATTACTGTAGCTGCAAGGATTGTTTTATGGAAGAATGTCTGTTGTCCAGGCTTGCACCTTCAAAGTTGCCATGTGGTGGAAAGGCAGATATTTGTTAACCCATTGTGTGTTGGGTTTACTATTGCATATCCAAAATTCACTACTACAATAACTAAACAAGTATAGATTTATTGGTTCAATAATAACATTTTAAATTGTAGAATTAATTATTTGTAATGTACACAATGTAATTTAGTAATAAAGGATACACTATAAATATCATGACAGAATCCCTTTAAGTCTAGAAAAATTTGTATTTTTAATTGACTGCACTGATAACATGTTATGCATTTATTGATTGTTGGGTGATTGGTATATTTCCAATTTACTTTTGTACATTCCATTTGCTAATCTAAATAATGCAAACATATTATTTCCCAAAAAAGATACAAATAACCAGCATTAACTTAATGACATTAGTATCACTAGTTTATAAGCCTAACCTGTAATCAAGTTGCCTCTATTGATCGCTGTAATTTCCATCCTGAAAAGGAGGGGAGAAATAACAATCTTGTCTTAGAGTGTTTTAGTGTCTGTGTATGTATGCATATGTGAGTGTATTTCCATCAATGTCACAAATATGTGTACTTTTTCAATACTCTTGACTAAATAATACATTATTGTAATCACTTTCATGTACCTCACTATATAAATTGGACAGTCTCTGAGGCATGTACAGAAGCACATTATTACTATGTCAAAAATGGCATCTGATAATACTGAATTGCTTTCTACAGAAATATCCCATGAGGAACCCTAGCTTATAGATCAACTACCAGATGGTCAAGGATGTTACATAGTTAAATCTAGCATTTATGTGGGTGAGCATCAGGCAAGCTAAAATCGATATGGAAAAGGATATATCAGTAAGCAGTAAAAAGAATCCAAAATTATTTTTTAAATATATTAATAGTAAGAAAATGAACCAGGAAGGGGTAGGACCTTTATTATCAGAGGGGGGTCAGCTGGTTATTGAGAACAAGCAAAAAGCTCTGATTGCATACTTTTCATCTGTCTACACAAGAAACCAGCTAATGAAGGCTTATTAGTAGTGCCAATTCTAATAATACATATAATGATGCATGGTTCACACATGATGAAATTCAAAAGAGACTAGAACATGTTAAGATAAACAAAGGTCCAGGGCCAGATGGGATTCACCCCAGGGTACTTAGCGAGCTTAGCTCTGTGATTGCCAAACCTCTCTACCTAATTTTTAAGGATTCATTGAGGTCTGGCATGGTGCTGAGAGACTGGTGAATTGCTAATGTGGTGTCGCTATTCAAAAAAGGATCCCATTCACAGCCTCAAATCTATAGGCCAATTAGTCTGACGTCGGTGGTAGAAAAGCTTTTCGTTGGATTAATAAAGGATAGGATACTGGACTTCATAGCAAATAATAATACTATGAGTTTGTTCCAGCATGGTTTTATGCGTAACAGATCTTGCCAGTGTCGAGGTCAAAAGGAGAGCCAGGACAGACGTCGACTGCAGGGAGACAAGGATCACAATTGCGAGAGAGCAGACTCGAGACACAAGTTGTATCTATATGTTCTGTTCTACCATATTGGTGGACAGACCATTTATTTATAGGTCGAGTACATACATAATTAGTTAATGATTATGTTTTAAGGTGATTAGGGTGGTGTTCCTACCACAACCAATTGGAAAAGAGTATTCATCTTAACAAGCATGAGTAACCGTTCACCTTGATCTTGTGTACATAAGTATCCCCTTGAACAGGGTTTAATCAAACATTGGGTGTTTGCTGATGTTCTCTACTTACTTTCCTGTGTCATGCTGACATCTGATTACAAAATATGTGCTGAAAGAGATATTGCAGTTTAACGTGATATGTGAATATATTTTAGATATAATATATGAATATTATATAAGGACAACCTTATCACCAGACTAACTTGATTTCTTTCCATGAGAAGCTAAGCAGGGACCTCGATTCTGGGATGGCAGTGGATGTAATTTACTTAGACTTTGATAAAGCATTCAATACAGAAGGTTACTGTTTAAATTAAGGAATGTTGGCCTGGAACATAGTATTTGTACCTGGATAGAGAACTGGCTAAAAGATAGACTACAAAGAGTGGTGGTAAATAGAACATTTTCTAATTGGACCAGTGTTGTTAGTGGTGTACCGCAGGTCCCTTGCTTTTCAGCTTGTTATTAATGACCTGGATGTGGGCATCGAAAGTACAGTTTCTATTTTTGCAGATGATACTAAATTGTGCAGAGCTATAGGTTCCTTGCAGGATGCTGCCACTTTGCAGAGTGATTGTCTAAGTTGGGAAACTGGGCAGCAAACTGAAAATTGAAGTTCAATGTTGATAAATGCAAGGTTATGCACTTTGGCAAAAATAATATAAATCCCCTTGAGAAAGGCTTTTGCCGAAACGTTGGGGTTCTCACTGGAGGCTTGTGTATCCGCTGGTTGTGGTTTAATCTTTTTGCCTTATTTGTCCCAAAGGGGTATGTATATCAACTCTCTATGTTTTGTATTGCCTCATCTTGCTATATTGAAAGCACATTTTTTGTTGTTGTCCATTTACCAAGTAAAATTACTTTTTGCATTCACTTTTGGCTCAATTTGAGAGTTTTCTTTGAGTGTGCACATCCATATTGTATCTGTATATAAGTGGGGTTGTCTTGTAGGCATAACCTGGATTGTAGCACCTCAACATATGCCCGGTTACTGGTGATTGGGACTTAATAATTCTTTTTGCAAACTTTTACTTACGGAGTGCCCTCCATTAATTGATATTGTTAAAAATAATATAAATGCAAGTTATACACTAAATGG
Organism: Xenopus borealis; assembly: GCA_024363595.1. Lineage (NCBI taxonomy): Eukaryota > Metazoa > Chordata > Amphibia > Anura > Pipidae > Xenopus > Xenopus borealis. The sequence continues at coordinate 124,161,107 of CM044432.1, read as the reverse complement.
CAGTGTGTTGGGAGTTTCCTTAAGTTAGAAGGATCTTGGGGTTTTTATCTTGGGTTTTTTGTCTAATTCTGGGCAGTGTCATTCTGTAGCTACTAAAGCAAATAAAGTTCTGTTTTGCCTAAAAAAGGGCATAAATTCAAGAGATGAAAACATAATTATACCTCTTTATAGATCCCTAGTAAAACCTCATCTGGAGTATGCAGTGCAGTTTTGGACTCCAGTCCAGAGGGATATAAATGAACTGGAGAGAGTGCAGAAACGTGCAACTAAACTGGTTAGAGGGATGGAAGACTTAAATTATGAGGGTAGACTGTCCAGGTTGGGGTTGTTTTCTATGAAAAAAAAGTGCTTGTGAGGGGACATGATTACACTTTACAAATACATTAGAGGACATTATAGACAAATATCAGGGGACCTTTTTACCCATAAAGAGGATCACCGCACCAGAGGCCACCCCTTCAGACTAGAAGAAAAGGACTTTCATTTGAAGCAGTGTAGGTGGTTCTTCACAGTGAGGACAGTGAGGTTGTGGAATGCACTGCCGGGTGATGTTGTGATGGCTCATTCTGTTGATGCTTTTAAACAGGGCTTGGATGATTTTTTGGACAGACATAATATCAAAGGCTATTTTGATACTAAACTCTACAGTTAGTATAGCTATGGGCAAATATGGTTTGTGTGAAAGAGTGGAGGGGTGTGTGTGTATTTGCTGGGTTTTAATTTGGAGGGGTTGAACTTGATGGACTTTGTCTTTTTTCAACCCAGTTTAACTATGTAACTATGTTCTCAAGGTGAACTGAAGTGCTTATTTGGCGCTTTAGACCAGATGTCCCTTACTCAGGTATAGTTTTGGTATGTGTTTCTGATAATATTTACAATTAAGATGCCATTCTTAATAACTACATTTCATTATCAATGATTCCTGTTTTGATAACGGTTTCTTTAAAAATATATATAAATTATATATACAATTAACTATGACTATAAAGTTGCACGCTAGCATTTTACAAATAAATTTAAGTGAAACATTTAAATTCTACAAAATCTGGTGATTGTAAAAATAGAAGGTAGACAAGGCAGACTAAAGCAATTCTGTTGCCTAAGCAATATTAAATGGGCTGCCAACAAAATAATAAAAAGAAATTAGCCACGTTAAAGGATCAAATTATATAATGGCCTTTTGTTTCAGCATATACTGTATAAAATATCAGGAATAGTGATGAGCAAATCTGTTCCAGATCGTTTCAGTTCGCAGAAAAATTTGTGAAGCTGCAAAAAAATCAGCGAAACTTTCATGAAACGCATTGAAGTCAATGGGCATTTTTGCATACTGGCATTTTTTTTACACATGCCAAATGCATTCACTCATTGTCATTGGGCGTTTTTTCTTATGGCGACTGTTTTTGTCATAATGCATTAAAGTCAATGGGTGTTTTGTCTTACGGTGACTTTTGTCAAATGCATTAAAGTCAATGGGTGTTTTTCTCTGCAAATTTTTCCATGGCAAATTTTCATTGCAGTTTTGTGATAAAATTCGCACATTGCAAAATTTTGAATTTCGTAGCTAATCCATGGCTGGCAAATAAAATCACTAATCAGGAAAAAGAGCAAAAAACCAAATGACCTATTTATCAAATTTTAATTAGAAAATGTTAGGTTTTTTAATTAGAGTAAACTCAAAATTTTAAACTTGAATGCTTAATTATTAAAAAATTTGAATCTAAAAAACCTGATGATATAAAACTGTGAAAAAAACATTTAATGCATTGATACTCATTATTTTCTACAAAGTCCAAAAAAGAGAAGAATTAAAAAAAACTCAAATTGAAAAGTGCACTTAAATATTGCCCAGGACAACGGCTATTGACTTCTACATGAATTCACAAGTTTTTAGATGCCAACGTCTGAGATGCAAGTTTTACAATTTTTTGGCACTTAAATAAACATTTTAGTTTTGGAAACCCTAAATTGACTTTAGCACAAAGAAACAGAGTTTAACACAAAGAATTTAAACCATGGTAAAAAAATTTATTTGAACATTTATAAATTAGCCCCTAAGTATACGTAAAAAATTAGGGAGGTGGAAAGAAAGATATTAATGGCTGGTTGAATCCATTTCCAGGTTACAGCATGCTTTGGACTAGAATGGGAGTGACATGGAAAATGTCAGCTTCCAGAGAGGATTCAAAGAAGTTAGCAAAAAAAAGAGTAGATAATTAAGGTACAATTACATTAAACAGTAAATTACATTTAATTCCTCTCAGCATGATGAAGAGGTACAAAGCTAATCAAATATAAGTTCACTGAAGTTATGAATATAATATTATATTGTAGAGCTATAGTAAACTGCTGTGACAGGGATAGTTATAGCTACTTTCAAATGGTATTACACCACGAATGAGACTCTTTTTCTCAGGGATGAGCCCTCGCATCGAGGTGGAGGAAAGGTGTAGTATAACTGTAACGGGGTGCTATTTCCCACAAATTGGGCGCCAGCGGTTTTCTTTAATGCTTGAACAACTATATTTATTAAACAGTGAACATATCCTCACAGAGATCATAAGGCGAGCATACAGTGAACATAATGTACAAACAGCAATGTACTCACAGTACCAATATAGTTCAACCCCCTTTGGCATAGACTCAGATCAGTGAATAGAGGTGAGAGGTACAAACAGGATCCAGCTTTATCTTAAATGCAGGCAGGGTATTCCTATGTTGTCCCAAACATTAGGTACTATGTACCAATGATATCCTTAATGAAATTATAACTCTGTATATATGTACACTTTTAGCAGGTCTGCTCTATTATAAGTAAACTCTCACCGTTGAACATATGTGGCCCAGGTGCAGATAGCCCCAGGCCCTTTGCTGGAGTCAACTCACAACAGACTCCACTTCCTTCATTAAGTTAAACGTATAGCGAAATTCTTAAAGAAATGCTTACCCGCTAGATGTGGTGACCCGGGTGCAGCCGCCCCGAGTCAGTCGCTAAGGGAGACAGTCAAATCGCAAATTCTGTATGTTGCGGCGCACTCCACAAATAAGGTCACGAATTGCCTTCTTTTTCATCCAGTAAAAAACTTTTTTATTTCAACATTTGATTAAAAAATGTATACAGCTTCCAAGGTCTTGACCTTGGAAGCTGTATGCATTTTTAATCAAATGTTGAAATAAAAAAGTTTTTTACTGGATGAAAAAGAAGGCAATTCGTGACCTTATTTGTGGAGTGCGTCGCAACATACAGAATTTAGGGTATTCCTATGTCCCTGATCTTATCCACTTATTCCCTGATTCTGGGTAATTGGTACCCAGGATCTTAATCCCTCTATTTCTCCTGGTGGAGCTTGAACTGCTCAACTAAATATCCTGCCTATCACTCCTAGAGTGATCTATGACAGGGTCTAACTAGGGTTGCCACCCATCCGGTATTTTACCGGCCTAGCCGGTAAAACACCAGCCAAGGCCGGGGCCGGTATTACAAATTCACCGGCAATGTAGCTGCCGGTAAATTTGTAATACCTATTAAAAAAGGCCCTTGCCCTGCCCTGATTTCAATTGAAACTTACCTTTGTCGCCGTCTTCAGCCCATCGCAAGCTCTGGCTCCGCCCCAGTGACGTCAGGATCCGCCCATTTTTGTGTCACTCTCCGCCCCTTTTTGACCCCGCCCCCACCGGCCGGTATCTTTTTTTGCAAAAGGTGGCAACCCTAGGTCTAACTCTCCTAAAGGTTATTACTTCTCCTTTCAGCCTGCAGGGCTGACTGAAACAAAAGGCCCAGACCACATGGTTACATTTTCCTTTATACTTTTACACAGTGCCCTCTAGTGCACACTGTGAGAACTACAGAGGTTACATAAGCACAAAAGGTCCCCATTAGCCGTCCATATTACTATGGATGTGCCTGTCAGAAATACGTGAGGGTGTCTAATTTTCAACATCCCTACATTATCTTAATTAATAATTTACAGTATGTACAGTACTGTACAGTATTGTAATGTAAAGTACTACACAGTACAGTACTTTACATTCTTTTTCAGTCAATCACATTGCTCTTTGGTAGTGATGGGCGAATCTCATGCGTTTCTCTTCGCCGAAAAATTAGCGAATTTCCAGAGAAATTCGCGAATTGGCGAAAAAATTCGCGAAACGAGTCGCGCGTCGTTTTTGCCGACGCGTCAATCGCGGCGCGTCATTTTCGGCGACTCTTTTTTGGGCGAATTTTCCGGCGGCAAATATTTGCTGGCGTTTCGCGAATTTATTTATTATGGTCTCTAACTTGATGTATTTATCAATTCAAAATTTTCTAAACCCTTTTCTGTTGTGAAAGTCAGTGGCCTCAAAGTAGGTGCTTGTTTTGAAATTCTTGGCTTGAAGGCAAATTTTAATTGCATAAAAACTATGTGTACTGGCAAACAGAGCCTTGTGTAAGCTGCCAGTCCACAATGGAGCTGTTAATAGCCAATCACAGTAAAAATTTGGCACCCCCATGAACTTTTTGCATGTTGCTCTCCAAATTTCTTTATATTTGAATGTGGCTCACGGCTATTACTATCTGGTGCTGCCTGACTTATGAGATTTAAATCTTGTTTCCTTTAGTCTTTGAATTCAAAATGACTGTTCACAATCTCTTTAAGGAGCTTTGTGTTTAAAATAAAGGGCTAAGAGTGGTCAGTGGTCTTCTCATCTGTGTGTCTCAGGATATGGCTTTTTTGTTCACCTGACTAAGCTATATGGTGTGTAGTCCTGTTGGATATTTTTTTTTAGTTCATAAGCATTCCATAATGGCATTTGATATATTTTGATTATCTCAATCACTTAAATAATAGATTTTTTGGGGTTTGTGATGAGTCACAAGAACTAAATATTAAAAGTTTCAGGGTTTACTATTCCAAGTGGCAGAGGTGCGGATGGGTGTACCAGCCAATAACTAAAAAGAATTAAAGATAAATAATAGAAAATGCAAACAAAAGGATAAAGATAGATACTGAAAAGAAACTAAAAAAATTGTATTTATTTCTACTGTTATACTATATGAAACTAGTGTTTATGTAACGTCCTGGAATCAATTGAAATATTGGGTTGATGAAAAATGTTGCTTTTTTGTCTACTTTTTGCTTGAGTCAATAAAATCACCATGATACAAAGCTGATTCATCTACACAATGTGCTGCAGTTTTTTGGCCTTTATGTATAACTTCTGACCCATAGCAGGTTGGTTAATATGGTGCTTAGCCCCTGATCCAAGTGGATGAGAACTTTATTATTGTGGGGATCTCTTCGGTGCTTATGTCACAGCCTAGAATGAATTGAAATATATATCATACAAATGTTTCCATATATTATGTATAAATCTTAGACATTGAACAATGGTTTAAAAAGGTTACATACTTTAGTTTTTTATAGTTGCTGTAGGTCAAGGCTTTTAAATAGTAAAGCACCATCAAAGTTTTCTCTCCTCCTAGAGATAGTGATAACGTCTATTTACTATGACCATCTTACAGCAAAAACCAGTTCAATAACAAGCTATTATTCTGAATAATTTGGTTCAAATACACATTTTGGCCAAATGCATGTCCTTAAAAGGCAACTTAAGTCTAAAATAGAATAATGTTAGAAATGCTATATTTTGTATACTAAATATAAATATGAACTTACTACACCAGAAGCCTAATCAAACAAATGATTTATGCTTTCAAAGGTGGAACAGGGGGCTGTCATCTTTGTTAGACATCTCTGCAATATCAAGACTCTGCACATGCTCAGTGTGGTCTGGGCTTCAGTTGGGAGCTTAAACTTATGAATTGTCATAAATGATCAAAACAGCACAAGTCAAATAATATCTGCAAAATAAGCCAATACAGCAAGACTGATTAATAATCAGAATATGCAGACTGCAATGGGTCTGTGGATACAAATCTCTACAAAGTCACTGGCTGTTTTACAGGGAAACAGACAACACTGTTCGAGTTCTGGGAAGTTGGAGGGAAGGTGGAGGATCTCCCCTTTGCAGTTTGAAAGTATGACTGTTTCCCTGCAGAGCAGTTAGGGACCATCGGAAGTTTCCCATCTGCCGCAGTCAGAGCAAGTGAATGAAGGGGAATTTCACTGCATACAGTCAGGTTTCTTTTAAAAACAGTACACATTTTTTTAATTGAAGTATATTGGAGATAGATTTCTTTTTCATTAAAATGGGATTTTACTTTTTTGCCTTTGCATTCCCTTTAAAGGAGAATCCAACCTGTAATGAAAAAACCCACCCTCGCCCCTGTGTAGCCCCCCTCCCTCCTCCCCCCCAGTCTACCACCCCCCCAGGGCTGATGACCCTAATCTTTTACTTACCTATCCTGCAGAGTTCACAGCAGCCATCTTCTTTCTTTGGTCTTTTTCGGAAGTAGACTGGCGTTTTTGGCACATCCGCAGTTGGAGGAGGTTTCCGGACCACTGTGCATGCGTTGAAAGTCACAATAAGTTTTTTCTCAGACTTACAGTATGACCTCTGGGTGCAAAGTGCAAAAAATTGTGTGATTGGTGCCTATTTTGCACTTTGCACACTGTAAGGTAAATGACCCAGTGTATTTTTTAAGCAAAAACAAACACTTTTTCACATACTGTAGAAACTTTTATACAGTACATACAGTATGTTTCCAAGGTTTATAAAAGCAGCAGTGTTCATATTGCGTATATTTTCTTTTATTACATACTCAATATAATTCAAATTAAATTAAGGGATTACCAAAGAATTTAGGTAGATAAAGAAAAAACAACGAGAGATCAACTAACTATAGTAGGGATCCCCAACCTTTTTTTTATTTTTGAGCCACATTCAATTGTAAAAAGAGTTGGGGAGCAATACAAGCATGAAGAAAGTTCCTGGGGTGCCAAATGTGGGCTGAGGTTGGCCATTTTGGTAGACACTATGTGGACTGGGAGCCTACAGGAGTCTCTGTTTGGCAGTACACCTGTTTTTGTACAACTAACACTTGCCTCCAAGCCAGTAATTCAAAAATAAGCACTTGCTTTGAAGTCAATGGGAGCAACATCCATGGGGTTGGTGAGCAACACACTATTCACAAGACACTGGTTGGGGATAACTGAACTATAGGAATGCAAATAAAAGAAGATTAGAAATGGAGACAGTGAAGCAATAAAAAGGTATAGGGTAAAGGGTAGCCTTTATTTCACTGCAGTAACCATTGGGGAATAATCAGACATTGGTTTGTCCAGTTTACAACATGTTAGGAAATGAAAGGATATATCTAGCTGGTTAGTTAGTTTGAATGCTCATATAGTCAAGTGCATTCCATTGCACAAAGCAGATTTTAAGTAGGAGAGGCTTGATCCATATGATTGATATCAAGGTAGTTGTTACAAAAAAGTGATAGCTGGAAGTCAGTGGTATACCAAAGTGCTAATTGTAGCTAAGGAGGCTGATTTTCCATATATGGAAAAAAGTGACACTTTATTATTTTTTTAAATGATAGCAGTTCAGACACATACTGCAGTCACACAAGAACCTCAGCCTTTGCAAGAACATGACACTTGTGGCCCGAAGCACTAAATACTAAAAGCCGGCTTTTTACACTGTTAGTGTATATTACACATTTGCCGTCAACTTCTGTTAGTGTTATGCTTGCAGAACAGAGTAACATATTAGGCAGAAGGATCATATTTATAGGTAAACAGCTGGAAGATATTATAACTACAAGAAAATATATAGCCATAGGTTACTGCTTCCAGATCAGCCCTCTAAACTTCAAGGAAATTTCATGTTGATCAAAACTGAGGCACAAGGCAGTGATATTTAATAATCAGATTTTGGGAGAAAGATTATTGCAGATATTTCTAGCAAAAAGGAGATATACATTTCACATAAAATTACTGGAAAATATAATATACTACCAAACAATACTTTCTCACAAACTGATGATCCCCAACAAAGTCTTTTATAAAATTATTTGACAAACAATTATTCTTATCCTTATAGGAGAAGGGATAAATCCACTCCTAGCCAACATGCAGCACAGAAGATGTGATTTCTGCAGTGGTGTATCTAAACAGTAAGTAGATCCCATGGTTCTGGGGCGGAATGGGGCACACCACTGGGTCAGCTTCCTCTATAGCAGGGATCCACAACCTTTTGAACCCGCGAGCAACATTCAGAAGTAAAAGGAGTTGGGGAGCAACACTAGCAAGAAAAATGTTTTTGGGGTGCCAAATAAGTGATCTGATTGGTCATTTGGTAGCCCCTATGTGGTTTGTCAACCTCAATGTAGTCTCTGTTTGGCAGCGCACCTGGTTTTTATGCAACCAGAACTTGCTTCCAAGCCTGGAATTAAAAAATAAGCACCTGCTTTGAGGCCACTGGGAGCAACATCCAAGGGGTTGGAGAGCATCATGATGCTCCAGAGCTACTGGTTGGGGATCACTGCTCTATAGTCATCCTACATAAAGTAAGGCACCTGCCTTTGGGTAGATGCACATACTCAAGCTGGCTGAGAAAGTGCATTATTCAGCAAAAGTCAGCATACAGCATAGGAGATCGGAAGGTGGCAAATGATGTTCCCTTTCAAATGACATAGTACTTGACTCCTCAAATGACCCTTTGCTTTTAGCCATCCCACTAAACCTCATTGTTACATGCCTTAATGAAAGATCAGGAGCCAGAAATTGGGTAAAATGGCCACAGCATGTATTCACATTTTATCAAATCAACAGGACCTTGCCATCCTCACCCCAAGGCAACATTCAAAGCCAGAATTCCGTAAGATATTGCTGCTATGCTCTGCTGTTCATCAATGAAGACTTAAGATCAAGACTATCTCATTATATTCACTACTGAATATTAGGCTGCCTCTACTTACAGAGAGTATGGGCCCAAATTCTGCTACCAGCAGCAGCTGCATCTCCCACCATGAGAGAAGTCAGCAGCCCTGCTAGCGGTCCTGAATCTGCAGAGTCTCAATGATGGGCAGTGTCGGACTGGCCCATCGGGGATACCAGGAAAACTCCTGGTGGACCTTGGTGTAAGTGGACCCTCATGCTGCAAAAAATTTGGCTTATTTCATGGCAATTGCCTATTTATATGAGAAGAAAGAGGCTGAATAGATGGAATAATAGATTATACTACGTAAAGAAAAGAGACTAGGAAAACAGCGTTGAGTGAAGACTTAAGATAAACACCATGTCATTATATCCACTACTGAGTATTAGGCTGCCTCTAGTTACAGAGAGGATGGGCCCAAATTCTTCTATCAGCAGGAGCTGCATCTCTGACCACGAGAGAAATCAGCAGCCCTGCTAGCAGCCTTTTATCTGCCGAGTCTCAATGATAGGCAGTGTCGGACTGGCCCCTCGGGGATACCAGGAAGACTCCTGGTGGACCTTGGTGTTAGTGGCTTATTTCATGGCAATTCCCTATTTTGTATGAGAAGAAAGAGGCTGAATAGATGGAATAATAGATTATAGTATGTAAAGAAAAGAGAATAGGAGAATAGAGTTGAGTGAGGTGAGAAAGAATAGTTGGCCCCTGGTCTAAGGTTTTTTGATGGACCCCTTGTGTCTCAATCTGACACTGGTGATAGAAAACTGAAAGCTGACTATCACCTAGCACAAGTAGTAGTAGCGTCTGTATCAATCAGTCCACTGTGCAGTCACAGGAGAGAACCTCCTTTCTCCCTCTTCTAAATTTACCTGTGCAATACATTGGCAAGGTCCTACCACTGCTGTGATAAATAAAACTTAAAATACATTAACTGTTATTATCCAGAGGAATGCAAAAAACCCAGCCTGAAACCACTACCAATTATGTCTCAAGAGGGAAATAAATCCTTCCTGACCCCAGTGGTGATCGGAAACAGTCCCTGGATCAAGCATTTGACATTCATTTAACATGAATAATACCATGCAGACTCTCACATTTATACTGTGTGTCAGTACCGAGAGTACAATTGCATGCAGGAAAACATCCACATTCAGTTATCATTAAATATATACAGGGGTGTAAGAGGAAGCATACAGTACACTGCAGCTACAGAGTGCCTAGGAGCGATTTCAACATATAATGGTAAAACAGGGCTTTCCTTTTTCTGCAAAAAGACAAAAACTCACAAACATATATATCTATATATACTGCGGTTTGAAACCGGTTCTTTGTGGATGACATTATATTGATAAAATGGCCTTTCCCTATGCATAAAAAATTTGTATTGGGCACTAATTTTGACTGCATTGATGTTGTAAATGGGCTTTAAGTGAAATGAATAACCCTGACAATGTAATGTTAAATGTAAAAGAATGAATAGTTCAACAGGTTTCCAAACAAGGAACTTTTGTTGCTGATCGTGCCTCAAAGAGGAGGAGACAGAAAAACAAAATGCAAAATATAGTATAGTATGTTCACATAAGTGGGTTACACCCAGTGTGTGAATTGATTGGAACACTCTCAGTGTGTTTTAATTAACACCCCATTAGTGGTTTCTTATGAAACTCAAAAGCATAAAGTAAAGAATGGGTTCGGTATCCACCACCATCAAACAGTGTGCGCGAAATACATAAAAGCAGTGATCAAATATTATCTGATTATCTAATTACGGCTGTGCATGCGGTTGCGCTGTTAAGGACGCGGTATTGACACAATGTTCCCCGAGTTCCTCTGCGCAAACAGTCTTTCTCCGCAAGTTCGTCACCTACTGGTGTGGCTCCGTGCACTGGTCCAACATCAAAGTCCGCAGGGTCACTTTCGACGCGTTTCGCCGCTCACTGGCTTCCTCATGGAAAGTTGCGATCCCTCTCATGCTTGCTTCCTTTATCCGGAGGATTCAATTAATGTCCAACTTTATTTAAAACAGTGTTTAAAACAACAAACATCGCTATAGCTTCTTGTTCCTTATCTGCAGTCCGTGGTTGATACATATTAGTCAAAGGGGAAATTTGTATCGTTATTGAGTTGAATTGAGATACATTATTCCCTATTTATCCTATCTCAAAGAAAACAAAAATTATCAGATTTAACGAGCTCAGAGGGGTAATATGTAACATGCATTGTTTAAACCCGGAAAAAACATTCATTTTGACTTCCCTTAAAAACATGATATATAAATAGTTATAAAATCTGAAAGGTTCAACCAACAGTTAACTATAATTTATTTCCAGAGTTTGTTTCATAAAACCTAATTCCCTTCATTGATAAACGATGTGTAGACGAGGAAGCCGCCTTCTAATGATTTCAGCAAATAAATGGTGACAAACAGAACAAATGTCAGTCATGGCTCCATACATATTTGTAGTATGGAACATAATAATATAAAATAAGACTAGCTCATTTGAATATATATATATATATATATATATATATATACATATAAAGACTTAGTTTGTATGTTGTGTAACTTGCATCATTTATTGCTGTTCTGTTGGTTATATTAAGTTTATGAATGTTATCTTCAGTTTATGAATGTTATCTTCATCTCTCAGTTTCCTCCTCTGCTATTCCCATTGCTAAGGAACAAAAAAGCCTTTGCTGAAACACCACTGAATCCAAGCCACAGCTGATAAGGAGAGATTTTATTGCTTAGTTAGTTATCACTTCGACTAGTATCAGTAATTTATTTTTACATAAAGTAACCATGGAAGTTGACCTGGTATCAGTGTATGGTCTTCAGTAAATTTGCTTCCTTTGCACACGTTATTTCTTCTGTTTAGCTGTTAATATATTAAATATGTATCTGGGTCAGTGGTACTCAAATGATCATGACTCAAATGATCACAGGTTGTAGGGTAAAAACATCTTTTGGTCCTTATGTCAGAATCCAGCCTAGATTATCTGTGGTTATGCAGGTTATCTCCTCCTTTCTTTCTTTAAAGGAACAGTTCAGTGTAAAAATAAACTGTAGATAGGCTGTGCAAAATAAAAAATGTTTCTAATAGAGTTAGTTAGCCAAAAATGTAATGTATAAATGCTGGAATGACTGGATGTCTAACATAATAGCCAGGACACTTTTTCCTGCTTTGCAGCTCTCAGCGACTCAGCCGCATGGACATAACAATGTGTAGGGCACCTTCCGAACACTAAGAATTATATAAGGGACACCACACTAATTCTTATTGTTCAATAAAGAACTTTTATTCCGTGCACATCCTCAGATTGGCTTTGGCTACAATCATCAGCTTACAACGAAATTCGAGATGCCGTAGAGAAGGATAGTTAACACATATTCCTCCACATTATATTGGACCAGCGAACCCAGCCTTTAGGCCTTTTATGCACCACCTACCGGTCAGGCAGTCCGTCACACGCTCTGTGACCCTCCACCTCGCCCCAGTAGGACTTTTCCAGTGTGCCACCTGCCTCCTTCGGCTAACGAGCCACCACGTCAGTGCCCCCTAGCTTTTCCGGGTAGGAATTTTCACCTGGCCTGGATTGTCCGCCTGTCCTGACTATCTCTTAGTCCCTATCTGTGGCCAAGCCATGGCTACTAAGCCATTACTCTCCTCAGTGGGGTGCCAGCTACCCGTTCTAGTTATTGCCTTCAATAGCTAAGGCACCTAGTGCCCACGTACACAGTTAACTTCACTACACCTCTCGGTACTTCTTCACACTCTCTGAGTATAGCCATCCCCTTTTATACTCTTTCCAATTAACCCATATGTTAAACACTCCTTGGTCATGTGCTTTCCCACATTGTGTACATGTGCTTGTCATGTTTTGAACCCATGCAGGGCCGCCATTAGAAATCGCAGGGCCCCGCACAACAAAATTTTCCCACCCTAGCACCCAAGCCCCGCCCCTAATCCCTGCCCACTCCACATCAAAGTGTTGGCTCCTTTCGGGACTTCGCAAATGTTCGGCACATTCTGCCGCTGGACTTCGGAGCGCATGCTACTGCGCTTGTAAGGGCTGAAGATTGCAGTGCTGCCAGACCCCCCTTCAGCCCCGGGACACTTGTCCCCCCCTTTTCCCCCTCTGATGGCGGGCCTGAACCCATGTAACCTTTCAGTGAGTTTGCAATTGATCCTTAGCGTGAGGCTCAGATTCAAGCTCAGAAGCTCAGTTATTATTAACATGTATTTCTATAGCGCCAACTTGTTTTGTAGCGCTGTAAAGTGAATGTGATTATACAACTAAATCTATGACCCATTTGCTTCCCTCCCATCAAGTCACTCATTGGTTACTGACTGGTGGAAACAATTAGGGGCAGATTTGCTAAATTCATATTAATTCACATGAGTGATTTGAATATTCGATCGAATTTTCAAAAAGATTCGAATTTCGAATATGCAAATTAGACAAATTCGACCAAATTCGACCTTTGAATATTCTAATTCGAATGATTCGTATATTTGAATTTAATTTTATTCGAATATTCAAAAATTCAATGGTCGAATACTTCCCTTTTAAATTTAAATTCGATCACCTACTTCGCCAGATTAAACCTACTGAAATGGGGATCATTCCCTAAGATCGAATAAGAAAAATTTGATCGATCGCTTAAAAATCATTTGAATATTCGATTAGAATACAAATCAAATTCGAGCAATTCCATCGAATTTTCCCTATTCGATCGTTCGTTCGAATTCCGCTGAAAAAAATTCAAATTCTAATTTTTTTAATTCACCACTATTCCCCCACTATTACTAAGGGTCGAATTTCGAATGCAAAAAAAATTCGAAATTCGACCCTTAGTAAATCTGCCCCTTAGTGTTGTGGCTATTATGTTAGACATCCAGTAACTCCAGCCTTTATACATTACATTTTTGGCTAACTATATGTGAAGCATTTTTATTTTGCACAGCCTATCTATTTACCCTATTTTTATTTTTATACTGAACAATTCCTTTAACTTCTCAGTAAAGCAGTGTTTAAATGCTTCACTAAAAACAGACCACATTTTTTTTCAAGTTTCAGATCAAAGACAGGAAGGTCAAAGGCAGGCAGCAATCAGTGGAGTCAGAGGAATGCGAAGGTCTCAACATGAATCAGAAGTACACAGCTAGGCTTCAGGAAACAACCTAAAAACCAGGCACTGAATCAGGTCCAGAGTGTCCTTTAAATAGGTGCAGTTTGGCGCCAAACGAGTGGCGCCATCCGTCGTCCAGCATCAGCGGACCAAACTCATGGTGTCAGAATGACATGCTCCCAACCCGACGCCTGCGCACATCCGCACATCGCAGCAGAGGACAAGGATGCACCTGTAATCTAGAGTTAGTAACCTCACACTCTGTATCTTAAAAAGGCAGCACCCAGTACCGATAACCTTTCTGTCACCTTGAATAAGCCAGACTCACTGGGACACATGGCAGAGATCCTTCTGTTTACGTTGAAGCCAAAGTCACTTGGTATGACTCCCCAACAGTGGTCCAAAACCTCCTGGGTACCCCTTCACTCTACTCCAGTTAGGCACTTCTCTCTCACGGATACTGGCGGAAGCCTCTTTCCTAACTAGCCCTATACTGGCACTGGTTCCCTAAATAACTGGATGTCTGTTGGAATGTAATTGCTCCATGTTGGGGCCATGTCTCCCCATGAAACACACCCTCTCTGTCTCATGCATCTAATTCTCACTAATTTACTTTTGCTAACTATGCTTGCTACTTTATATCTGCTCTGCATGTATTAGCTCTTGACTCACTCACTGCCATCTGATAGTGGCTCAGCCACAACCTCCTGTCAGGAGCTGGAGCTTGGATGGTGCTGCTCCTTTTACACTTTTCTATCTCTTCTGCCCTCTGGTAAAAATTACAAATTACTGAAAACATTTTTTTAAAAACTATATTGCCCTCAAGTGGTGGATTACACAAATAATATTCGTACAACATTTATTAGACTGCTAAAACGACTTAGCTCTTTGTAAAGTAAAGTAAAATTTAAAACCTTCTAGAAAAAATTGATGCAACAAAATTTAGTCATGCTACTTTTTCAAATTGACGATCCAAAAACTCTTTTTTGAGTTGTCCCCAAAAAAAATTTCATTTATCTGATTATTGAACAAAAGCCAGAGCAAACAGCCTGAAAATATCAAGATTCATGAAGGTAAAAACATGTTCCATTTCTGCTAAAAGGGAGCATCTGAAATTGCCTCTACATGATTTCAACAATTTTTAGCAGCTTCAGAGCATAATAAATCTCGAAAAATGCAAGATTTTTTGGGGTTTTTCTAACTTTAAAAACTTGACCATAAAAAAATGTTTAAAAAGTTAAAATATGTTTAAGCTACTGATTTGACCAATTAATTAATGCACATTCCCTGGATCTCTGTTTCATAAGTAATTCAATATATACGCAACCGCATGTGTTTACAAAAACGGGGTTTTAGTTAAAAAGTTATCATTCAGTTGATAAGCCACCATACCACATCAAGGTAAACCCCATACAGTGGTCCCAAACTTGATCCCCGCCAACAACTATTTCCAAATGCTAACAGACCCCCAGAACAAATCCTACCAGTTTCACATCCCACAGGGTACAGTGCCGCAAATGTTTTAAGTCAGGTCACTTTGCTATGGTCTGCCGTTGTTCTACTAAAGATGTTCATGAACTCACTACTACAAATGTTACAGTATTAAGTGTTAACGTGTAGTTTATATGCACTGTCAGTGTCAATACTGCTTCTGCTGACAAGGGACACTCCATTTACCTGATGATTCAGCTGTTTCTATACTACTAAAGGATATTTTCTTGAAATACTTTGCAAAAGATACGCTTGTGGCACCTGCCCTGAGACTGGTAAGTTACTTAAAGGATCCAATCCATGTGCTTGGTTGCTTGCCAGTGACTGTACAATTTGAATCAAATACTGCAAAATGTGACTTTTACATTGTTAATAAGGGTACTGCTTGACTTGGTTGTGCAAAGAATTTTGTACACAAAGTTAAGTTGAGATCAGATGTAAAATGAGTACATAACTACAGAGCAACATGCCATGCAACAACCCAAGCATCACCAGCTGAATTATTACATGGCAAACAGATGCACTCTAGGTTACATGTTGGAGATATCAAACTTCCACCAAATACTGTTCCTGCAAAATCGTCTACTGCTGACATTGTCAAACGTCAACAAGCCAAATGCAAGGCTTATACTGACAGAAAACGTGGTGCAAGAGAAGTGCACTTTCAGCTTGGATCTTTAGTCAGAATACTGAAACAAGGACAATCTAAATTTACTACACCACTTGAAGTGAGATGCCAGCGACGACCATACACAAATAAACTGTCTTATGGATGCATATGGAATGCAAGTCGTCTTGCTCCTGCTAGATATGACTTTGGAGAAGCTCCATTTGATGAAGGACATTTTACTACTCCTGATGCCAACTGCAATAGGCCTGAAGAAAATTAACCTATAAGGCGTACTGAGAGAATCAGAAAACTACCTGCATGGACCCAGGACTATGTGATGTGAATAATGTATATTATTGCTTTATGATGCATTGTTGTTGTTTATTACATCTGTTCAAATTCTTTCCTACTAGAGGGGGAATATGTGGTGTTTATACAAATGGCCTGCGGGTGTCACTGTGCACAGGACTTGTACTGTGCATCCACAGGACTTTCTGTACAGTTTGAAAGTGAAAGTAAGAGTTACTGATGCTATGTAATGGCTGCATGAACCTGCTAATAAAGCACTGTTATAATATCCTCATCCTCGGCTACCAAACACAACAGTACAGAGTAGGGCAGGCAGAGTATGGCACACAGGGAGCATAGGGCAGGCAGATTATGGCACACCCAGGGAGCATAGGGCAGGCAGAGTATGGCACACCCAGGAAGCATAGGGCAGGCAGAGTATGGCACACCCAGGAAGCATAGGGCAGGCAGAGTATGGCACACACAGGGAGCAAAAGGAAGGCAGAATAGAGCAGGAGACAGAAAAACGTATAGGGACTTTAAGATGGACCTTTCATACTATGTAACATACAGTGACACAATGCTGGTGACCCTCCTGCTGTTTGTATGAGGTGTGAACAGGTGAACAGGTGAGCAGTTTCAGTCTAGGTCTGAAGTGTGAACAGTACAATGCTTTAGGGTGTGAAAAGCAGAGTTATTACAAATGTAAACAATGCAAAGGGGATAACAGGTGTGAACAATGCAGATATTGCTGTCTGAATTTGAGGTTTAAATGCGGGAGACATCACTGCTGATACCTTTTAAAGCTTACACAAGGTAAGAAATCACAGCAGGTAGACTTTCATGTGGGATGCCAGGCAAAGGGGAGTGGTGGGTTGGATGTGGCCAGTGGGCTGCCAGTTGGACAACCCTGTTTAAACCATGTGTTTTTACTGCCAGGGCTTTTCAATAAATAAAAGATAGAAACGAACTAATAATTAAGACAGCCCTAGTCTGGTTGCCCTGTGACCAAACTAAATTCAAGGCTCAAACTATTATATATATCCAGAAATGCAGGAAACAATGAAGTCTCTAAAAACATTAAAGGGCAAGGTCCAGATGGCCAATCCATATTGTACTATAGCAGGTTTTCATAGCAGATTTTTTTTGTCCACTTCTTTGAAGATACTGTTTTGGAAGGTTTCTCAACAGAGGGTAGTTAACCCAAAGCAAAAAAGCTTTCAACGGCTTGTGAAAAGTTCTCTAGTTTCTTTAGCCAGCCTGCAAGCATATGGCTTAACATTCATAAAATAAGGGCTTTACTGAAGCTTGCAGGCAGTGAGACAATGATTTATATAGTGAATAAAGTACCCCCTATTGTAAAATATAAGGATATTATAAGTTACCGAGGAGTTTCATGACCATATAAAAACATGAGGCCGAAAGCCGAGTGTTTTTATACAGGTCATGGAACTCCGAGGTAACTTCTAATATCCTCATATTTTGCAACTGGGGGTACTTTATTTATTATAATACACAAGTTTCAGTGAGATATGTGACAGCAATAACATCAGAACTCACCGTTTATAACTGATGACATCAGATCTCACCGTTTATAAGGATATAATTTACAAGATATTCGCGGCTTTTGTGTATTATAATGATATATACTATACAGGTATGGGATCATTTATATATAATGTTTTTTTGAGAATTATTTATTTTTTCTCTGTAATAATAAACAGTACCTTGTGCATGACCCTAACTAAGATTTAATGTATCCTTATTGGGGGCAAAAGAACCCAATTTTAATTAAAAATGGGAAATTTTATTAACGTTTAATTGATTTACAAGCAGATAGGTATGGAGATACAAATCATGCGGAGACCGAGGTCCTGATCATTTTGGATAAAAGGTCCCATACTTGTATTGTTTTTATTATACTGGATTATTTACAATGTATTTTATAATTTATAAATTCTGGAATTCACACCAGTGTTTTTCAAAGCTATAAAAGCTTCCCCAGTAGTTGAGTTAATGGTTTGCACCTTTTGCTAGTCAACAAAAGATGAGAGAACCCTTCAATGCTTTCCCTGCTTCTCCTTTAAGTGGCAAATTAACTGATGGCATCCCAAACACACCCTGGCATAAATGATCTCCACCATCATTTTTAATGCAATTCTTATCTAGGTAATTTTTATATCCGTTCTGTCTTAATATATATAAATGCAGCACAGTGGTCCTTTGCGGGCAGATTTTTGACAGTTTCTGAATGAGCAATCAAACATAAAATATTTTCAATACTCCTGTAATACAAAAATATCAATAAAATCCCCCCTGCACTTTATGAAATGTTACAATATCATAGATGAGGCAATTAACCAAAATTGATCTACTGTACTGTATGTACAACATTTATTCACACTGACAATACATCATATCCAAAGTAATCATAAACATAATCATATCCCCCCCTATCAATTAATATTATGCTACTGAATCATCCATAAATAACTGCATACAATCTTAAACCATACAGATTCTAAAATAGAGCCGAAGGGGAACTATCCAGTATACTGTGCCATATTTAGAAAATAGCTGTCCGTGAACAAAAACATGAACATTTTACGTTAGAAAAACATGCAAAACTTGGTAAAAAAGAAACAACTATAGAAAAGTCTGTGTTAGCCATTGAACCAGGATACCAGCACGAAAGGCAAACAAAGTGTTTGGCTACAATGTGTCTCCCCCCCACACACACAAACACAACTCTGGATATTATTATGATATTTATTTATTAGAACACAATCAAAGAACCCCCTGTATGTCTCATATCTTCATTTCAATAAATACATTAGCATTTTGAAATCCTCTGTGCACATAATGTTTGAGTTTTAACAGATGAAATTAACACCAATAAGCTAGCCATTATGCTATATTCTGTTTTTGTACATTCTCTTAAATAAAGTTTAACCCTTTGCAATCCAGGGCCCTGAATTCTCTTTGCATCCAAAATATACTGGGAACTGGGATTTATAGCACAGTACCTCCCCCTAGTGGAGGAGCACATCTCAGGGGTAATTTCATTAGGAAAATAAAACACAGTTTGCAGTAAAACAATTTAACTTTATATAAAGAATAAAAGAACAATGAGGTTAAGTGCAATTCAATAATGTTCTTGGCTCTTTCTAGAACCTAGCACAGTCTTTTAAAGCACTCCAAAGTAAACAACACAGTTCAATTCAAATGAAACATCCCTTTACCCCAGAGCTCGTATTCCCTAGGTAGCGCCAATAAACCTCTTCTTTAGGATTTAAGCTGTAGGTCCCATATGACAGGCTCACAAGAAACACCCGTCCTCACACACAAGGATTGCAACAGGCATACAACAGCTGAATTGGATGCAGGACAACCTCTCACTTAAAGGAGAATTCAACAATGTAATTTATATCCCCTTCCCTCCTCCCCCAGCCTACCTGGTACCCTGTGCAAATGCCACTAACTTCTTGCTTACCCCTCCTTGCAGGTCCTGTCCAGCGGAGTTCACAGCAGCCATCTTCTCTTCTTCATTCCACCTCCTGTAGTGAGCAGCATTTTCAGAAATTTACGTGACTTTCTGTGCATGCACTGTAGCTTGGCACCAGAAGACTTGTCCAACTGCACATGCACCTAAAACACTGCTCACTACAAGATTGAAGACCGAAGGATGGAAGATGGCTGCTGTGAACTCCGCTGGACAGGACCTGCAAGGATGGGTAAGTAGAAAGTTAGGGGCATTTGCTCAGAGTACCAGGTAGGCCGGGGGGGGGGAGGGAGAGGGTCTAATTACATTGTTGAATACTCCTTTAAATATCAAACTCAAAGCTGCCCTAACTGAGCACAAACACAGTCTCACTCTTTGCTGCACTTTCACTCTCCACAGATCTGGCTCTGTCTGGCTGCTGCAGTAGTAGGGGCTCTCTCTGTAACCTTGTGCATTTGGCTCCAAAGCAAGGCACCCCCCTGGTTCCTCCTCTTCTCCCAGAGATGCAACGGTATCCCAGGTAAGTGCTCCTGCATGCTTACAGGAGTGAAGTCTTTAATTAAGGTAATGAAAAATCTCATTTTGATTGTATATCCCAAAGATTATGTACTGAAGGCGTGGGAAATTAATTTTTTAATATAATACACCCAGGCTATAAACAACACAAAATTAAGTGGGAAGGTCCATAGCAAAGCAAGAAGAGGGAAGGCACAGCACTGAAGAGCCTCTACCAAAACTCAATATATTGTGGAAACTAAAGGACATTTAAATACCCTAAAACAGGGGTGTCCAATCTGTGACCCAGGATGGATATGAATGAGGCTCAGCTTGAAATCCTTGGTTCCCGAGGAAACTTCATGTTGCAAAGGATATAGGAGTAGTGCCCATTGCCCAGTTAGTAGTAATAATAATAATATAATACATCTATTTAATATCCAGGTGCCCTATAGTCCAGTTTATAGCTCCATCTGGTTATCCAACTGGTATTGTAGTTCTTTACTGTGCATTTTCTTTACTTTTACAAATGAAAAGTGTTTGTGTATTTCATGTGCGGCCCCAGACAATTTTTCTTTTTCCAGTGTGGCCCAGGGAAGCCAAAAGGTTGGACACCCCTGCCCTAAAAGCTAAGGAATAATTTAAATTGAGCTGAACTTCTGCCAGATCACAAGTGCTGCATGTCATTATAATCACCAAATGCACGGGTTAGAGAGAAAACACAACATAACTATTAAATATTGCCTAGTACATGTTTAGAAAAATACAAGTTTATTGCTGTAAAACACACATTTGCTGTGACATTCTTTTATAATGCAACAACTTACATAATTTACCAAAATGGCAGTTCTTCAACCAGAAATTAGTTTTTATGAAACTTGCAAATCTCCCCATCTGCTTCTAAAATAATAGCTCTGAAATTCTATAGTTGTTAATGGTTCTATTTTAAGAACATGAATTCAGATCTTCTTCACTTAATTCCATCACCTCAATGTAAGTGATACCATGTTAATTAAACAGAGCAAAACCTAATCAACACTATAGAAGTGATAATAATTTTAACAACTTCTTGGATGTTGTAAAATATTTTTAAATTTTTATATTACTGGCGGAGGCTTATTTATTAAAGGTCAGATTTTAGTGGTTTTAGAGGTTTTTAAAACCAGTACTAAACGCTTAGGGGGTTCTTTATCAAAATCTTAATTTTTTTAAAAAATCGGACCAAACTAGAATCCGTGATTTATCCTTATTTATCATTTAAAAACTACGAAAAACATCAAATCAGGAAAAAAACACAACTTTTTGGATTGAAAAGCCATAATTTTTCGTGAAATCAGTGGAAATGTTCTGATTTTTGGCTTCGCTAACATTCGTCGCACTTCACCAGGCGGATTTGCACTCAGGGCGGCGAACGTTAGCGAAGTAGCGCTACCGTTAGTTCGCCAGGCAAAGCGCATTTACACTAGCGATGCCTAATTTGATATGTCGCAAACTTAAGCGTATAATGGAAGTACATGTTACAGTCACTACATTACACTACACAAGCCCAGGAAACCTTTAATAAAAAAATAGAGTTGTCCTACTGCCCTACATGTGCCCATTGTATAGTTGAGTTGCCATATGTTAGGAAATGTAGAGGGGAAGGAGGGTAACCCCCCCAAAAAAATTTGATCTTTTTCAGACTATCACCCTTGAATGGTAAATGGGACATAGAAAAAATTTCCAATTTTTTTTTTCAAACTCCTATCTATTGTATTGAACTTCGCCAGGTCTGACCTGTTGAAGTAAAGTCTAGCGAAAGTGGTAACGTTCAGGAAAATGGTAAAAAAATCTTAGTAAATTTGCGTAATTACGATCCTTCTTCAATGCGCAACTTTGCCTGGTGTAGGGGTGCGAAGTTGGGCAAGTCTATCTACTTTGCTAGCAATAATTTGCCAGAGTCCGTGTTAGTGAATTTGCGAAGTTGGGAATTGACGTTACGCTGGTGAATTAGTGCTAGTGTTAGACGCTTCGTGCTTTAGTGAATTTGCCCCATGGTCCTTAATACCTTCAAACTGCAAATAGGACCTCTGCCATTGACTTCTACAGGACCTTGACAGTTTGAAGATAGAGTATTTTCAGAATCAGACTTTTTGCATCCTCAAGTTATGTTGATATTTTCCCCCCACTAAAAATTTGGATTTCATACAGTAATAAAAAAAAAACAGAATTTTTCAAGCTTGTAGCATTCGAACCTTAATAAATAACCCCATAAATTCTAAACCATGATTGTCCTTGAATTTATTTTATATGCAGTAAAAAACAAATCCAAGTTTTTTAGACACTTTCCAGCAGAGAAAAAATTCAAAAACCTCTATAAGTCTGGATTTATTTAAATCCGTCAAATTGGACCACACAGCTTCCACTGACGTCTGGACAACTTTTACTTGGCAACGTTTTGCCTTAGATGTTTTCATGGTTTTTTTTACATTTAATAAATCTTGGAGGAAGGGAAATCTTGGTTTTAGAAATTTAAGTAAATCACAAATTTTCCAGATAAAGAAAATTTAAATGTTTGCTTAATTATTCAAAAATCAGAATATAAAAACATTGATTTAAGACAATCATGGCAAAAACTCAAAAACATTAAATTTGTTAGTTTACAAGCTGAAAAAAACTTGAATTTGTGAGTTTACAAGCTCAAACATTTGAATTTTCTTAAATTGTGAGTTTATTCAAGGTAGAAAAAAAACCTAAACTAAACATAGAAAAAGGAAATAATAATGTTTAAAAATTTGGATTATTTGATTATAATCGATGGGAGATGTCCTTTCCGTAATTAGGAGTTTTCTGAATAACGGGTTTCTGGATAATGGATCCCATTTGCTTTTGGGATTGAGAATGGGCTGAAATTCTAACTGCTTGGAATCCTTAAGGAAAGACTAGTTAAAATTTTCAAACAAAATATTAAAGTATCAGTTTTAATGGTGCAAACTATAAGGGTGATGGCTGACAGGGACAGGGAAATCTACTACAATGGGTGACAAATCTACAAATGCTTGCCCACTAGAAAATTCACAGACTTTCTTTCTTTGGGTGACTTCTAAAAACATAGAGCTGAATATATTTTCTCACCAGCAATTTACATTATTGCCAGTGGGGAAGCATTTCTATCACCCATGGTATCACAGATTTAACCACAGGTGACAAATCTCCCCATGTGCTATCACCCTCATTTGCTTTGATGGCTATTTGTATGACTGTCCTTTAAGCATGTTTACAAATGTTTCTCTTTCAGCAATTTATGAAGCTCTCCAAATAAGCGAAAAGGAACACACTGAATAATTTATCCGTGTTACTGCTTGAAGTTATGTCTCTACTGCCTTGCACAGTTTGTCATTTGGTAACATATGCTAAGTAATACTCCAAAGAACTGCTCTCCTAAATAATGTAGTATAACTACTAAAACATTTATATTACAAAAAAAAAGCAATTTCAGTGCATAGGCCTTGTAACTTCTAGAACTAACATAAGTCAGAGTTTAGAAATTCTATATACTGATTAAAGTGAAATCCCTTGAATGGAAGTCCTTACTCTATGTAGGGCAATTTAATAGCAGAATACAAAAAAAATTGCCGGAATGGCAATATTTAATCTAACTTAAAACATACAGATCATATTTAGGGTCATGTGCCCAGTGCCCACATCAAACAGACACTGAGCAAAATGATCAAATATGTTTGTAGGGGCCTTACTGTGGTGTTTATACAAATGGCCTGCAGATGGCACTGTGCATACATAGGACTTTCTGTACAGCTTGAATGTGAAAGTAAGACTTACTGCTGTTATGTAATGGCTGCATGAACCTGCTAATAAAGCATTGTTATACTTTCCTCATCCTCGGCTACCAAACACAACAAATGGCGACAAGGATGTCTTTTCTACCTCTGCAGTAGCCTGCACCTTTTCTACCAAACCCTGGTGAGCCTACCATACCTTTTACTGCTTGGATCCCTATGTTTGATAATTACGTTATTGCTGCTGACCAAGGGGAGATTTCTGCAGCTAGAAAGCATGCTTTAATTATTCACTGCCTGGGGGCAGAGGGACAGCGTATATTCTATACATTACCATTACCTGATGATACTTATGAAACTGCTCTTACTAATGTAAATAACTTTTTTGTGCCAAAAGTAAATGTGGTTGCTGAAAGATATAAATTCCGCCAACGTGGACAACGTGATGGCGAATCCACAGAACATTTTGTAGCAGCTTTGAGAGAGCTGGTTGTTACCTGTGAGTTTGGGACTCTAACAGATGAAATTCTAAGAGACCAAATAGTGGAAAAAACAAACTCACCACATATTAGAGAGAGACTGCTCCTAGAGCAAGATTTAACCCTTGCAAAGGCTATTACAGTTGCTAGCCAAATTGAAACAGCTGTGGCAGAGGCTAAAACTCTCAGTCAGGGAACTGCTGGGAATGTACAGATTGTGAATTCAAAACTGTGGCCTAATAATGCGCAGTCACAGGCAAAATACAGTGCTAAAGAAAGGGATTCATTGCAAAACCGTGCAGGAAATACAAATAAAAAATACTGCTTTCGCTTTGGTTCAACACAACACCTTACAAACTATGCTAAATGTCCAGCAAAAGCTATACAGTGCAGCAAATGTTTAAAGCCAGGTCACTTTGCTACGGTCTGTCGTAGTTCTACTAAATATGTTCATGAACTTACTACTACAAATGCTACAGTATTAAGTGTGGATAAGGCTGGTACATTTCTTCCAGACAAGTTTATATGCACAGTGTCAGTACTATTTCTGCTGACAAGGGACACTCCATTAACCTGATGCTTGATACAGGTTCAACTGTTTCTATACTACCAAAGGATATTTTCTTCAAATACTTTGCAAAAGATATGCTTGGTGCACCTGCCCTGAGACTGGTCAGTTACTTAAAGGATCCAATCCCTGTGCTTGGTTGCTTGCCAGTGACTGTACAATTTAAATCAAATACTGCAAAATGTGACTTTTACATTGTGAATAAAGGTACTGCTATACTTGGAAGGGATCTCTTTGCTGCATTAAACCTACAATTAGTTGATGGTCTCATTACTACAGCACCAGTGCTTGCCACACAGCCTGTGTCTAAAATTTCACCACAAAGCAACACATCACTGGGCTGTGCAAAGAACTTTGTACACAAAGTTAAGCTAAGACCAGATGTAAAACCAGTACGCCAGAAATTGAGGCGATGGCCCTACTCTATAAGGGAGACTGTCTCACAGGAAATACATAACTACAGAGCAACATGCCATGCAACGACCCAATCATCTCCACCTGAATTATTACATGGCAGACAGATGCGCACTAAGTTACATGTTGCAGATATCAAACTTCCACCAAAAACGGTTCCTACAAACTTATCTACTGCTGACATTGTGAAACGTCACCAAACCAAATGCAAGGCTTATACTGATAGAAAACGTGGCGCAAGCGAAGTACACTTTCAGCCTGGATCTTTAGTCAGAATTAAGGAATACTGAAACAAGGACAATCCAAATTTACTACACCACTTGAAGTGAGACACCAGCGAGGACCATACACATATGAACTATCTGATGGACGCATATGGAATGCAAGTCGTCTTGCTCCTGCTAGATATGACTTTGGAGATGTTCCATTTGATGAAGGACATTTCCCTACTCCTAATGCTAACTGCAACAGGGCAGAAGAAAGTGAACCTATAAGGCATACTGAGAGAATCAGGAAACTACCTGCATGGACCAAGGACTATGTCATGTGAAGAATGTATATATTTCTTTAAGATACATACGGTTTAATTGTTACTGTTTATATATTTGTCCAAATGCTTTCCTACTATAGGTGGAATATGTGGTGTTTATACAAATGGCCTGCAGGTGGCACTGTGCATACATATGACTTTCTGTACAGCTGGAAAGTGAAAGTAAGACTTACTGCTGTTATGTAATGGCTGCATGAACCTGCTAATAAAGCATTGTTATACTCTCCTCATCCTCGGCTACCAAACACAACACTTACCGGGATAATAAAGTGATAAAGGCACCATACACTATGATCTTTCTTAATAAAGGAAAAACTTTTATTTACTCCACACAAGGGTTCACTCTGGTTCCACATCTCAACGGGCAATTCTTCCATCAAATAACAAGTAACTAGTGATGGGCGAAAAAATTCGCGAAACGAGTCGCGGCACATTTTTGACGCGCGTCGCTTCATTTTCGTTGCGTCATTTTGACACTTTCACTGTCATACACTGTACTTTTCACATGACATTTTCATCCACCTTACATGTTTTTTTCAAACAGCATAAATTGCATTCATTCTATAAACTGGGTTTGACCAATTGTTCTGAATCCTGGGTTTTTATTTGCATAAGGGATATTTCCATAATGTGGATCTCCAATTTTGAATTCCCAGACTGAAGTAAACAAGAATCAAATAATTTATATAGTGTAAATAAAGTCTCATTTTGCTTGACTAATGAGATAAAATAGGATTTTGAATATTTCTTTTGGGTGACGGGTCCCCTTCAATCGATAAAAACATTACACAGGATGGAATACAACTTGCCAATAGCCTTATGATATAAATATTTTAACATTATGGGGCAGATTTATCAAGGGTTGAATTTGAGGGTTAAAAAACCCTCAAATTCGACCATAAAATTTAAAGGGAATTAAAATCCTTTGAATTCGAATATCGAATTCGAAGGATTTTACCGCTATTCGAATATTCGAACGATCGAATGGAAAAAAATTAAATGATCGTAACGATTCTAACCATTCGATCAAATTTTTTTTATTCGATCTTAAAATGCTTTAAAACACCTATGGGAGCTTCCCATAGGATTTTATAGCAATTCGGTAGGTTCAGTCTGGCAAACTGGCCTATCAAATTTTTTTTAAAGGGGAAGTACTTCGACAATCGAATGATCAAATAGATTTTTATTCGAATCATTCGTATCGATCGAATTTTTTTATTTGATGGTCGAAGTACTCCAAAAAAGGTATTCGAATTCGAATCTTTTAGAAAATTCAATCTAATTTCAAATTCTTCATGCTAATTTAGTAAATCTGCCCCTAAATGTATGCAAAAATCATAGATTCCTTTGTTAAAGTATGGTATATTTAAAACAATCAATGACTATGTGTAACTGCCTGCAAAGCCATCCACCTTTGTTGATGTATATTAACTGGCCAAGTTAAGCTGAATACTGAAAAAGTATGAAAATCCAAAGCACCTAAAACATTTCATTGGCCAGAAGACTTGACCTTGGCAATTTTATTCCATCCTGGATACAAAACGTACCTTCTTTTATTATTAATGGAGTGATTGTCCATCTGCTCCAGAGGCCCTCAGCTGCACATGCCCAGCTCAGAATATAAGCCAACCACCTTGCCATGCTACTTCCTTAGCAGCCTATCCACTATGTAGTGGCCTCCCTCCAGCAGCAAGTGCCCATCCCAGAGGACCCAGCATAGAGGGTAGGGTCAACCACTTTGATAAAGTTTTGATATTATGGTCACTGTAGGCCATAAAGAATAACTGATAACCTTGTCATGACTGGGATAGGGTCTCACTTGCATGTACCCTTACTCCTAGTTGTCCCCACCCATGTAACCCAAGCTTTTCCAGTACAAGATGAGCTAAAAACCTATCTAGGGATTCCTAACCAGAGTTGTAGTAACCTTAAGTGCAAAAACATTCTCTTGCTAGTTACAGTACATGATAATTTTAACATGTTATCAACTATGCAATAGCTCATTTTAACATGTTATCAACTATGCAATAGCTTTACTTTAGATGTTGTCTCTAAATGTGTTAGCCTCAATATTGTTACCTTATTCTATCCAGGGTAAAATACAATTTTCAGGATCCATAGTAGCAGGCCACCAGCAGCTTGTGCCCTCCAGCATGGTGGGTACACTTGATTGTATGCTTTGACCAAGGTATCTCAATGTAACCTAACACCTCCCAGAGACCCCACACCCTTGGAGAGGAAACATCTCTTGCTAGTTATAACCCATTATAACATTTGCAGGTTCTATAGTGCCAGGCCACCTCAGGTTTTACCTATTCAGAAGATGAACTGTTTCTTCCCCTGACATCACATCCATCTATAGGGTTGTCATTAACTTCATTGAAGTTAATGACATGGCGATCAGTGAATTGCTGATTGCCATGTCAGCAGTCCCACCCATACATCATTAGCCTTTCCAGGCCCTGCCCCTGGTTCAATACCTGCCCATATTTCCCTGTCTAAAAAGGTTGCAATCTTATCCCTCTGTTTTTCTAACACTGAAACCAGCCATCTCCTTCCTTAAAGGAGAACTAAAGCCTAACTAAAGAAGTAGGGTAGATATGTTGTACTTTATGTTTTGGGCTTCTGTACCAGCCCAAGGCAACCACAACCCTTTAGCAGGGAAGATCTGTGCGCCCAAAGATGCCCCAGTGGCTCCCCATCTTCTTTTCTGCAGATTCACCACAATTGCTCTGTGCTGCTGTCACAATGACTCACAATGTACAGTACACATAGAATAGAAATGCCATAATAAAAGGCAGAATAGTAATTAATTCAGATTATTACTACATGGCAGCACACAAACCAGTGCAATTAGCATCAGAATTTAATAATCAGCCCTGTAGTATCAGCTTATATTACAGACAAACCTAATTTTCTGCTGGTTAATTTGTGACAACCCCCTGCTTAGAGTTCACTGAGCATATGAGTGTCACAGACACTTTCCAAGATGGTGACTCCCTGTGACAAGTTTGAAGTCCTGAATCATTGCTGCTATTGACAAGCTGAAACTTTAGGCTGATGCAATAATAATAATAATAATCATTTTTAGCCAATGATTTTTCCAATCATTACACATAAGCCAGTGTTATCTGTTTTCTGGGCTTTCCTTTCTTCAAAAGACAGCGTTGTTTTTATGCCATCGAAACGTTTCAATTCCTTAAAAATAAAAATGAAAACATTTTTATTTCGTTTGAACCACTTTCAATTTTTTTCTGAAATTCAAGCCTTTGCTCCCCAGAATAAAAAATCAACATTATAGGCAATTTGGTCAGTCCACTGCTGGCATTCAATGCAATTTCAAGGTCCTTCTTGGGTAGGATAGGACTTGGGTAGTTTAGTCGGTATGTAATAATAGTGTATATAGTATTAAAACGACTATATATTACCAGTATACAGTGTACTGCTAATCTAATTGTCTACCTCATAAGTACCAAACATGGAGTAGCTTCAGTGCCCTCTTTACCCTGTTTAGTTCAAGAAAGAACAAAACCCAAAGATGTTTTTGTGATTAAAGCAATAAACATTCACTACAAGCCCTATTCACTGAACTCATATTTAACAAGCATGTATGCTGCCCCTTTAAGACTTTTTTAATCAGAAATTTAGGGACTTCAGAGACTATTTAAAATTAAAAAAATCCAATTATTTCAGTAGCTCAACAAATGCATGATTTAAACTTGGCTACTATATTATATTTCTGAAATATTTTCCTTTTGGGGCAACTTCTAAAATTTGATGTGGACAATATGCAAAACAATTTGTGACAATTTTCTTTTGTTTGCATGCATGAATGGTAAACAAAATATCAATCAAAAATCTCCGAGTTGGACCTGTGTCTGCTATTGATTTCATTGCAATTTCAAGATCAACATAAAATGCCCTACAGGTCTTTCTGTTTTTCTTAGAATGTCATATGAAATTGATGTTTCAAAATCAAATTTGGTCAAAGTGTTGATAGGACCGTCAAGGGAAAAACTGTAGATCAGAATATAGGAAGTCTATTATTCTTTAAACAAGGATTCTGTTTCCTGCACAAAGGAAATGTATAATGTTTTAATTGCAGAATGGAAACACAGACACAAAGCAAAGTGAAATGAGTAAAGAGTCACAAAGCAAAGTTTTTTTCCAAACTTTGCCACCCTTGCCCATTTCATTGGCTAGAGGATATGCAGGATAAGGCAAACAGATTTGCTTAAAGATATCCAGCTTTGGACATCAATTCAGCTGGGGACACAATAGATACAAATGTGACTTGGGAATAATGTTTTCTCATCACTTCACCGAAGGCAAAAAGGTGCTAAGACAATCAATGCTACTAAAGAATACACATGACTTACATGTCTCTATTCTACTTCTCAAAAAATAATAAACAGAGGTTGCAAAATTAGTTAGTTGCCCGTCTACTCTACTCAGATGCAAAAATGGTTACGTAGTTTACAGTATATGAAAATAAAATAACAGTATTTGTCAACACAGTCTTAATGTTTACAAGTTGTTAAACTTTTTACTAACAGAAATTACAAAACAAAAACAATCGCATATATTTTTTTTTTTTTTAACATTTGTTCCAACCATTACAGCACAGGAAATGCTGTCGCATCAGAGGCATCATGTTGATAAATCAACTCATTATTCACTTTGGAGTAAAATATTAGCACAGTCTCTAGTTTATCCATGTAACTGTGTGTGCAATGTTAGCAAACCTGGTTTAGAATGACTGCTTCAAACATCAGGCAAACAAGATGTCAGCATCATTCCCATTCCCAACTACACCAGCCTATCTGAAACCTATGAGAGTAATGAGTTTCACAATCATTACTGACAGCAAGCCTTATGAGTATGTAAATATTCTTAGAAGCAAATGAAAGCATAATGGCAAATACCCAGTTTTTTTTTTTTAATCAAAGACAAAGAGATTCATTCCATTTGAAGAGGAATATAATTTATATATGTGCTAATTTTATACTACTTTTGGTCTTAGTTTATGGGTTATCCATCTGTAAGGTTTGCTTCAAGACCATCAAAACTAACTTGAATTTCATACTTAGAAGGAATACTTGATGTGATTACTTACAGTATACATGGCTGCCAAGAAGGGCCAAACTAGCAAGGAAGAATTGAATTTTGAACCCACCCCAGCTGTGTCCATTATAAAAATAACAAATTGGCCTCGTATAGTGGGAACTTACTGACCAAAGATTTATTAAATAAATAAATAAATATAACTGTAAAAACTGTTAAACATCTAATGCCAGACAGATTGTCAGTCTGGTTAGCCCAAAAACCACGACCTATCCCTTCAGCCCATCCTGGGGGTTATTGGACAGACTTTACAGTGAAACTATATTATTATCTACAAGAAGCTTTGTAGACTTGTTTTGGATTATTCTGTGCTTCATGCATTCTACTCTTGCAAAAAAAAATCTACATGGGTATATAGAAATATATTATGTTTTAGGTAGCATGAAGCACTTAAACTTAACATGAGTCCTAGATGTGAGTTATTATAAGAAACAATTGCAAAATGCATTGTGATTCTTTACGAAAGAAAATGTGTCAACAGGGGACACCATCCCATGGCTGGCTCATTATAATCAAGTACCTGTTGTTTTTTTTTACAAAATACCTAAGAAAAACCTCACTACAATTGGTGTTTGCACTAAAGCTGTTCTAATGCATTATACAATCTACCATTTAGGGCTTCAAATTTGTAAGAAATAAATCCATTTTGTTTTACTGAGCTGCAATCCAACACGTCTCCCTAACTCAGATACACACGCACATAGACCAGTCTGTACTTCAAGGGGTTTATTTAAAATATTTATATTAATTAAAGGTATGGTGTATAAATGAAGATCAGTTGTTTTTATATGTGAATTAACATGCGCTTTTTACTCATGGAATGACTATATATATATATATATATATTGCAAAAACCTAATCAACCTATTTATACAGATGTTTATTTTTTACTAAACCAAGTCTCACTCGCCTTTGTAATACTGTAGCAGGTATTAATAAGTATAAGGAAGATGATAACCCTGTGTTCAGACAATACTGGGTTAGAAAAGAAAAAATGTGAAAGATGAATTTGTAACGTCTTTTTTAAAAAGCAAAAGAAAAACATAACAACAAAAATAATCATCTGTTGTCTTCAGTTGACGTTTATTATAATATTAGTATAAAATTAGGAATTTGTATTCATTTACCAGGTTATCTCCTTGCTATTATCCTTTCATTAAAGCGGTGCTTCACCATTAATTATACTTTTAGTATTTAATAGAATGTCCAGTTCTAAGCAACTTTTCCATAGGTTTTCATTATTTATTTTTTATAGTTTTATAATTATTTGCCTTTTACTTTTGACTCTTTCCAGCTTTCAGATGGGCGTTGCTGACCCCATCTACAAAGCAAATGCTCTGTAAGGCTACACATTTATTGTTATTGCTATTTGTATTGCTGCTCATCACCTGTTATCTACGCAAGAGCACTGGGGCTTTTGAACTCATAATTATCACTTTAAAAAAAGTCAAAATTATCATTTTTAAACTCATAATTATGACTTTTAATCTCAAAATTATGACTTTTAAACTCATGATGTTATGATTACAAGTTTAAAAGTAATAATTATGAGAATAAAAGTAATAATTTTGACTTTTTACAGTAATAATTAAGGGTCACTAATTACTAAGGGTCAAAATTCGAGGGTTAAGAAACCCTCAAATTCGACCCTCGAATTTTGGTAGGGTTAAAACCCCTCGACTTCAAATTTCGAATTCAAGGGGTTTTAACGCAATTCTATACAAAGAAGAATCCTATGGGAGCTTCCCATAGAATTCTATAGCAATTCGGTAAATTCAATCTGCCGAACTTGTACTGTAGATTGAATTTTTCTTAAAGGGGCTATTCGATAGTCGAATAAGTCCAAAATGAATTCGAAATTCTAATTTTTTTAATTGAATTTGATTAGAATTTTCACTTTGAATCAATTCGACCCTTGATAACTCTGCCCCTAAAAGTCATAATTTTGACTTTTTAAAGTCATAATTATGAGATTAAAAATCATAATTTTTATAATATAAGTCATAAATAATGAGTTTAAAAGTCATAATTCATCAAAAAAAAAATTTTTTTACTGGCCCCAGTGCTCTTCCATAGTTATGAGATCCATCTATATCCAAAGAAATCCATTGAAAAGTTTCAAATTCAGGTATCTGAGAGTAAATGCTTTAGCAACAAAAAAAGGTTAAATTAAGCCTGAAATTGCTCTCTTGAAATCCATGTGAAAGTATAAAACACCAGCAGCGGATGTCCAGCCATGTAAGTGTGGCACCAAGCTGCACAGCATGCTGAGTAACCAATTACACCATGAGAAATCTTGTAGTTCTGGAAAACAAATTAGTTTCTCTTTCCAGCAGCACTTATAGTAAATCCATTCAAAACCTAATAGCTGAACACATTCCTCAAAGCTTTCTATACAGGAGCTATTTTTTCTTATAATTATAAGAAAAATATAATCTGGGCTGCTGGGAAGGGTAAGTGGTTTCTTGCATTATTATTAACATGTATTTATATAGCGCCAACATATTTCGTAGGCACTTTATAAAATTAGGTATGTTTATGAACTATGGGAACTTTTAGAATGCGCATTAGAACGAAAAAGCCGATTTTAAAGTTAAAGTTTGGCTTTTCATTCCAATGCGCATGCGCATCAGCGCGCATAATCTCCATGGGGAGATGATGCAACTTTTTAAATAAGGTGGGAAGTTGTTTTCCAACAATATCAGGGTTGTATTCTAAAAGCAGTTAGTAATGCTGCTCTGCTTCCCAGAACTTTCAGTGCATTAAAATGCAAAATGATCCTTCCGTTGGAGCCCCACCTGATCTATGTATCATTTTTTAGGAGCAAAATGTGGTTTGGACAAAGAAACACAACGTAAAGAATAAATAAATGTATACATAACTAAACATTTTTTGGATTGGGTGAAAAGTGCATTATGAAGCCTTCCTGCATATCAGAAATTCACAAAGCAATGAGGAGGGAGCAGGCCTATGGGCACAAATGAAGAAATAGTTTTGCAGGCGGAACCAGGAATTTCAAGTTACACCCTTGGATTCAAACACGAGACAGACAAAGAACAATTATAAATACAACTACAAAGTATGCCATACACTATCAGCACATCACATCAGCACAATTCTGTATGGAACATGAAGACCTTGGAAATTATATTGAAATTCTGGAAAATACGTTGTATTATATAAGTGATACAAGACCCAATTAGAACAGAGTTTATTTTCTTTTTAAAAGAAATTGATGTTTTTAGTACTGAACTAAAAAAATTACAATAGTTTACTGACATTCCCCCAATCTGTGCAATAAAAACCTTTTACCTTTTTTTTTGAAAATCGTGTTGTGGATTTGCAGACAGCAGAAACAGGTTAGAGGAATTTTGGTAAGTATTTCGTGTATACTGTAAGAATTTTTGTGCCTAGGTAGCACTATAAGCTTTCGGGTCAGAAATACTGTAACAGTTTATTTACCATTTTTCGAGCAGGTAGCGTCAGAGGGGTAGGGGGATCCAGACACAGTAAATAACATTTAGGGTCTAGCGGCAGTTCAAACCCCAACAGTTTCGTTATACGAGCTTATATGGCTACCCAAAATTCTTGTAGTTTACTGCAGGATCAGAAGGTGCGTATTGGTCTACCTTCTTCCTGTAAGCCCTATGTACAAAGTATAGTTGTTGGATTCTACATTTGTATATAGGGGAGTTTGTCTGGGGGGTTCGGAGAACCTGATTCCATTGATCATCTGCTAGTGTTGCAACATCCCTCTCCCATTTAGTTCTAGCTTTTAGAGGTGTTTTTTGATAAGCTCCCAGTAGCAACGCCTTGTAGAATAAGGATATTTTACATCCAGGTTGTTCCTTTTTGAACACTTCTGACACAGGCGTGCTAGGCAAGCTATAATTATTGTGCTTGAGAGCCTTACGTACATTATTTTATAAGTAAGCCATTGGGAGGAGGGGATGGCATATCTTTCTTTAATTGTGGCCATTGCTATTTTGGAACCTCCTGGCCCCTCCGCTGGCTGAGGCAGCTTGCCATTGCTGCCGCCCTCTCTCCCTCGTGTGCTTACCTTTTTGCACCGAAGGGGGGGTCCACAAAGGCCAGGACTCCAGCACAGAGCGCATGATTGCTCTCTGCACTAGAAGAGCCGAATTTCTGGTTTGAAAACCGCAAATTCGGCTCTTAAAGTACCAGGAGCTGCATTTTTGCCGCCCCTGGTACCTACTGGGGTACTCATTGGCGGAGAGCCCCTGTTTGAACTAGACTGTCAGTATCTACAACAAAACAATACAGGAGCCTTTACCTGTCAGGGCAAAAGTTATAGCTGAAATGCTACATTATTGATATGTCTCATGAAACTAAAAATAGCTGAAACTTACTTAATACACAATATTAAAATGTAAATTGTATGTTTAATTTTGTTTTGCACCCACAGGGTACCTCTGGTGTTTGGGGGCCAAGAATAAGTACGCCTGCCACACTACCTTGAAAACAGCTATCAAAATTAGCATGTCTATGAGCCACATGTCTACTCCTATATAAATGCCTCCAATCATACTGCATCAGTTTAGTCATTCAGTATACTTTAGGTTCCCATTTACCTTAAAGGAGAACTAACCCCTAAAAATGGATAGGGCTAAAAATGCCATGTTTTAAATGTATTGCTCCAACCTAAAGTTTCAGCTTCTCAATATAAACTGATGCTACAGGGCTGATTATTAAATTACGATGCTAGTTGCACTGGTTTCTGTGCTGCCATGTAGTAATTAACTGTTTTAATTACTAATCAGCCTTCTTCAGTGACATTTCTATTCTATGTGTACAGTATATTGTGAGTCGGTCCCTAAGCTCAGTAAGTGACAGCAGCACAGAGCATGTGCAGTGAATCAGCAGAAAAGAAGATGGGGCGCTACTTGGGCATCTTTGGAGACACAGATCTTGGACTGGTACAGAAGCACAAAACATAATGTACAATATTTATAGCCTACTTCTTTAGTTTAACTTTCCTTGTCCTTTAAGGTAAGTACCATATATACATCATTGAAGAATACAAATTGCCATGCATGAGTCAGAAAGAAAAATGTTTGTTAGAGATTTAGATTTATCTCCCATGTGTTTTAGACAGCAAAGACCTTGTGTAACTTTCCAGGACTATTCATCACACAAAATCAATTTTCCGTCTTTTGATTTTGTAACAAACAGGCCTCTTTAGTATTAAATAATACTGAGCTTATGTAATACTGTCGTGCTAGTTGGAAATGTTTGAGAAATACAGAATTAACCATCAGCTAAATGAATTAAATTACTGGGATGCCATTTTTTGTGCATTACTTGTTTTGTGCATTTTTTTGTGCATCTATTTGATAGCATATCATTGAGAATCAAAATCTGCACCCACTCCCTAATTTTCAACTTAGAGCTCCTAATAATTTAAATTTCCATGAACCCAGTGACATTTAGAGAGTGTCGGATCAGATGCATACAACTATAGGCCTCTAGGGGTATTAAAGGCCAGCATATCCTTGCTTGACTACAGGGAAGGTCATTAACGGTTCGTTTTACTGACTTGTCTGCTTATATTGAAGGCTAATGTAATAAGTGATCTGTCACAGCCCTTGGGATGAGCAATTGCTGACCTCTATGTTCAAATGTGGGATAGCCCTTAAATGTCACTGAACTAGAAACCTTCAGAAATAGTTTTAAAGTGCAAAATCTGTAAAGAGAAAGTTTTTTAGGCCGTTCTGCAGCAGACAGAAATGGCATTTACAACTGGCAAAAATAAAACATTGAGAAAGAAATAGTAATAGCTGTATGAGATTTCAGGCAGAAAAGTGTTGCTATGG
This sequence comes from Xenopus borealis, assembly GCA_024363595.1. NCBI lineage: Eukaryota > Metazoa > Chordata > Amphibia > Anura > Pipidae > Xenopus > Xenopus borealis. The sequence continues at coordinate 124,124,019 of CM044432.1, read as the reverse complement.
CAATCCAGCAATTTTTATTGAGGGCTTTTTCTCTGTGAATGTATGTGGGTGACATGAAATTACTTAATTTTTTGTAGAAAGATAAATGTTTTAATTATAATCCAGACTCCAGAAGAGGAACATTAATACATAAGTTAGCAATACTATGTTGTTTAAAATTGCAAAATTTAGATGTAATTTGTGCCTGCCTTGCATTCTGTGTGGATTGAGAAGCAAGTTTAGAATGCTTTCAACCTAATTCTTTTATTCCCTTTTAATAAATACATTTCTTCAATGCTTGTTAGCTCATCACACAGGGTAATAATGCTTAGCTGGCAGCTTACTGAAAGTTACCTAATACTGGATGCCCTGGATATGGAGTAAAACAAGCCACAACTGAGTCATATTACTAGTATAAAGCAATTCCTGTAAAATAAAATATTTGGACCCAAGCTAAACATTAACATTACTGATTTTAAAAGAAGAGTTTCCATTGCAGGAGAAAGTAAAACACATTCACTTCTTGACTTTTTCTGTATATTAATAATAAAATATAGTATATTGAACAGCCTCAGAGTATCTTAAGAATGCTGGTAGCAGGGGTGCCAAGATAAGCCTAATGAAACTTGTGAAACTTGTAAGTCATACAGTATATGAGGAAGGGGTGGTTTGCCCTTGTTGGGTACAAAGAGAAGAACTGGGGGTCATGGACCCCAGATGTGGCCCCAAAATGCTTTTAAGGCTATTGGTCTGCTGAAAGGCTCCATAGACTTCACTGTATGACATAATCATTTAAATACTGTATAATCAGGCTCTCAAACACGATGCATGATAAATCAGCCCACTGGATGTAATAAGATATACTGTATAGTATTGGCTTAGGGGATTCGTATTTAGTTGTAGGCTAGTCCCACTCAGAGCTTATATGACCAGAGGCAGAGGTAGAGCAACTAGCATGGCAGCTATTGATCCACCATGAAGGTTAGAAGAGTCAGAACCATAGTTAGCATCTTGCCACCACAGAGATTCCAGTTGTAGGTACGGGTTAGTGCTGTAAAACCAAAAAGGCCAAGAAGATCCCGGAAAAGAAAAGTTCAATATTGTGACTTTTACCCCCATATGCTCAAAAAATCATTCTGCCTTCAATGATTCAGATGGCACATTCAAATTACCTGATGTCATGTCCAGTAAGTGTATGAATCCAGGCTTTCAAGTAGATATAGACACAGAGATATGGAACAATACATTTTCAGTAAAGGCAAACGAAGCCACTGGCAGAGCATACACTAAATAAAAAGCTTTTGTTCTGTTTTTGCTAACATGCATTTTCATATATTCTATTGTGGCAACACCCTTGGATGTACAGTATGCATGAAAATAAGAAGTTATTTAATCCTTGCTCTAGTGTTTGAGAAACATTGTGCAAAGACATAGAAGTGTGATATGAAAATCAATTGACTTAAGAAGATCCTTTGGTTTAAAAAAAATACTTTTTTTTTTAATAAATAAAGACTCCTAGCTACAGAAAGATGGAAACCATAAATAATTCATGTCTGCTAAATAAATCCCTGTGCTCACTTCTGTTTCATAAATCTAGGCCACTTATTTTTTACCCAGCATTGGTAGTTAGTTTGCATATAGAAAAATCTAATCTAATGCACGACAGCTGTGTACAGTTGGTACATACAACTATATAGCCAAAGGGCTTTGCAGGATATATTTTAGGAAATAATGTTCCCATTTATTTCAGCTAGACTGTGTGTGTGTGAAAATGATAATTTTTGCTCTGCCCACATCTTTTGTGTGGGCAGAGAGATGGGGTGACCAAAATGTACTAAATCATGTTTTTTGCACAACAGTCTCTGTGCCCAATCAGTTGAGTGAGTATGCACAAAAGCGCAGTTTAGAGGGAGCATAACTACAGATAATGTATTTTTGTCTGTTTAATGCAAATTAATATTAAAGTTCATCTAGCAGTAAATTAAAAGTTGTTAATAAAGAAGCATGGAGACTTAAAATGTTGCATTCTGTGCTCAAAAACAACTAAAGGCGACAATTCCGCCAGCAGAAGGCTGTTTGAGAATTTTATACTAATAAAACTTCTTACTGAAAATGTTGCAATGTTTGCTCCAAAAGATTACGACACCTACAACATTTCTTAAAAGTGCACAGTTACAATTCGCAGTGCGCAATAACGATCCGCAATGCAATAACCGTTACAGGAACAATATTGCATTGCGAGATGTGGATTTTTACTCTTATTGGTGCACAATTTTTTGCTCTTAGCGACTTTAATTACATTCCCCCCTATATGTTAAGTTACATAGTTAGTTAGTTACATAGTTAAATTGGGTTGAAAAAGTCCATCAAGTTCAACCCCTCCAAATTAAAACCCAGAATACACACAAACACACCCCTACACACAAACCATATATGCCCATAGCTATACTGTAGAGTTTAGTATCAAAATAGCCTTTGATATTATGTCTGTCCAAAAAATCATCCAAGCCCCTTTTGAAAGCATCAACAGAATCAGCCATCACCTGGCAGTTCATTCCACAACCTCACTGTCCTCACTGTGAAGAACCACCTACGCTGCTTAAAATGAAAGCCCTTTTCTTCTAGTCTGAAGGGGTGACCTCTGGTGTGGTGATCCTCATTTTGGGTAAAAATGTCCCCTGATATTTGTCTATAATGTCCTCTGATGTATTTGTAAAGTGTAATCATGTCCCCTCGTAAGCACCTTTTTTCCAGAGAAAACAACCCCACCCTGGACAGTCTACCATCTAACCAGTTTAGTTGCACGTCTCTGTACTCTCTCCAGCTCATTTACATCCCTCCTTAGGACTGGAGTCCAAAATGAACTGCATATTCCAGATGAGGTCTTACTAGGGATCTATAAAAAGGTATAATTATGTTTTCATCCCTTGAGTTTATGCCCTTTTTTATGCAGGACAGAACCCTATTTGCTTTAGTAGCTGCAGAATGACGCTGCCCAGAATTAGACAACTTGTTATCTATAAAAACCCCAAGATCCTTCTCACTTAAGGAAACTCCCAACACACTGCCATTTAGTGTATAACTTGCATTTATATTATTTTTGCCAAAGTGCATAACCTTGCATTTATCAACATTGAACCTCATTTTTCAGTTTGCTGCCCAGTTTCCCAACTTAGAAAAATCACTCTGCAAAGTGGCAGCATCCTGCATGGAACCAATAGTTCTGCACAATTTAGTATCAACTGCAAAAATAGAAACAGTACTTTCAATGTCATTTATAAACAAGTTGAAAAGCAAGGGACCCAGTACAGAGCCCTGTGGTACCCCACTAACAACACTGGTCCAATTAGAAGATGTCCCATTTACCACCACTCTTTGTGGTCTATCTTTTAGCCAGTTCTCTCTCCAGTTACAAATACTACATTCCAGGCCAACATTCCTTCATTTAACCAGTAACCTTCTGTGTGGCACTGTATCAAATGCTTTAGTGAAGTCTAACTAAATCACATCCACAGCCATCCCAGAGTTGAGGTCCCTGCTTACCTTCTCAGAAAAAGAAATTATGTTAGCCTGGCAAGATCTATTACGCATAAAACCATGCTGGCACAAACTCATAGTATTGTTATTTGCTATGAAGTCCAGTATCCTATCCTTTATTAATCCTTCGAAAAGCTTTCCTACTACTGACGTCAGACTAACTGGCCTATAGTTTTGAGGCAGAGAATGGGATCCCTTTTTGAATAGCGGCAACACATTAGTAATTCGCAACTCTCTCGGCACCATGTCAGACCTCAATGAATCCTGAAAAATTAAGTAGAGAAATTTGGCAATCACAGAGCTAAGCTTGTTTATTACCCTGGGATGAATCCCATCTGGCCCTGGCCTTTGTTTATCTTAACATGTTCTAGTCTCTTTTGAATTTTAACATGTGTGAGCCATGCATCATTAGATGTATTATTAGAATTTGGACTATTAATAAGGAAACCTTCATTAGTTGGTTCCTCATTTGTGTAGACAGACGAAAAGTATGCAATCAGAATCTGAGCTTTTTGCTTGTTCTCATCAACCAGCTGAACCCCCCTCTGATAATAAAGGTCCTACCCCTTCCTGTTTAATTTTTTTACTATTAATATATTTAAAAAATAATTTTTTACTGCTTACTGCTATATCCTTTTCCTAATCGATTTTAGCTTGCCATGATTTATTGGCCTTCTTGTACCTTATAAATGATTTGTCTGTCCCAGCTAACTTGAAAGCCTTAAAAGCACATCTTTTCTTACCCACCTCAATGCCAACACTTCTATTGAACCAAAAAGGTTTTGCTTTGCAACAACGTTCCTTGCTTACAAACGGACTATACTGACGTATATTTATTAAGCAGCATTTTAATATGTTGCAGAGATGCTCTTATACTGTCAAAGTTTGCACGCCTGAAATTCAATGTTTTAGTTACTCCCTTATAGAATTGCCTCTGCAACAGAATCTCAAAGGAGACCATGTTATGATCACTATTTCCTAAATGCTCAACCACACAAAGGCTAGAGATGAGTTAAGTATTATTAGTTATTACAAGATCCAAAAGAGAGTTATTCCTAGTAGGTTCTAAAACAAGCTAGGATAAAAAGTTGTCATTTAGCATAATTACAAACCTACTAGCTTTATCTGTCTTGGCAACCCCATTACCCCAGTCAATATCCAGATAATTGAAGTTACCCATAATAATAACTTGACCTAATTGTGAAGCCGCTTCTATTTGTAAAAGTAGCATGGCTTCAAAATCGTCACTTATACGAGGTGGTTTATAGCATACACCAATGAAAATTTTCTTTGTAACCTTATGCCCAGTCGAAATCTCTGCATTTCCCTCTGTGTTCCGTGGGCACAGCCAGTCCCTACCTCAAGGTCTTGCCTTTCCCTTATCAGCCTCCACAGCACCCCCTACCCAATCCTTGACAACAGGCTAGGTAGGTACTGCTGGAACATGTAAAAAGTCAAGTCATGCAAGGAAAAAGTCAAAGGTAGCATTGAGTTAAATAAGTTCAATGTCTTACTGCAGGCATTGGTTAAGTCAAGAATCCAGCACTGTTCAGGGCAGAAACAAGGCCCTAAAAAAAGGCAATGGGCACTGGGAACAGAGGAGTTTTCAATAAGGATAATTCATGTTAAGTACAGTGTTTTTCCAGCACAGGCATGATGGCAGGGTGCAAGGACATCATCACCCACACCAGAGGGGCCAAGCAAAGTGTAGCATTATAGTCCTTTATAAGTTGGAATGCTATCCCACCTTGGAAGAGACCACATGGAAAGGTTTAGCTACAGTATATACAGTAAAATAACATGCAACCTTCAAAAGAACTTACAAAAATAGGAAAGGAAAAACTTTGATTGGATTTATAAATCAGAGAGCAGGCAGGTGAAGTAATAAGGTTTCTTTCAGGAGGACTTAGCTCTTGGGATCACATAGATACAATAGATGTCCTGTAGCAACTCGCTATTACATCTTCCTCCTGCTTAAATCATCTATTCAATAAATTATAGCCTAATTGCAGCAAACTTCTATTCATTACCATGCTAAGTCTATAAACAAAAGCTGGTATTTGATGCCTGGAGCATTCATTTCATATATTATTCTTTATGATCAAGCTGTTGCATATTAGGACACACACAGTAATTTGATTAAATACAAAATTAGACATCACTGATCTAACAGTTTAATTCCTGTTGTGCACTTGTTTGGAGCATCCATTCTGCTGAAGAAAGTGAGCAATTACTGTGGATATATATATATATATATATATATACTGAATATATGTGAAGCCCTGAGAGTGCGGACCTTATTGGATTTGGAGCAGATTTATGTTGGATACTGCACCCAGGCATGTATTGAGTTTATCGTGAGTGTCGACAACATGGAGCAAGTAGTATATATATATATATATATATATATATATATATATATATATATATATATATATATATATAGCATGTAGTGGGTGCAGGCTGCACACCTCGAAAAGGAGTCATCTACCTGGGTGCTCTGGTAAAATGAATCAAATAGACACTGTGCTTGGTACCGGCACTCACAGGTTTTGTATAAAAAGTCAGTCAGTCAATCTGGTGAAAACATGGAAGATTCAGGTTTATTTACATCCGACGTTTCGGCTCCACACAGGAGCCTTTCTCAAGGACAAACCTTGAGAAAGGTTCCTGACCCTTATTTGCATATGCAAATTCGGATTCGGTTCAGTATTCGGCTGTCTCTTTCACAAAGGTTTCAGGGATTTGGCTGAATCCCAAATTATCCCAATTAAGCGACTCTGTTTGTGTTGTGGTGTGAGTGCAGAAAGGGCTTCTTTCCTGCCATACAGATGTTCTTTGTGCAAATTGCACTGAATTGTAGAACAATGTACAGATACACCATCTGTAGCAAGATATTCTTGCAGGTCTTTGGAGGTGATCTTCGCTGTCTGTAACCATTCTCACAATCCTGTATTTTTCTTGGCCTGCCAGACCTGGGTTTTACAGCAACTGTGCCTGTGGTCTTCCATTTCCCGATTACATTCCTTACAGTTGAAACTGACAGTTTAAATCTCTGAGATAGCTTTTTGTAGCCTTCCCCTAAACCATGAACAATCTTTGTTTTCCGATCTTCTGCATCCCCTCCCTCCATCTTCCTCCCTCCTTGTGTCCCCCCCTTCTGTCTTCCTCCCTGTGTCTGTCGCTCTGTCCCTGTGTGTGTCCCCTCCCTCTGTCTCCCTCCCTGCGTCTCGCCCTGCCCCTTCTATTTTTTGGCGCAGTGGGCCCCTAGGAGCAGTGGGCCCTGTGTAGATGCCCCATAACTTGCCTTAAGTTGCCTTGCATTAAAGCGGCCCTGTTCAGAGAAGAGTCAAACATAAACACAACTTTTCTCATGATTGGACACGCCTGCGTATGAAGTTCAAGGCTTAACAAACGAATCCAACTAATTTGGTGTTGCCAGTAATCAGTATTGAGCAGTTACATGCATTCTAATGAGAATAATTACAATGAATACTGCTTCACTAAATATCCATTACTCAGATGTTTCTGGGAAATGAAAGACATACAACTGTTATCTTTTTTGTTAAAAGTAGAGTAAATTAAGGGTATAGTGCAGCTACTTCAAAGCAAAACATTCACCCCCCCTCCCTTGGGCTCGCACCATCAAGGGAAACAATCAAGTAGGGCTGAGGACTTCGCACTCAGCCCTACTGGCTTCCCCTCCTGAGACCCAGGCTCACTAGCCTCTACCAGTCACTTCCCCCCTCCAGGGATTTAGGCTCACTGGCCTGTGCCACATTCTTGTTGGCAGTAAGACACCTTTTGCCAGGCACTGTCTCTCCCAGCAGCACCACACTTCCCTCCACTCTAGAAGGTGTCTGGAGAGCTCTAAGATGTGGTAACACAGCCCCTTTACCTTTCCTAGGAAGCTCCTCTCTCAGCTGCCAATAATAATCAATGTTTCAAATAAAAATAGATAAAGGCAATTCAGGCCCATAGGGGATAGCGTGTCCAGTATGTAAATCCATATGTATTCCAGTCTCAGAAATTCCAAATTTCTGTCACCACCCCTCCTGTTTGGAGGCACATGACAGATTATCATGTGCCGAATTAGTGGCAAAAAATGGTTGACATTTAGAAAATGTTTTGCAATTGGTTGATCTGCCTTCCCAGTAGACAGCCAGCAGATTTGATGCCACACCTGTGATTATTCATCCTTTCTCAGTAGGTAGTGGAGGCTTTGCCCACATATACCAAACCACAGGGGCACCAAGCTAAGTACAACACAAAAGAGCTTAACAGTCTATGTCTGATTTTGTAACTATGCCCTGTGTGAGGGTGATTAAATACAGGCCCCTGAGCCATCCCACTACAAGTGAGACAACCATTGCATCTAAAGTAACCAAGTTTGTTCAACCTACCCAGCTAAGTGGGGGGAGGTTTTACAGGTATAAGATCCTTAACCGTAAGCAGATCCCCTAAGTTGCTGGCCCGTCTATAACCAATAGTGGGTTTGGAAATCTCAATAAATGGTAGTGAAGAGTCTGATATCAAAATGTCCCATCATTTCATCAAAGCAGTTCTGATTTCTTTACTTTCTGTAGAACAGGTGTTAGTAAAAATCAAAGGTGGAGTATTAGGAGTGTCCTGAGGTCGAGCTTTCAATAAGTCAATTTGTGCATGATGAAGGGCTTTCTCTTTCTGCTTCATGCTCAGCCTAGGGTTGTAACCTCTTTCGAAAAACCGTTCAGCCATCTCATTCAGCTGTAATAAAGCTCTGTCCCAATCTGAGTTGTTCCTAAGAACTATGCACGAGAGAAGAAGATCTGATTAATATGCACGCAAAGTTCTTGGAGAGGAGATACCCCAAGAAATTGTTACTAAACACCAAAATTGGTCACTTTCACTCAAGCATGAGGAGGTTTTATGTGAACAGACAAGACACCAGAGGCAGAAACAAAGGTGGGAGAGGAGACCTTTATTATGTCAGCCAGTATGGACCAAAAAGCATGCTAGTTAAAAAAAAAAAAAAAAAAAA
>CM044432.1:124096802-124115443 GCA_024363595.1 Xenopus borealis | reverse complement strand
AAAAAAAAAAAAAAAAAAGAGTCACAAAACATTGGCCAGTAGTAAATACTGATGAATCGATCTCCAGAATACTACCTGAAAAGCCTAGGTTTAGTTATAAAAGAGAGAGAAACTTAACATTTTTTTTAAGCCAATCTGATCCATTTAACAATACCAAAATGTATGGGATGTGTCATGTGTGGTACTTTGATACAAGGCACTTACTTCACACACCCATACACAGGCAAGAGATACACCATCCATCAGAGAATGACTTGTGACACCTCTGTGGTGATGTATATCATAAAGTGTGGCCTCATATACTGTGGGAAAACCATCAGACAATTAAAAGAGTGCATTGCAATGCATAGATCTAGCATTCAAGTGGCCTTAGATTCTGAAGGGCAAAAATAAAAAACAGGACATTTCGCAGCAGTTGGTGGCTAGACATTGGGCAGAGGCCAAATATAGCCCAGCAACATTCAGATGCATGACCATTGAACAGATCCCTAAAAGATCAAGAGGAAACATGATAAATGTGGTGCTGTTCAATCTTTACTTCTAGATGTATAACAATTAACAGAATAATGTTAGTTAAGATTTTGTTTCACTGAATAAAGTGTTTATAAAAGGTAAAAAAAAAATCCTTTATTTTAGGTGATGATCTGCCGTTTTCTGCAACCAAGGTAAGCAGTAACTATGTTTCTTTGCACAGATAGATAGTATCTATATCATTTTTTGCTGTTTTTAATTGTATCAATTTTTATTCTGGGACTACATGTACTTTGGACTTAATGCATTGATAAATCACTGTATCACAGAGTGGCACCTAGTGGTGAAATTAGAGAATGTTTTTCACAGAAATGACTAATGGAGAAATGTGAAATTATTACATTAATGAACGGTCAATGACATCATCTTGGCACCTTATTTAAAAAGGGGGTTAGGGGTTGTATGTATATATTACACTGTTTGGTCACTTATATCAGTGATTTTCAACCTTGTGCCTCCAGCTGTTAAGGAACTACAAGTCCCACAATGCAATGAAGGAGTCTGACAGCCACAGTCAGGCAAATGCATTGTGGGACTTGTAGTTTCTTAACAGCTGGAGGCACAAGGTTGAAAATCACTGACTTATATATCTATATACACACCTGTTTTCGAAGATGTACTAAATAGAAACAAAACGATTTTTCTGAAATTTTTTTAACAATAGGGAGTGCTTTATTCACTATGTACACCCAGGACAACCTTAGCATCACTTATTGCAAATTAAATGAATTGAATTTTTGCAAAATAAATAATAACATTGACAACCATATGCAAAGCTGTAAATGAAAATCAATAAAAAAAAACATGTTTTATATCCCCATTAATGTTTCATTCTTCTCCCATTGAAATAAGAATCAATATAGTCAAACATTCCACTTTTTTTTTGCTGTTATTTCATACCACACTGCTGATGACATCTAAAGCTGTAGCCATTTTTAGGGTTCAAATGCAATGCAGAGATGTAGCTGCACTTATACCCTTTCATCACATTAGAAGTTCTGTGCTCACTGGGTGAGGGGCAAGCAATATCCTTAAATATCCTGTACAAATGCCAACAACTGTATCTCCAGGGCATTTGACTTTTCACCAACCTAGCAACAGCTGACACTTTGGAACATTTCAGAATTTTGTGTTTGGCCAGTAATAATTTTGATGTTCAACTTTAAGGATTGCTTATGCAGTGCTACTTTCTTTGGATGTGATAATGGGTGAAAAGTAAAAAAAAAAAAAAAAAGCTCGAAAAGTAACCGAAGTTTAGAAATCCACAAATGACAAACGTTTGCTACACAACTTTGGTGAAAACTTTTATCACATGGTCACCATAATCTAAACCTATTCTTTATGTGGCAGAAAGGCTTACTACTGCCACCCAGTGACCAAACAGAAAAATTACACCAGTGGATAAAGAATAAGGGCTAAAAGTGAAACAATTTTTTTTAATGCAATCATTTCTGCTTTACATTCAGTTCATTAAATGTTTGCCCCTGTGGTGTTAAAATTGCTATATTAAACAGATGGGTAGTTGATTGTTGTTGTTTGTTAATAGATAATGCATTCATTAAATATTAGTGTGACACAGAGAATCATCTTTAGAATGTTCTGGAAGGAGATATTCCCTCACAGTCGGCAGCAGCCCCCACATTACTAGGAGTAGCAAAAAGTCAGAAAGAGTGCACACTTGTGCAAATGGCACAATTGACACCACAGGGCCTGAGGTAAGTGCCCATTGGTAAGCGCTGTGGAGAGGTGATATCTGAAACTCACAGAGGTGTGTTCTGTGTGGTTATTGTGATAGGACTACCTGTTTCTAGGAGTGAAATTATACCTTGGTAATCCCAAAGTTCAGAGTTGGGGAATTATCCAGTTCAATTACCGTAGTTTACGTGTAAACTTGATAAAGATCCCAGCTCGAAACATGTTGTGAACAATAAAAGCACAAACTTTTGCAGCAGACTTCTGCGCTTGATTGGAGTTCATTACCACAATCTTTGATTCTGACCTTGGTAATCCTATCACAGTGAGCTTCAGATGTTCCCTCTCTGAAGAGTTACAATGTGCCATTGTGATTGGATTAGTACAAGAGTTTATATGCCGAGAACTTCCCATACCAGTCAGTTGAACAGAAGAAGCTGCTCGGATGAGTACTGAAACGTCTTCCATGATTACTCCAGTTGTTTTAGAATTACTTATGTTAGATAAATCACAGCACTTATTTGAACCACCTGGGAATCTTTTTTTATGCTCATGTTGCTCTCCAAAGCTACAATTGAATTTGGCTCATTTGGGGACCCCTGCTCTACACAATTCTGATGAACACAATTTGTCCCTTAAGTGTGTCCCTGAGTATAACAAAATAAAGGGGCCCCACTACAATGCCGTTAATATTTTCATTACCTTCACAATTTGGCCACTTGCATATATTTTTTTGCTAACAAATGCGATTCTTGAATTTTTCTTTGGTTCTGTTTACTCTGGTAACTCATCTCTCGATATAAGACTGACATCACTAGCCATTTTATTAAGGATGCGATTGTTATACCCTTTTACCTTAAACCCATTAGTAAGAATCAGGCCTGAACTGGCAATCTGTGGGTTCTGCCAAATGTCAGAGTGGCTGCTATGAGGTACTATAGAAAATCACTATTTAGTGGGCTGATGTTGGCTGATTGGGCCTCTGTGTACCTGAAATGCCAGGGCCTATTTTAATTCTCAGTCTGGATCTGGTAAGCATATCAGCAGTAGTGATGGGCGAATTTATTTGCCAGGCGAGAATTTGCGGCGAGTTCGGTTCGCAGCCGCCGAATAAATTCACAAAATGCCCTCTGTTGCAAACTTCCCTGTAGGATTATTGCAATTTGCTTAATCAATGATTTTCTGAAAGACAGTTCACCTTATGCCCTCGTCTTGAGGTATTGAGGTATACAAACCAACAATGTCGATGCTACGTAGAGTGCAATCTGTTCAAGTTTGGACAAAGTAATTAAAAGATCATTGGTATGCAGTGGACCTATCACCCAGACACAAAAATCTGTATAATAAAAGTCCTTTTCAAATTAAACATGAAATCCAATTTCTATTTGTTATTAAAGCATCCATAGCTGTTTTAAGCTCATTCAAAAATATCAGCTGTCAATCAAATATTGTCTGCCCCTCCTCTATGCCCGCGGCATAGAGGCGGGGCAGACAATTACTTTCACTTCCCATTCATCACTTCCTAGATGTCACTGCTCTCCACACTTTCCCCCATTCCCTTCACTGTTTAATTGTGTAGCCAGGGCAAGGGGGTAGACATTGGTTCCCTCATTCTGGTGCACAAACTAGAGTTTGAGATGATGCAAGGCTTGCCTTAATAACAAAATGGCTCCTGCCTACTTTTGAATTCCCAGACTGAAGGAAACAAGAATCAAATAATTTATATAGTGTAATAAAGTTCATTTTGCTTGACTAATGTGATAAAATAGGATTTTGTATATTTCTTTTGGGTGACGGGTCCCCTTTAAGGCAACAAGGAATTTGTCTCAGTAGGGGTTTGAAGAAAAGATTCCACAAACTGTATTCTTTATGGAACTTGTATGTACAATTTTGGGTTTGTTACTGGTGGCTAGGCTTCAAAAGAAGTTTCTCTCCTGCAATGGTCATCTGTCAACCACTAACTGAGGGTAGAGTTTTATGGGTAAAAAGTGTGTGGGCTGCTTGAAAGATGTAGTTTGTCAATAAAAACACCTAAACTTTGCAATATTCATCTGCTTCTGACCAAGTCATACTACATGACTATATTGATACCAAATGAAAGCATGATGACATGATTCTGGAATGACAACTCTACACAGGAATGCATTAATGCAACTTTCTTCTTACAGAGCCAAATAGCAACACCAAAGAAACAAACAAACAAAGAACAAAACAGGAATAAAAAGTAGTTTGTTCAAAGGCCAAACCAAGATTCAGACAGCGAATGATAAGAAGAACAGGGCCAATGGAGATCACGGATTCCTCTAATCAATCACCTAAAAGCTACTGTTAAACCCAGAGGCAGAGAGAGACTGCTATAGAAAAAAACTCTTAGTGATAAATCCTGAAGCGTTACCTAAGAATCTTGAAAGTGTCCAAGATGAAAGTCAGGATTTTGTGATCCAATACCTCCAAGATGGACACAACCCTATAGAATGAGAAGGCAGTCAAAGACTTTAACCTATGACACATTGGGTCAACCAAGTACTATATACAAGATACTATGGTACAGAATATGGACTGATAAAAGTTAACGCAGGTCACTCCAATATGGTATCTATCACCCTGTTATTTTTCAAAGGAATCTAGATAGTGTCTAATTATTATAGTCTACACAAAGCTTGTGTTAAAGGGTTACTCCTTGCAATTAAATAGCTAGTATTCTTCACTGGGTAGCACAGCGCGCAATAGGCCTAGTGTAAACTTGTGACTAAATATATGATGATGTCAATATTACTTGATAATGACACAAGACTACTTAAACATATGGTAAAACCCTAACAGAACCATAAAAATGTCGAAAACACCAATTTTTTTATATGTCAGGACAATATACATTTTGTGGGGAGAGTGTAAGAGGTACAAGCGCTCCCCAAATAAAATTTGTGCAAGAAAATATGTTCAGCACTAATAATTTGTCTCCTGTAAGACTGGAACAGATACACTTCCTGCTCTGCTACAGCAGAGGGAACCAATGTGCACAGCTGAGGTTGGAACTTTTACATGATGCACCAGTTCCCATGTGCAGGATTAAGATAATGTTCCTCTTGTCTTTCAGCTCCTTGCAATAAATGGAATTACTTCTCTTACCCTACCATTGCTCTCAGAATTAATTTTCATCTAAGCAACATGCCTTTTAGTTTTGTCTAAAGCATATTATTACTATGTCTGTTCTTTATGATTTATTCAAATGAGGTGTCCCTTGGCATCGGCCCTGATTTCTGAGAACAGTTAGAAATTGTTTACAGTAGTGATGGGCGAATCTCACGCGTTTCGCTTCGCCGAAAAATTCGCTAATTTCCAGAGAAATTTGCGAATTGGTGAAAAATTATCGAAACGAGTCACGCGTCGTTTTTTACGAGCGGCGCGTCGTTTCCGACGCGCATCGCGTCAATCGGTGCGCGCCACGTCGTTTTCGCCGCGTCGCGTCAAAAACGACGCGCGACTCGTTTTTTGGGCAAATTTTTCTGTGGCGAACTTTTGCTGGCGTTTCGCGAATTTATTCGCCAGCGGCGAATCGCGGGAATTCGCCCATCACTAGTTTACAGCTGTCTGTAAATAGGTTGGACTTGGTGCAGTGATTTTATGGAATTCCAATTCCTTTGATATATTAAAATAACTAGATTACTGTTTCATTAAAGGAAAATTCAAACCCCCTTGAAGTTAAGTCCCCATCTGCCCCTCTCCGTTTGTCCCCCTCCCTGCCTCCCCCCCCCTACACAGTCTTACCCCTGAATCCACAATCTTCACAGGATTACCAGGAAAATGCCAACAAAAGCAGAACTTGCTGCAAAAAGTGTTTATTTACGACATGTTTCGGGCTGGTGTGCCCTTTATCAAGTGTTACAAAGCTTTGCTCTACAAACATTTATAATAAAACAAGGATGTGATGTCATAGCCACATTGAGTGAATTGGCTTAACAATTACCATATTATACAAAACAGGTGTAAAGGGCATGAACATCATGCGGTATAGAATATAAACCTTAAAACACAGTGTAATTCACCTATCAGTGCAAAGTGTTAAAAACTTCATCCCAGTCCAGGGTCCAGGTACTTTCCACACCTTCCAGGACATAATATTAAAAACACCTAAAAGACAAGAAAACTTATGGAACTGCCACATACATAGGCCTACCACTAAACCTTGATAAATGTACCATGCATAAGAGGATTAACCCTTCTTCTTACCAGAAATCTTTAGTATTCCCAACCTCTTTCTTCTATTTATGGGTACAATTTAGTATTATCTGTAAATGAAAAGAGCATTCATTTAAACGTATACCACAAGGAAAAACTAACCCAAAAAGCATTTTACACTCCAACTCTCGTTTAAGCCTTTGGGTTGAATTGTATCTAATTTCTTTACCCAAAAAGCTTCTCTCTGTAATCTAAATTTCTGCATATCCCCACCTCTCCTTTGTGGTTGAACTACCTCCAATATTGTCCACTTTAATTGAACCAAATTATGTTTTGCTATGCTAAAATGTCTGGCAACTGATGTGTCAGTCGCTGTACCTTTTTTAAAGTTACGTATACTATTTCTATGCTCCTTGATCCTTGTTTTTATAGCTCGACCAGTCTGTCCTACGTATCCCATTCCACAAGGGCATTTAAGTAGATAAATGACATTGGTAGTGTCACATGTAGCATAATGTCTCATTCTTATCGGGCTACCTTGTGTCGGATGGTGTAATACTTCCCCTTTAATTATAGATGAACAGCAGATACAGTTAAGGCATGCAAAGGTACCCCTTTGTGGTTTCCCTAAAAATCTCTGTGTACCTTTCTTCACGGGACCTGACTCTGTCTGACATAGAATATCTCTCAGGCTTTTCCCTTTAGTATAGCTGAATAGGGGTGGTTTAACAGACACATTTCTTAAACTTTTATCTTGTAACAATATAGGCCAATACCTATAAATGATATGTTCAATGTTTTTACTATGCATATTAAATTGACTTACAAAAGGAAGGTTTTTTTGTACATTTTTAGTTTTATAAACAAGTAGATCTTCTCTGGCCATCGCCCCCACCTCTGAATCCTTTTCCCTCCGGAAAATAGCAACCGGAAAAGCAGAGTGAGCACAGCGGAGCTCCCACCATCTTCTTATCTTCATAATCTTCATGTCTTCTTTCTCCTCTTCGGCACTTCTTGTCTCTTTCGGGGCATGCTGTCAAAACCTGGAAATTTGCTACAACTGCGCATGGCCAAAACGCTGCTCCATTCACGAAGGTTACGAAGATAAGAAAATGGCTGCTGGGAGCTCCGCTGCACTCACCCTTTTCTGGTTGCTATTTCTGGAGGGAAAAGGATTCAGGGTTCAAGACTGTGCAGGGGGGCAGATAGGGTTTTAAAAGGGGGGTTGAATTCTCTTTTAAAGTTTATCAGGAAAGCTTCTGATGAGGTGAGCAGTGTGGAAACATCATCTGAAGTTGGTGAAGTTGGTGAAAACAAATGCTTAGCACATAGTAAGCTATTGTCTAATATTATGCAACTTGCCTATAAATATGTTGCTGCAGTGCCCTTTCAAAATTGTGCTATTGATCTTCTTGTATTGAATTAACGTAGCCTCTAGCTCTCCAGTAACACAGACAGGCTCTGGGCAGCTGCTAAGCGGAGATAGCTGCTCTCTCTAGCACAAAAAAGTAATGTATGTATGTCGTGGTATCTTATCTACAATTGCTTCTCTGTTCTTTATAAAATGAATTACACTTAAATGTTTCCTCAGTCCTATAAATATATTAATATTAAAAGAAAAATAAATGAACAAGTAGAATTCCCTTATGGGCTGGCTTATTGATCTAAGTTCCTTGTGTGTGTGTCATTTCTCCCCTGAGACCATATTCTTGAAATATAACTCTCAAATGAAGCTGACTGGAGGTCATCTGTATACTTGGTAGGAGAAGATTGGCCTTTTTTAAAAGGCACCCCCAACATGTTCATTAAAGCAAATGGTTCCTCTGCTTCTATATTCAATCATTTCCAGGGATTTTGGAGGAGTAGAAGCTGCTGTTATTGGGGGCCTAGTCAAAAACTATGATTTAGATACTTTGCATGTCAAGTAGTAAGGAATATTATCTGCTCATTTCAATTTTTAAAAAATCATCACACATCTTAAATTCAGTGATTTAAACTGCAATATGGGTTTATTTTTTAATAATATTTTACAATTATCCCACATTGTAGTTTAAATCACTGCCTTTAAGCTATCTGATGATTCTTGGTGGTACACAGACACCGCTATCAGCTGCTGGAATTTTTTTTCAGAATACAGGGCCGAGACTAGAGGGGTTATTTACTAAACTCCTATTGTTCTGGTCAGAGTTTTAAAGGGGAAAAACTCTACTTTTCGTATAAAAAAACCCACAAACTTTTTGTGATTTATTAAACCCAGAGGCTGCTAAAAGTCCAAATAAAAAAGTATTCCATCTCAAACCTGCTGAGGTCATGTAGAAATCAATGGCAGGCGTCACTTTTACAATTTGAGGATATCATGACCTGCGTTTCATACAATAATCCAAATAATCTGTGGTTTTCGGGTAATCCACAAACGAAAAGTTGGAGTTTTCAGGTGTCATATGCGAAAAAATTTCATGATTTGAAATTTTTTAAAGATTTTAGCAAGTCTTTTCCCACACCAGATTTTTTCAAGTTGATTTATTGATAAATAAGGTACAAATGTCGAGTGGTTTTACTAAAATAATGAGAATTTTTAAGATTTTAGGAAATAACCCCCAGGAATAAGCATTTCATTTTGTGAATGTTATCTTCTGTTTGATAATCTTTCTTTTTAATAATACTGCCTTTAAGTTGTGATCAGGATTTCAATTTTGACCACTTTCAGTATACATTTATGCTGCAGATCCCCACCATGCTTTAGCACTGCTCCAGCCTCCCAGCACTTTTGTACTCATCCCAGAACTCACCCCACCTTTTCTGCAAAACACTTCTCTCACTTTCTCCCACAGCTCCCTAAAATCCACAGCAGTATTTTGGTAATGACTCATGGAGAATTTTGCCTCCAAAATTATCCAGAGATTTTTGTCAGCTTTATTATTGCTGAAAATGTCAAATCCGCATGCATTACTGAGCATCTCTTCCATTCCTCCTAGAGCGAGCCTCGACCTTTTCAAATCTAAATTCAAATTCTACCAACTAGAGCACTAAAACAGCATCTGCTTCAGTCTTGGCACTTGTGTCAGTGCATTAAAGGGTCCTAGACCAAAAGGCTATGTTTTGCACAATAAAAGAAAATGTAATATTGTGCAACTTTCCAGTAAATATTCATTACAACTTTTCGGTGGTATTATAGTTATTTTTTACAAATGAAACTGCAACTGAAAGCAGTATCTGACTCCAGAAACAATGTTGCAAGCCAGTTGATTAGGAAGAGCATTCACAAAGGTTTCCTCTTGCCCAATGAGCTGACAATCACACTAGTAACAAAGCATAATATTTTCCCAGTGTGCCTTAGAGCTTTTGATGCAGACAGTTTTTACTATTGAATGGTAAAAGTAATTTATATTTTAAAAATGAATACCAACATATCTCATTTTCAGTGTTTCCTATATTTTATTCTGTAAATAGTGACTCAACATTAAAACTTAATGAGGAAATGATATGTAGCATTTAAAGGGCAAGGGTGAATATTGGGTACCATGCCACTGCTTAGAAAAGCAGAATACCAATACATGCCCCATAACTTTTTGCTTGTGTTTCTCCCTATTGCAATATGGCATTATAACCCAACTCACACCTTATGCATGATTAAGTAGTATATCATGGGCAATATTTGGCAAAATTCTGGAATAAACCTTAGGCTGCACATTGAAATTAAAAGTTGAATTTCTTGTCGCTCTTTGTACAGTAGATGTTTGCAAAGGTACCCTTTTCACTGATTTACATGTAAACCAGTTAATTCATAAATAAATAGCCCTCTCTCATAAATGCAGTATTTAGACAACTAAAAAAATGCATTGCTGTTATCAAAGACAACAGCAGAGGGCAGCAAAGGGCAACACATATAAACAAGAGAGTTTGATTGGATTAAAATCACCACTAAAGCTAGTTTTCAAACTCATGTTTAGTTATTAAACCTGCCCGTGCAAAGTTTAGCTTCACAGAGGTGATCAGGTCTTGACTGGAAACCTAGGCAGCTGTAGTATTCCACACATAGACAGTGACTATGTACTTGATCATGGTCTATTGTAAATCCCAGTCCAGTGCTACACTGGTCAGTACAGGTTTCCCTCAATGTTTTCAGGATTTTGCATTCAGGTCTCTCTTTATGATCTAACGTTTGGTCACGGGTTTACTGCCCATTAATGGGAGTACAGATTATAAAAACTTTGTTATACTTTGCTAGACTTTGAGTCATACTGATGTAGTTTCAAGAATATCTAAAACAAGAACTTAATAGCTTAATCCCACAACTGTCAATCAAACCCATCAATTATATTACTGATTAGTGACAGTTTTAACTATATATTACATTCACTTATGAGAATTTTGAGGCCACCCTGGGCCTATCAACAACATCTGTTTTGGAAATTGACCCTCCTAGTATGCTATACTAAACTAAACTTCAGAGTATGGTGTGAACAATGCAGGCCCAGTTAATCTCAGTATTGAAAGCTTTTAAACCTTACCCAAGCCAAGAAGTCACAGTAGTCAGACTTTAACAGAGGCCGTGGGCCACACAAGGGCTGACATTAGGACAGCACTGCATTACAGAGTTATCCATTGTATGCAATACATTTACATTCCCTCTTTTACAATGCTAAGTAAAAAAATATCAAAAAATATTTTTATTGCCCTAACGCCCCCCCCCCCACTAAGAGTTGCACAGATCTGTTGTGTTTGGTAGCCAAGGATGAGGACAGTATAACAGTGCTTTATTAACAGGTCATACAGCCATTACATAACAGCAGTAAGTCTTACTTTCACTTTCAAGCTGTATAGGAAGTCCTGTGTATGCACAGTGCCACCTGCAGGCCATTTGTATAAACACCACATATTCTCCCTATAGTAGGAAAGCATTTGGACAAATATATAAACAGTAACAAATAAACCATATGTATCTTAAAGCAATATATACATTCTTCACATGACATAGTCCTTGGTCCATGCAGGTAGTTTTGCTATTCTCTCAGTATGCCTTATAGATTCACTTTCCTCTGCCCTATTGCAGTTGGCATCAGGAGTAGGGAAATGTCCTTCATCAAATGGAACATCTCCAAAGTCATATCTAGTAGGAGTAAGACGACTTGCATTCCATATGCGTCCATTAGACAGTTCATATGTGTATGGTCCTCGCTGGCGTCTCACTTCAAGTGGTGTAGTAAATTTAGATTTTCCTTGTTTCAGTATTCCTGGTTTCTTAATTCTGACTAAAGATCCAGGCTGAAAGTGCACTTCTCTTAGCATTTCATCTGTTAGATTCCCAAACTCACAGGTGACAACCAGCTCTCTCAAAGCTGCTACAAAATGTCCTGTGGATTCGCCATTACGTTGTCCACGTTGGCGGGATTTATATCTTTCAGTAACCACATTTACTTTTGGCACAAAAAAGTTCTTTATAGCAGTAAGAGCAGTTTCATAAGTATCATCAGGTGATGGTAATGTATAGAATATACACTGTCCCTCTGCTCCCAGGCAGTGAATAAGTAAAGCACACTTTCTAGCTGCAGAAATCTCCCCTTGGTCAGCAGAAATAATGTAATTATCAAACATACGGATCCAAGCAGTAAAAGGTATGGTAGGCTCACCAGGGTTTGGTAGAAAAGGTGCAGGCTGCTGCAGAGGTAGAAAAGACATCCTTGTCGCCATTTGTTGTGTTTGGTAGCCGAGGATGAGGAGAGTATAACAGTGCTTTATTAACAGGTCATGCAGCCATTACATAACAGCAGAAAGTCTTACTTTCACTTTCAAGCTGTACAGAAAGTCCTGTGTATGCACAGTGACACCCACAGGCCATTTGTATAAACACCACAAGGTCAGAGGAACTGTTCATTGAGAATTTGACGTTTACCATTAATTTTATGAACTGACTCAAAAAGGTTGGATGTAGTGTAAAATGGAAATGGGGTGCTGATTTAAGAATTCCCAGGGCTAGGGAACAAACTGTTGGTACTGCCATGTGGGGCTGATCAGCAAATCTGATGGCCCTTTGTTTGCACAGGGAGGCACTACATTGCCTTGATTGCATACACATGTAATGGACTTTGGCCAAAAAATGCATACCAACAAATCAGAAAAAATATAAATAATTAAAAAAGAAAAATTAAAAATGCATACCTCCCGACATTTTGGAAATAAAAAGAGGGACAAAAAAAGTTGGCCTGTGTAGTGTGGATAATTTTTTTTGGCCACACCCCCTAATTATCATGCTAATTTTACAAAATTTGGCAGGTTATGAATGTTTTTTTCCCCAGTTTTTATAGTTTTGTTAATGAAGGTGAATTGCCCTTTAAGCTGTGAGTCTAACTTTTCCCAAGGGACCTCCATATCTAAATTGTTATAATTACTTATTTGCTTATCTCAAACGTGTTACAAAAGTATCTTAACTGCACCTGGTAGCTGTTATGGGCTCTCTGCCAATTGCCAATTAAGTTAGAGACTTTTTTTTTCTGGCTGTTCAGTAACTAATCAGACATTTGTATTAGCCTTGCTAGCAGTGGAGTATCTAGAGGTCCATGGTTCTAGATGCACAAATAGACCAGGCCCTGATGCCTATGATATCCACTAGGCCTCTTGAAAAACAGTCAACATTTCACACCCTTCTATCTATCCATACATATAACTCACTCCTATGGGAGTTGTTTTGCCAATTTGTCCTCTAACATTGCCATTTTTTCCATCCAGGAAAGATCAATTTATTACAGGTCCCTGGCCATGGAAGCAGTCATATCCCCTGCACTCCCATGTAGGTGTAGGAAAACAGTCATCCAGAGGGCTCCTGAAGGTCATCTTCCATAGACTCCATTTTAAGCAAATAATTGTAGTTTTTAGTAATAAATTAATGTTTATCTGTAATAATAGATCAGTACCTTGTACACAATAGCAAATAAGCTGCATGAATCCATATTGGTGGCAAAACTATTGGGTTTATTTAATTTTTAAATGATTTTTAGCAGACTTAAAGGGATACTGTCATGGGAAAATGTCTTTTTTTCAAAATGCATCAGTTAATAGTGCTGCTCCAGCAGAATTCTGCACTGAAATCCATTTCCATTGAAATCTGACATGGGGCTAGACATATTGTCCATTTTCCAGCTGCCCCAAGTCATGTGCACTGATAAACTTCAGTCACTCTTTACAGCTTTAGTGCAAGTTGGAGTGATATCAACCCCCCCCAGCAGCCTAACAACAGAACAATGTGAAGGTAGCCAGATAGCAGCTCCCTAACACAAGATAACAGCTGCCTGGTAGATCTAAGAACAGCACTCAATAGTAAAACCCATGTCCCACTGCGTACTATTCAGTTACACTGAGAAGGAAAAATAACAGCCTGCCAGAAAGCAGCTTCCTCCTAAATTGCTGGCACAAGTCACATGACCAGGGGCAGCTGGGAAATTGACAAAATGGCTAGCCCCATGTCAGATTTCAAAACCGAATACAAAAAAATCTGTTTGCTCTTTTGAGAAATGGATTCAGTGCAGTTTTCCCATGACAGTATCCCTTTAAGGTATGGGGATCCAAATTATGGATCAATGAAAACCCTGGTCCCAAGCATTCTGGATAAATGTTCCATACCTGTATTACTAATTAAGTGGGACGTAAAGTATCCAAGTTATGAACAGATTTTTGTATAAATGTTTGAAACTGTTTTCTACACTATAGAAATTGTCAAGCTTTCTTTATAATAACGGTAATAATGCAGCAGAAGGTGGCACAATAAGTATTGGCTGAGGCTTACGGCTAGTGAAATGAGCACTGAATGACTGTACATCTGATCTCATTTTCAGGAAAAGACAATGCTGTGTTCTTTAGCATAGAAAATCATGTGAGATCCCGTAATTATTAAACACTGCCGGGTGATGTGTGGATAAAAGCTATCACCAAGTAGTGCATTTCAAGCTGTAAGATGCTTTACCAAACATATGAATAAAACATAAAATGATTTTATGTGCTGGGGAAGCCCATCCTTCTATGCTGCTCTTCCAATGCAGTGACTGTAAATGTAATTGCTCCTGCTGGGAATAGCTGTGAGCACAAGAAACCTGAGTCATGTGCAGTTTTTCTCAGCACATGTTGTTTAAGCTGTGATCCGAAACACCCAGCATGTCCATAACAATATGTCAGTTAATTTCAGCAAATTAGGAGTCTTTTCCCTGGTAGTTCAAGATAATTGGAAAATGTCCCTTGGCAGACTATTTTCTGGAAGTCACACTGATGTTGCTTATATGATGGCACACGATAACTGGAATCCTGGTGGCTCTACCAGTTGCTAGACTGTAACTTTCCAATATTGCCCTTAGCATTGTATTGTCTACACAGAAAGCATTGTGCCAAAATTAACCTGAAAATTTTGACAGTTTGGTGCTGGATTTGTCCGTCAGACAGGCCCCATGGGGAGGCACCACCTGCCCAAACTAATAAGCTGTTTGTATTTCACATTCTAAAGTAAAGTATTATTATTATTATTATTATTATTATTAACATGTATTCCTATAGCGCCAACATATTTCATAGCGCTGTAAGAAAGTAAAGGTAAAGTAAAGGTATGTAATTGTTTGCAAAAAAAGATTTACTTTTATATAGATTATAATTTGGGTGCATATTAAAGGGCACTTATCTATCAGAGAAGAGCCATTAATCAAGCTATCTTGCCCCTGCACCAGGACAGAGATCCAAGTGTGGGTGGCAATCTTGTTTTTTAGACTGGAGTGCTACCTGGTTTGTGATTATAATAAGCCTGTTGGGGCACACACATTTACATAATGAAAGAGTTCCCCAGTTTGCTTCTTATGTACATTCATTTGACATAGATGGGTCAGCACCCCTCCAATCCTGCTCCACATTCATGAGCATAATCAGCCAGTTGGATCACTTACTCATTGTGCTCATGCATGTGTTCCAACATGGCCACCCACACTTGGAGCTCCCTCCCAGTGTGGGGCAAGAGGGAAAAAGGGTTTATGAAGATGGCAGGGAAGTGCTGAAATGAGTCCACTGGTCGGTTTTTTTAATGATTTCATGTGAGAATGTCAATGTTGTTTTACGAAACAACTCATGAGAAAAACGTTGTTCATTTTTGCCAAGACACTGAGTAAACATATGGCATTATGTGCTGGCACAGATATTAAATTACTAATGAAACTGGGTACTAGGGAATATGCATTGACCAGTCCTTTGTGTATACAGGCAGACCGTTATACCTAAAAATAATGCATGATTTAGGGCACATATGCTAGCACTGCAAACAAAGCAAGGCCCATCAAATGAATACATTATGTCTGTAATCACTGTTAAATAGTGACGAGTAGGCCAGGCATGGATTTGCAGCAAAATTCTGTGTTTCATATTTGGCTGAAATCACAGTACAAAATTAGCAGTGGCCCAATCTCAAGGTTTGACTGATTCAGTCATCACTAGTGTTAATATTAAACTAAACCCTAAATTGAATGTGGCTAAAAATGCCATACTTTTGTAGGGACCTCTAAGGTTAAATGTATCCCTCTGACTTTAATTCCCCTTTTCCTAGTTACTGGGCAAAAGCTCAGGTCTCTAGTTTAAGTATTTGCATATCCAATGCTATTGGTCAGGAGGTGCTATGACCACGTCCTGCTGGTATAGTGAGAGAGAAGAGGTGGATCTTCCTCTTTGGCTGCAGGATGCTGATCTAGCTGGGTGTGCCCAGAGGAGCCTGGGTACAGCAAAGCTGGAAAAGCCATGTGCCTAGAGGGACTGGGTCCTCTAGTGTCCAAAGCTGGCCAAAGACGCAGAGGTCTATCTGCAATATCGGACGAACGATCGTATGTCCTCATCTCCCGACCTGACACTGACCATTCAGATCAAACAAAGTATTAAAAGAACAGATCAGCAGATGTTCTGCCCTGACAGCAATTGTAGGAAAGTTTTTGTCTGACAAAGGTGACAGTGACAGTCTCCCCTGAAAATCGTCAGATCGGCAATACATGCAGAGATATGATCTTCAGTTGACAGAAATATTTTAATCTGTCTGATCAATTGACCGACCGATCGGCATGGCAAGATAAATGTTGGGACATTCCACACATGATTGAAAATCATACAAATCGAAGATGTGTACGATCGGATCTTTGCGTCTATGGCCAGCTTAAGTCGGAAAGCAGGGACCCAGTGAATGAGGTTAGCTAAACAAGGCTAGTTCTGTCATAGAATCTCTAGGAGAGTAAAGGTGGCCATAGACGCACAGATAATATCGTACGAAACGAATTTTCGTACGATATTCGGTGCGTGTATGGTGGTAAATGAGCCGACCGATATCGTCAGAAGATTAAGATATCGGTCGGCTGGTTGATCGGGCTGGACGGAAAATTTTGATCGGATGCCTTTGAAAGCACCGTGAACATCGGCCATTGTTAGTGCTGAATCATCAGATACAAGTAGAATTCTATTGTTTCTACCTGTATATTTGAAGATTCAGCTCTACACGTGTGTGTTGAAACGAACGATCTTTCTTGGAAAGATCTTTTCAGAGAAAGATCGTAATTGTTACGTCTATGGCCATCTTTAGGTAGAGAGGGCAGATAGTAAGAGCAGTTGGAGCTCCACCAAGGATTGCAGCAGGGAGCAGCTTACCAAGGCTTTTGAATTGCCTAGAGTGAAGGGGCCACAGAGGATAGGGTGTCAGGATTAGAAAGGTGTTCTCCCTGACCACACCACTGGGCGGGAGCTGGATCACTCTGAGGTATATTGCAGAAGAAAATGTATATACTACTCGACTACCTTGCCTGATGGGAGTCACTGTTCTCTGCTGTGTCATGTAACCTGTTTCAGCTGCTGTGTGACATTGTGTATGCCTTGTACCTCTGTAAGTAAACCCTGGGCTCATTTCTCTTGTACAAATAAAATGTTTTTCGTTTGTTTCATCACAAGAATCTCCTGGCATCCATTATTTCTATTTTGTGTAGCAAAGTAGTGTGAAAGTTGTAGTGAAACTACTCCACCTGGGAAATCTTCTATGTAGCGAAGGCCCTAGCCTGAAGTGTTTTGAATCACATATGACCCATGCTCTAACAACTAGCTGGGCATTAACTCTTTTTTGGTTTCCCTAGTCAGATTAGCGTTACACTTTATACACTGAATTTATTGCACCAGTCTAAAGTTTCAGCTTGTCAATAGCAGCAATAATCCAGAGCTTCAAACTTGTTAGAGGGGGTCACCATCTTGTAAAGTGTCTGCGACACTCACATGCTCAGTGGGCTCTTAGCAGCTGTTGAGAATCTAAGCTTAGGGGTCATCACAAATTATCAAGCAGAAAAAAATATGTGTGTCTGTCATACAAGCTCATGCTACAAGGCTGATTATGCTAGTTGCACTGGTTTCTGTGCTGCCATGTAGTTATTATCTGTATTAATTACTAATGATCCTTACATTGTGACATTTATTTTCTATGTTTACTGTATATTGTGAGTCAGTCCCAAAGCAAAGCATGTGCAGTGAATCAGCAGAAAAGAAGATGGGAATTTATTGGGGCATCTTTAACCCTTTCACTGCCAGCCATTTTGTCCGAAATGGAACATCTACTGCCAAGCAGTTTTTAGACAATTTGTACTCTTTTGCTTTAAGAGCCTTTCCTGGGGTGGTGTTTTAGTGAACCCAAGAAAACCCTATATCCTTTTTTTCGGGACAACATGAGCTTTCAAAATATGCTAGAAATTTGGGGAAATTCCTGTACAAAGATATGGGCTTCTAAGTGTATAAAAACACAAAAAAAAAACATTTTTGCATGATACAAACGCATCTATCAGAAACATACTTTATTTTATGAACGAGAACACAGCAGATTTAGAAAGCTCAGTGTGTCCTGAACATGCCATTCTTTATAGAAATTTTTTGAAAAATTACCTCAGAGCTTCCAATCTGCAGCATCGTATTGCTCACACATCATTAGGTACCAATGTATAGCACCCTACATATGATTGCCAGGAGTCCACTGAACATTTTGATACTCAATATGTATTGGTGTACCTAAGTATGTGGCATGTAGAGGCCCCAAAATGTAGACACCCCATGTGAGCTATCAGTTATGTATTTCAAGGTACTGCAAAATCAACACGTTTAGAAGTTAGAAAGAGTAAGTTCACCCCCAAAAACCATACATTTTTGGGAAGTACACATTCTCCCGAATTCAAAATGGGTATGCATGTCTTTCTACTCCAAAGCACCAA
>CM044432.1:124042390-124092366 GCA_024363595.1 Xenopus borealis | reverse complement strand
TGCTAAGCAGGGGGAGGAGAACCTGAACAATTTGCTGGAAAGGATTTGGGAGGAGAACCACTGTTTTCCACGGACACTATTGATTTGATCCCTAGCAATGTTGCCTAGGGGTAGGGTTGCCACCTTTTCCACAGGCTGAACCCGGACATGGGGGCGGACCCATGATGTCGGTGGGTGGGCCCGTGACGTCATGGGGCGGAGCTATGACCGATTGGCCAATCGCTGTGTCAATCAAGCTAATCCCGCCGGGTTTTCCTTATTTGGAAAACCAGGCAAGAAGCATTGACCAGGGCAGCCCTTCAAAATACCGGGCTGTCCGGGTCAAAATCGGACAGGTGGCAACCCTACCTAGGGGGCTGTCCTCCTTCCTGACTCTCTGCGGAGGCAGCAAAAGCCGCCGAAGCAGAGAGAAAGCTCTGCTGCCAAAGAACTTGGTGGTTAAAGGGTTAAAGTTGTCTTAGGGTGGCACAGAAGACAAAAAGATAATGTACAACATGTCCAGCCTACTTCTTTAAGTAAGTTAAGCGTTAGTTCTGCATTAAGTTATATAGACCTGGGGTGGAAATAAGAAAGGCCTGATTGCAATTGTCTATGTGGGCTCCACCAGGAGATCCTTTGCTACCATGGCTGGCCAGCCTACCCCTGTTTTTACTGTCTAATGCTAATGAAGTTTACCAGGTTTTGCCTCTTGGTAAACATAGAAAACAACCAGCAGGTGGAGCCACCACACTAAACATGAATATCAAATAAGTACATTCTCAGTAAGAGAGTAAAAGTAAGCCAGTCATGAAAACAGCATCAAGCTTACAGAGTTTAGAAGATGTCATCCATTTCTCTAAAAGGAAAGATGGTGCTTCTAAGACAACAGTAAATACCAAACAATAATATTAGATACAAACATTGCTTTCATATTCTGATAGATAAAGTGATCACTGGTCCCACTCTAGAAGTCTTATCATGTAGTATGCAAACAATCATTGGGTTCTTGTGGGAAACACTGGATTATTTTCCTCACCCCAGTGCATTGATCCAATTGTAGA
This sequence comes from Xenopus borealis, assembly GCA_024363595.1. NCBI lineage: Eukaryota > Metazoa > Chordata > Amphibia > Anura > Pipidae > Xenopus > Xenopus borealis. The sequence continues at coordinate 124,091,326 of CM044432.1, read as the reverse complement.
TTGAATCTTGTAGGCCTGGCTGAGATATGATCAAAGGCATTATTTTCTATTTCATACAGATGTAAGAGGTATACGTTTATTATGTACTGCCTACCCCCCAATAAAGTTTGTGCAGCATTATACTTCCTGTAAGACTATATTTTCCAGGAACACTTCTTGCTTTGCTACTGCAAAGGGAACTAATCTGCACTGCTACTGTAGGAACTTTTACCTGATGCATCAGTTTCAATGTGCAGGAATTAGAGAATGCTCCTGATGTCTTTCAGGTAGAAATCCTATGTAAAATGTTTTGTAAAATTATTTTAAAATGTTGATGTTCCACTGCACACAAGTTTTATACTGCCCAGCACACACAGCCTGCAATGAGCTACAGCAGCCAGACAGTTACATCCTGGGGTGTAACTACAGAGGAAGCAGGCCCTGCAATTGCAGGGGGTCCCAAGAGGTATAGGGGACCCCATGAGGTCCAAATAAAGAACAATTTCAAGATATATTGGTAAAACAGAACAACCACTGCATACTGTAAGTTGGGGGCCCTAAAATTAATTTGCTGTGGGGCCCAGTAACTAGTGATGGGCGAAACTCCCGCGTTTCGCTTCGCCGAAAAATTTGCGAATTTCCAGAGAAATTCGCGAATTGGCGAAAAATTCGCGAAACGAGTCGCGCGTCGTTTTTGAGAAATGTATTTTAGTGCAGAAGTCTACTGGAGCAGAACTATTAACTGATGCGTTTTGGAAAAAAACAGGTTTTCCCATGACAGTATCCCTTTAATCATTTAGTTCAGGAACCTTAACATGATGCACCAGTTCCCATGTGCAGGAGATAATGTTACCTACAATAAATTGAATAACTTCTCACTTACCCTACCCTTGCACTCTGAAATAATTTCATATGTGCAATACATAATATCATATCTACTAGAGCAAAGTGTGGGGCCTTCTCATTATGGTTAGAAGTTAGATTGTAATACATTATGCTTAGCATTAGAAATATAAAGGTGCAAAGCTGCAAGGCAAGTTACAAAAATGATATTAGTTCAGCCAGGATAAAATAAGAAGCACACTTTCATGCTTGAAAAGTTGTTTAGCATTCCACATTGTAAATATGAGAAACTATAGAAAATATGGTTTGAAGAGGAACTGGCATTGATATAAACATGTGCTTAAAGGAGAACTAAACCCTAAATTGAATATGGCTAAAACTGCCATGTTTTATATACTGAACTTATTGCACCAGTCTAAGGTTTCAGCTTGTCAATAGCAGCAATGATCCAGGACTTCAAACTTGTCACAGGGGGGTCACCATCTTGGAAAGTGTGACACTCACATGCTCAGTGGACTGCGAGCAGCTGTTGAGAAGCTAAGCTTAGGGGTTGTCACAAATTATCAAGCAGAAAATAAGGGTTGTCTGTAATATAAGCTGATTCTACAGGGCTGATTATTAAATTCTGATGCTAGTTGCACTGGTTTCTGTGCTGCAATGTAGTAATTATCTGTATCAATTACTAATCAGCCTTATATTGTGACATGTCTATTCTATGTGTACTGTATATTGTGAGTGGGTCCCTAAGCTCAGTAAGTGACAGCAGCCCAGAGCAGGTGAATCAGTGAATCAACAAAAAAAGAAGATGGGGAGCTACTGGGGCATCTTTGGAGACACAGATCTTTACTGCTAAAGGGTGTTGGTTACTTTGGGCTGGTACTAGGGTTGCCACCTGGCCAGTATTTTACCGGCCTGGCCGGTAAAAATGAGGATTGATCCCAATGTTATTAATAGGGAAAAAATAAACTATATAGGAAGGTTGGTATTTTTTTCTGGAAAAGGTGGCAACCCTAGCTGGTACAGAAGCCCAAAACATAATGTACAATATTTATAGCCTACTTCTTTAGTTTAACTTTCCTTGTCCTTTAAACTAAAATAATATTGAAAAAGGTCCATTAACCCAAAAAATGATCTTTGTATAATGACAAAAAAATGCAGTTCTAAGCACCTTGTCAATACACATCACTTAAACATTTTCAATGGATTAAACGTAATTGCTATTAAACGGGGCCTGTCACCCATGCATAAAAAGCTGTATAATTATTAAAGTCCTTTACAAAATAAACATGAAACCTAAATGATATTTTTTTTTTTGTATATTCTTTATTTTGTTTTAACATTTCCAGTACAATTATAAATGTAGCATTGGTATGTGAACATTGCAAAACTTATGATAAATGCATCTTAATGTATTCACATTGACATTGCTGTGTAACTAAACATAAAGATAGGCACAATAAAAATAAAAACAAAAAGAATAAACAATAAAACTTGTACTAGGCCAAGCGTTTGTTTCTTTTCTTGTACTTTGCGTCCGTCTTTTGTATCTTGCCTCAGGGTTATCCCTGTGGCTTATTTGCCCCTGTCCGGTTTCATTTTTTTTAAAGACATCTGATTCTAAAAAAGTGATCCAGGTTGCCCAGGTTTTGTTAAATAAGGTTTGTTTGTCATGTATATGTGATAGTATTTCTTCCATATTCATTATGTGACCCATTTCCAAGATCCATTCACTAAATGTAGGCGAAATTTCAGATTTCCAGTGTCTAGGTATAACAGTCCTTGCTGCTCCTAGACAATACCCAACTATTGAATTTTTGTATTTTCCTCTCGGACCTGGCAACATAGATAGCAGACCAACAGTTGGCTCTTTTTCTAGGTCTGCCCCAGTTACTAAATTGATTACTTCAAATACCTTATCCCAGAACTCTTTTAGTTTGTTACAGTTCCACCATATATGTAGCATAGATCCCACCTCTTCTTTACATCTCCAGCACTTGTTGCTTGGAGTTTTATATATTTTATGAAGTATGTCAGGGCACCTGTACCATCTTGACATAACCTTGAAATTTGTCTCTTGCACCTTGCAAGCTATAGAGAACTTATGGGTGAGTAAGAAGCTGGTTTCCCACTGTTCATTGGTATATGTGTTCCCCAGTTCTCGTTCCTACTTGAGAGTATATTTTGGTCGGGTGTTCTAAATGATATTTTAATGAAAACCTGTAGATATCATACCTGTAGATATATTCAAAACTCTGAGCTGTAGTAAATTGTTGCACAGAGGCTGGACAGTCAATTACTTTCACTTTCTGCTTTGAACTTCCTGATGTCAATGCATTTCTCACAATCTTTCTTCCTTCTTACAGTCTATGGTTATGTAGAATGTGTATGGACGGGAACAATATGTGGCACATACACAAGATTCTGGGGTGATACAAAACTTGCCTTAATAACAGTGTCCACAAAATCAAGCCAGTGGTTGTGAATTTCAAGACTGAAATAAAAAAATTTAACTAATTTATAAAATGTCAGCAAAGTATATTTTGCTCAACTAAAATCATAGAAAAGGATGCCAGGTCCCCTTTCAATGCAGCATCTGCTGCCTTCTGTGCAATCCTACCTCTAATTCCAGGTCCAATGCAGCAGAAGCCAGCTATTAACACTAATTCAAAGAGAACCGATTTCTATATTAGCCTGTTTATGTGGCCAACTGATATCTGGGCAAAAATCGTGAGGTATACAATAGGTCGGTCTCTTGGGCAATAAACAGGCTGGCACCAAACAGAATGGTCAATAACAGGGTTAAAAGTCAGGAACCAGTAAGACAAAGCAAAATATAGCACTGGATTTTAAACTATGTAAGGCCTACAGTTGGGTATTGAGGGTTCCAATAGGGTTGGTGTGGGGCAGGGGCGTAACTACAGAAGAAGCAGACCCTGTGGCTGCAGGGGGGAGCCCAGGTATAGGGACCCCATGAGACCCTATTAATAATCAATTTCAACTTATATTGGTAAAACAGGACAACCTGTGGATATATTGGAGGCCCTAAAATTAATTTGCTGTGTGGCCTAGTAACATGTAGTTACGCCACTGGTGTGGGGCACATATTTGGGGCACAGTGATATCTCAATTAGAGACAATGCCTTACTTGGTAGGCCTGTGAACAACATTACTGGGTAATGCCTTTATGATCCTTTATGGATCCTGCTGACTCAGACCCACTCCACATGGATGCTGCTCACGCTTTCCTGCCCATTGGCAGCCATCTGTTTATGGCTTTAAGATATGAGGTGTTGCCTGGGCAAGGGAGGTGGATGCTGGGGGGGAGCTTTAGGATGCAGCCCCCATAGGCCCCAGCCATGCCACTCAGATGCTGTGTGCAGCACAATCTTACACAGTCAAAAACTGTCAAAGACTCACAACAAGAGTATGGTGCTTGCAGGTATAAAAGCATGTTGGGTTTAGGAGCCTCCAAATTGTTTATATAAACAAACAGGAATAATTAAATAATTAATGCCTTTCTCTAAAATGATTTATACATGTAATCAAATCAGTATACACTTAGGTCATACCACTGTACCACTGCCAAGTACAGTTAATAAATATATTTTTAAAATACACAATTAAAAAATTAAAAAATGAAATTAATTGCGATTGGTCCAATTTAATGACATAAAAAAGATGCAGTAATAATGTACGAATAAATGGATAAGTCATTTTAATTGAAGACAATAAAATCATATTTAATTATATTGATATAACTCATTAGATAAATTGATTGGAAGTTTTCCTTCCCCTTTATTTAAGTTCAGTCAAGTACTCCCCTTAGCCAGTTGTATGAGATATACGCAATTGTTTACATATCAACGTGGGGATACAACGTAATGACGTCGGGAATGATGCTGAGATTGATGCGCAACTCCCGCGAGATCAAATGACGTCAGATGCAGAAGCTCTTTATAAGACGCTACGGAGATGAATGGCCCTTTTCTGCCTTGAAAAAGCATATGCGAAACGCGCGTTGGCAAGAATCTTCATCCGGACTTTTTAATTAATTGTGGCAATTATCATCCTTACAATTCCTGTGATCTTAGGTGTTCCAGCTTCAAAGGCAATTCATTCTTTTATCTATTTTACTCCAAGGCACTGGAGATTTGCGGTTTTTTAGATAGTTCTCCAAGCTAAAAGTGTAGTTAAATCATTGAGATTGCAGTCCCCAGTGTTCTGCCTTTCTCCCCGTGTGGGGTCCCGGCAAGGGGCTTCTCCACCTCTATTCTTCTATTTTCAAATTTCTAACCTTTGTTTCACGAATTGCGTACATTTGATAGATATTTTTTTAAAATTTTAAATTAATTACCATATTTATTAAGGGCACTTACATGGTAGGGCACAACTAATTTTTCTCGGTTCAAATTGAGTGAACTATCAACTGAACTTTTACAATTAATTCTTGTCACTATAATTGATTCTCCTTAATGAATTCTCCTTCAATGAATTTTAATTGATGAATTGAGCTATATTTATGAATTAAGTTATATATCATTATTATAATACACAAAAGCCATGAATATCTTGTAAATTATATCCTTATAAACTGTGAGTTCTGATGTCATCAGTTATAAACGGTGAGTTCTGATGTCATTTCTGTCACATGACTCACTGAAACTTGTGTATTATAATAAAGTACCCCCAGTTGCAAAATATGAGGATATTAGAAGTTACCTCGGAGTTCCATGACCTGTATAAAAAGACTCGGCCTTTCGCCTCGTTTTTTTATATGGTCATGAAACTCCTCGGTAACTTATAATATCCTTATATTTTACAAGAGGGGGTACTTCATTCACTATATAATTGGTGGGTTAATGAATTCAATTTTTATGGATGAACTATAAAGACAAGACACTAATTTATTAAGCACTAGCACTTTTTTCACTTATTTAATCGAGCATCAGCACTTTATTGAAATCATCTGAATTTTTAAGAACCAATTATCAGGACACAGGAATTGGAAATCTTTTTTATGTAGACAGTTAGTCCCTTTTAACTAATAAAGTTGTATTTAACAGTATCATAGATACTTATTTTATATTTAACAGTATCAAAGATCCAAGTAGGGGGGTTATTACTTATCTTTCCTTTCTTTTTGTCAAAATTTCAACAGTAACTCTACCTCACACTAGGATATTAAAACTATTTAAACCTTGTTTGCATAGGAAAAATTAAATAGTAACTGATAAATTTAAATATATATATATATTTTTTTTTTTTCAAGCATGTAAAAAGATTCAGTGGTTAGTTAAAAAGACAATAATAAACTGAACCCATTAGCAAAGTTTTTACTTCCAAAATGCAGATTACCTAGTAATTTGAAGATTTGGCCTGAGTACCTCTAACCTGTCATCTCCCACACTCAGCTTTGTCAATGCAAATCAATGCTACAGAATAGTCATTGTTAAGATCCTTGACAAGAGCAAGTATCCATACTATACATAAAAACATTTTCTTTTTGTTTAGTTAAGCTTGCTGCCAGGGTATTAAATCTGTTTTACGCAAAGTTATAGTGAAAAGTGTGTGGTTTATAACAAAGAAGCGCTTTCATGAAGGGTTCAATGAGGCAGTAGGAGGGGATGATTTCTGATAAATTGCTTGAGGGGGGTGGTAGTAAAGATAAAGACGTCACAAATAATTGCAAAGCAGCCACGGATTTAATAGATTCTTACGATACTGGCATAAGGCAAGAGCTTGTGTTTTGTTGATATTTTCTTTAATCCAAGCAAACTGTGCCTACTTGAAATAAATTTGACAGTCCATGCTTGGATGTTCTTAAGCTCCCTTAGTCAGAATGATGTGCAAAAACGTATTTTTTGTCCTTTTGTTGGAGGTACGCCTGGCAGTTCTTGTGCCTTGTTCACTGCGCTGTTCAATAACATTCATTCCACTGAACAATGAACTGGATCATCCTAAAGTACAACTTGTGAATGGGTTCCATTTGCTGCTATGACTTGGCATGTGGTAAATTAGTGTTCTCCAGTCTATAGCATCAGCACTTGACATTTTGCTGCAAAGACAGACTTTTTTTCTCATGTAAAAGTGACGCAGATTGCCAGTGAACATAAAGAGCTCAATGATCTGATAAATGTGTACAGGAGATGTGCCTGTAGATTCGCAGAAAACTCTGATGTGGGTACACAGTGTTAGCTGTAGGTTGTAAGCACAAACAGACAAGTCCCTTTTCTGTTGCATTTATCTGCTTTACCAAACAATGTACTGCAGCCAAAGCTTCTGTACATAAACAATGGTTATTTATGTAACCGTCAGGCACATGGGCAGATTCAGAGAGATTAGTCGCCCCAGCGACAAATCTCCTGTTCTCCGGGGCGACAATCTCCCTGAACTGCCGTCCCGCCAGCTTGAATGAAAAATCGCCAGTGGGATTTCGGCTCTTAGTTTTCAAAATTCGCTCAAAGTTTCCTTGTGAGGCATCTTCGGGTAACTTCGGAAAATGAAGTGCCTTGAGTGCCATCTTGCTGGTGATTTTTCATTCAAGCAGGCTGGAAGGCAGAGGAAGGCAGTTAGGGGACATTTTTGCCACAAAGAAGACAAGATTTGTTGCTGGGGTGACAAATCTCCCTAAATCTGCCCCTGTGCCCCTACCCTAAAGGGTAGTGCTAGATATTGCGGATTTCAGCCTGTAGCAAGACGCTGACTCGATGCAGACAAGCAAGTCGGATTTAGGAGCCAAAACACATTTTGCACTTCTGCAATGATCTGCAATGTCTGGCACACAGGTAAATATTAGCTACCATGGGCAACAAATCTTCCAGAAATGGCTTTCCATAGTATGGCATTAATGGGGGAATGTAGTAATGGTCACTAATGCAAATGTCATTCTCCATGTGAATAAGTGTTTGCAAAGTGAACAATTTTGCCTAAAACTGGCCATAGACGCAAAGATTTCCCTGCAATATCGGACGAACGATCGTACGTCCTCATCTCCTGACCTGACACTAAACATTCGGATCAAACTAAGTAGTAAAGAACAAATCAAACAATGTTCTCCCCCACAGCAATCATAGGAAAGTTTTTGTCCGACAAAGCTGACAGTGACAGTGGCCCACTGAAAATCGTCAGTACACGCAGAGATATGATGATCAGCCGACAGAAATCTTTTAACCTGTCTGATCGACTGAATGACTGATCGGCATGGCAACAGAAATGTTGGGATACTCCACACACAATCCAAAAATGGTATGAATTGAGGATTTGCACGATTGGATCTTTGGGTCTATGGCCAGCTTAAGCCAACACTTTACCACTAACACGACAGTAGGATAGCGATTGTGAATTTTATAGTTTGCAATGGAGCACAGTGTATATGATAAAATGTAATTGTTACACCACCTTCAAGCGGGCGTTAAAGGTTTGCAATGCAATAAAAGCCTAGTGAAGAATAGTACATTGCTATATGCAAATTTTTTTAATCTTATTTATGCGCTTTGTTCTCTTCGCAATTTTTTTTTAAATTTCCCATAAGCTCGCCAGAAGTAAAACCTATTAGTCACAGTGATCTGTCTTAACCACAGGAAAATGTGAAGGGAGGCAGTTTCCTGCAATTAAAGGAGAATTCAACCGTATTAAAAAAATCCCTACCCCCCCACTCTCCTCTCTGGCATCCCTGGCCTTCAGGCATCGGAGTTCACGGCAGCAATCTTCTTCTCTTCAGAAATCTTCAAGAAGAGCGCGCATATCGGCGCATGTGCAGTTGGAGCAATTTTCTGTTTCGTGACAACTGCGCATGTGCCGAAAGTCATGGAAATTGAAGAAGGGCCAGAAGAAGACCCTGAAGATTACCAAAGAGAAGAAGATGGCTGCCATGAACTCTGATGCCCTAAATCTGCACCGAGGGGTAAGTAAAAGGTAAGGGGCATTTACCCTGGGTAGCAGTTACGCTGGGGGGGAGGAAGGAGGGGGTCTATGTAGGGAAGGAGGGTAGGGTTTTTTTTATAAGGGGTTGAATTCTCCTTCAAGTGGAACATTCTTAAGTCCTTTCACAAGATTTGTTGACAGTGGTAGCAAATATTTAACTGTAGGCAACAAATCCTGTGTGCCATTTCCCTAAATATGACCATACATATTATGATCTGCTCTGCTACTTCTGTAAACACCTCTCTAAAGCTGGCCATACACACAAAGATATGCTTGTTTGGCAAGGTCGCCAAATGAGCAAATGTTTGCTTTATATGGGTATTTTGTGCCGGGCATATCAATGAGGGTTGAAAGATTGGATCATGGTAGACACTTATTTGGCCAATGGGGAGAGGACCGCATCAGCAAACAGGTGCAGTTCTTACCCTGACATAATTTTTTTTATCTTTTAGATGCATTCTGAAGGGGCTTAAATTATCCTTTGTGTTGCCACCTTTAGACTAAAGGCATAACTTGCTGTTTCTTGGCCTGCGTAGAAATGCAGGAACAGAAAAAGTTGATCCCAAGCCAATCCACCCTCATCAGATTGTTGCTGTAAGCTGTACTGACTGGCACAGTGTCAGCTTGTGTGTACACAAACAATAGACTTCGGCAAATAAATAAATGCAAAGTTTCACATTTATGTGTCAAAATCTTTTCCAGGTGTGCACACAGACCAATGTCATGCCTTTCAGTGCACTTTCAGCATGGAGTGATGGGAACAGATCCACTAAGATAGGTCTTCTTATTCTCTCCTGTGTTTATATGCTGCTGGAGAAACAGCATTGTCTATTAGCCTGAAATACATTTAGCTGCTGACTTGGCACATGGGAAGATTTGCCATCCACTATTTTTTTGACGAGACTGCTAGTGACAAATCTCCTGAAAATGCCTCTCCATTGCTGTAACTGCAATCGCTGGTGGTATGTCCAAGGTATCGCTAAATCCCCCAAAGTGAGGAACTTTGGGCTATTTAGCGACACATTGGACTTACTGGCAGTGATTTCATACAGGTTAGGACTGGGCCAGCGGGAAACCGGGAAAAAACCCAGTGGGTCCCGGGCTCTTGTGGGCCCTGCTGGCCCAGATCCGCCTCTCAATGCCTCCCTTTGTCAAGAGGTCGCGGGAAAACAAATGTTGAACGCACTTTAAATTTTTCAGCATTGCACACATGCACATATATGCAATGCTGCGCGCAGGCACATAAACGCGGCTCCATGCACATAAATGCAGCACAGCACACATACACACATACACAACGGAGCGGCAGGGCATCTGGAGGGAGGGGGGCCCTGGGACAGTAGACCCAGCGGGCCCTGGGCCCCCCAGTCCGACCCTGATTTCATACTTTCCCATACATGTAGACATAGAAGCAGCTGGGAATCGGGTTCTTGGAGAGCATGGGCAGTTGAGGGTGTGAGGTAGGCACAGGGCCGCCATTAGAAATCACGGGGCCCCGCACAACAAAATTTTCGGGGCCCCGCCCTAGCACCCAAACCCTGCCCCTAATCTCCGCCCACTCCACATCAAAGACCACACAGACATCAGCGCTAAAAACATAACCCCCCCAAGGCTCCCTTATAAGTTAAAAAAAAATGTGCCACCAGGCCCCCCCATTAAAAAGCATTGGTGCCAGTCCCTGGCACATGGGAAGTTAAAAAAATTATACAAGTTAAAAAAAATTGGGGTCCCAAAAAATATATATTTTTTAAAAATTGGTGGTCAGGCCCCCCCGACAAGTTAAAAAAAATTGGGGCCCCATAAAATATTTTTTTTTTTTAAATTGGGCCTTCAGCCCGGGGCCCGAGACACTTGTCCCCCCCTGATGGCGGGCCTGGGTAGGCACCCCCAGAAGAAGAAGATTTTGATGACAGGGGGAAGGCTCTGTCAGATCACACCACTGGCTTGTGTACATGTGAACTGTGGGACTATTGAATAGCATGAAGATTGCATTGTAATTTAAGAGACAATAAGGGACAAATTTCACGTGAAGGATTCGAAGTCCTGCTCGAATACCATTCGTATGATCGAACGCTTTGATCGTTCGAATCGTAAGAATTTTTCGGAGGCTCGAAGGAAAAAGTACGATTTTATTGTGTAATCGAACGATCGGTATCCAATCGTATGATTTCATCGAGAAATCGAATATCGAGCGAAAAGATAGCCTAAAACTATTTGATAAGCATTCGATAGTCGAATGCTTATCGAATATCGAGGGAATTCGAGGGATTTTTGGGGAATTTTTGTAAATTTGCCCCTGTGTTCGGTATTTAATACGGAATCCATCATGCTGATGATGGTTTCTATAGCCAGGATCTTAAACCAACAGTTGGCATGTACACAGCATTTATAGGATGATCCAAGGGCCTTGTCAATTGAGCAAATATCACTTCTCTAGTTACTAGAACCTGTGCTGGCTAGTTAGTCCTTCCAAACTATTGCTGCCCTTAAAGGAGAATTCAACCCTACATATAAAAAAAACCCTACCCCCCATCCCCATCAAGACCCCCTCCCTCCTCCTTCCAGCCTAAGTGTTACCCTGGGCAAATGCACCATCATCTGCTACTTTGGTAATCTTCGGAATGAGACCGGCACTTCAGAAATTTTCGTGAGTTTCAGCGCATGAGCAAAAATGCTGGTCTCACTCCAAAGATTACCAAAGTGGCTGAAGATGGTGCCCATGAAGTCCGATGCATGGAGGGGTAACGGCCCCCACACTTCCCTGATCAATATCTAGCCGAAAGTCGGGCAGATCTCGATCGGGCAGGTTAAAAAACCCAGTCAGACCGCGAGCGCATCTCTGCATGTATGCGGTCCCGTGATCCGACTGCCCGTATTGCCTCCATTATGATCCGATCTTTGGGCCCTAGGGACCAGGGATCAGCCCGATATCGCCCACCTCAATGTGGGCATATCGGGGAGAGATAAGCTCGTTTGGCAATATCGCCAAACGTGTGGCTCTCCCTGTCTGTGGCCACCTTTAGTATGGACTTACAGTACATTATATTTTCATTGCATTAAAACACTTTAATTTTTTGGTGTTACTGTTCCTTTAAAGAGTCAGTGCCCCCCCTCCCCAGAGCTGCTTTAGAAGGTGAAAAATTAAACTTAACACTTCACAGTCACAAATAGAAAATAGAAAGTAACTGGAAAAAGTCTTTATTTCTGGGGAACAATCTGAAACCAACTGAAGTGAATATGAATTTTCATTTATACCTATAAAGGATGTTGACTTTGCCTTTGCACTGTCCTAGCATCCTGCTTGTTCTGAAATGAAATAAAATGACATATATAAATATATACATACACACATTTAAACACACAGCTATATATTCTGATTGGAAGATTTCTGTTCTCTATAAAACAGCTATTCCCATAGTCTGATGAGCCATATAAGTCTGGGTTTAATGGGCAGAACGCTAGCAATGTAGCACTGTTATGTTCTAGGGGTAAGATGAGCCTCCTCTTGAACACTTCAGAAATGCAAATTATCTTTTAGTAGTGCTGACAAGAAGTCAAAGCATAGGCATGTGGATCAGATCTATCTGCTTCAACGGTGATTAATATACCACATTTAGCAGTTGTTACAGATACTTGAAATATGTGAGAGGGATAAGTTGTGCCTTTTGCTCTCCCACCCAAAGTCAGGGGAGGAATGGAAGCTGATACGTTCTGCGCTCTTCATCTTAACCTGAAAGGAATGGGGAGGTGATGGGGGTCCCAGAGTGAATCGCGTGAAAAGCACTTACATAATGTTAAATATGATAAAATGGATGTACTTACAGGAAATGTAATCCTTATAATGACTTGGTTTGGGATGTTTGAAAATAGTTGGATAACAACAGGTAATATCCCTGGAATAAATATGCAGTTTTTAAATAGGTATACATATATAAATATATATATATATTACAGGAATATCCATGACATGAAAATACAGCTGATAAATTTTCCAAACACCATTACTTAATGGGGTTGTTCACCCGATTGTGAGATAACTTTTAGTATGATGTTGAGAGTGATGTTCTGAGATAATTTGCAATTTGTTTTCATTTTTTATTATAGAAGGTTTTTGGGTTATTTAGCTTTTTATTCAGAAGCATTTACTTTACACCTTGGGACCTGTGCAATGCAGTGCAGTACCTCATTCACATCAAAAGATAAAATAAGTACACTGAAACTAGGCAAAGAAACATTGGCACTAATTATACATTTATTATATGAATTTTTTGCTCCTAATCGTTTCACCTGTCTTACCAAACAACCAGTTTGCTTTGTGTCCTGCTCTTTGAAAAGAATCTCAAATTTGCCCAAGCAAAAGCCTCCCTGCTGAATAGGAAATGAACAGTTTGCTTTAGAAAATGAACACTTGCATGGCTTAAATTTAGCTCATCAACTATCACAACAGCTGTGGAATGAATTCACAGACAGGTGCACTTACAGTATGTGCATTTATTTGAACCAAGCATAGCATTTGCATTCTCTCTGTATGACATAGTTGCTTTTTCGATAGCAAGCAAGTGACATTCTACTGTAGTTCTCGTCAGCATTCCTATATATTATAGGCATCAGTTCAAAGCAAATCATTTTTTTTCGACGTAAATGAAGGAGGAAATTTATAGAAACAAATATTTACATTATAGTGTTGGTGTGTGTCTGTTTATACATAGTGCTTACCTTCAGTGATGGGCGAATGTATTCGCCTATGGCGAATTTGTGGTGAATTCCTGCGAATAAATTCACGAAACGCCGACGAAAATTCACCGGCGTCTCGTTTTGTATGTGGGCGTCCAAAATGGACTCTGGAGTTCAAAAATGGACGCCCGCGTCCAAAACAAAACACGGCAGCGTTTTGCTAATTTTTCGCCACTTCTTGAATTTCTCAAATCGAAATGCCGCCGATTCGTCCATCACTACTTATCTTGCTAAAATGACCCATGTTATTAGTAAGTGAAAGAAAGTGCAAGGAGTGGGATTCTGTTCACAACGGAATGAAGCAATATATTTTTAGATTGTAAGTTCTTTTGCGCAGGGCTCTCTTTACCTCTTCTTGTGGTTTTTGGTGTTTTTTGTACGTTTCCTGAATGTTGTTTGTATAACATCCATTTAATGTACAATGCTGTGGAATATGTTGGTATTTTAGAAATACATGCTAATAATGATAATAATAATATTTTATAATAAAACATTATATCTATATTGTAATGTCAAATAGAATAAGCACATTTATGTGTGGACCTTTACAGAAACTCATCTGATTGGCCACACAATCTGAAAACTGTTCTTTTAAAGGAAGTGCTGAATTCAGCTCATCTACTTCTCTCTGCCTCATTACTATTCATTAGGCAATTAGAATAATGTAAATGACCAGTGATATAACATATGTATTGCTTTGTTTTTCCTCATCAAGTTTCCTCACTAGTCAACCTATTGTTTCCTCTCGAGACAACCTGTCTTTTTAGGTCAACAGTTATTCATCTCTCATACTCTCATTCTCTACTAAGGGTCGATACGGGTACTTTGTACCTTACATAGGGAAATACCCTTTCTAAATGGGACATTTTCCCTTTACTTAGTACATGGGGCTGATTTTAACCAAAGTTGCTGTTGTTGATGTACCATATACCTACATATAGTTTTTGCACACAGCCTGCAAGCCTTATTTTGCAACCTACATTTCAATTCAATTAGCAACTTAAAAACAAAAATACAATTAATAAATGCGAATTATTGGCAGAGATGCTACAATGGCATTGATTTAAATTAAACTTTCTTTTTTACACATGGATGCCTCCTTGGCAGCTGGAGATACAAGAGTTCAAACTAACAGCCAGATATCGATCGGAGTAGCCCGTCGGAAGGCTCCATACACAGGCCGATAATCTGCCGACTCAATCTGTGTATGGCCACCTTAAGTGCTTATTTAGCATTAGAACTATTCATGTAAACATGCACATATTAGCAGAGGTGCCACATTAAGAAGTTATTTTAATTAAATACATTATATGCATATTAATTACTGGTGCAATTAAAAGACACAGTCAGCAAATTAAAAATTACCTTTAAAAGAGACAAAAAAACTGTATATGCTTCCTGATTTTAGCTGTAATCAGCAATATAATTTTTTTATTCTCATCTAGGGAGAAATATGGGATGGGAATGGGATATATATGTAAGCCTTACTTATGGCATTTGTGTTTCAATAATCATACGTACAACCACAGGCACACAAGATTATTTGTTAACAGCTACTTTATGAGTGCTGCATATGAAAGTATGTATCTTTCAGTTGAAATGCTTGCAGGAATACACCATTTCGGGCTGAATTATGTGAAACACTAATGTAAGTTTGCACCAGTTATAGGAGTCCACAGCAACAAATGAAAAGGTTTTATTTACTGCTTACATGCAAATGTGATTGGTTGTGAAGAATATTGTCGCAAAACTAGCGATGCTCAGGATTCGGTTTGCAATTCAGCCAAGATTTTACCATTCTCAGCAGGATTCGCATTTGGCCCAATTCAAGTGCCTCAAGTGCCAAACTGAATTCAAATTAAAAATAATCATCTGACTTTTTTACCACATAAATAACAGGGAAGTAAAATATGTGTTAACCCGGTTCACTTTCCCCCCATTTCCCCGTGTACATATACAAATTAGGGTTCAGGTTCAGTATCCGGGCCAAATCTTTCACAAAGGTTTAGGGATATGTCCAAATCCTAAAATAGTGGATTCAGTGCATTTCTGCTAAAAAAAACCCTAGAAACATGTCAAATAATATCTGCCAGAAGCCGATACAGCAAGACTGATTAATAATCAGAATATACAGACTGCACTGGGTCCTGTGTTGCCATGTAATCTAATGTGGATTTTATAGTTTAATACAAACTTTCTCCAACTCTGCAAAACTAGTGGCTGCAGCAAAAGAATCCTCCAAATAGAATTCTTGTTCATCTGTTTAAATCTGGCTCCATGATCTTTGTCCCTGCAGCTGGTTTTGCAAACAGTAAAGGGCATGTAAAGACAAAAATAAAATCCAATACAAATCTCTAAACAGTCGCCGACTGCAAGCTGCTGGAGTCCTGCATGGCTGGAAAGTAAGGTGGGGGCTCCCCCTGCTGTTCATAAGTATGATTGTTTCCCTGTCCAGCAATAAGGGACCATCTGACAATTCCTATTCACTGCAGTAAATAAAAGGAGAATTTCACTGAATACACTCAGGTTTCTTATAAAAACTGTAAACATTTTTCTTCTTTTTCATTAAAGAAAGTAAAAATGGGATTTTACTTTTTTGCCTTTCCTTGTCCTTTAACCAGATTACCCTCTGATTTTGGGTGTCTTGTCAGCTGTGCAACTGCTTAGTAAGCTACTGTACAATGATTTGATCTGCTATCAGTCAACAATAGGTAACAATGGGTGTGGTTTAAATAACACATTCCACTGATTAGCAATGGTATCTGGATACTTTTGTCCATCTAACGTAACTGCTGTAGCGTTGCTTTGTATTATTAAACACATGATAAACTGACATTCAGATTTAATTCTGTTACAACTGTATCTACAAAATTATCTTTCTCCTAGCTGAACATCTAACAAATTGATTATATTATATTCATGCATCTTAGTTTACAATGAAGTAGTAAATAACATGTAATGTAATCAGACTGCATGCTGCTTTTGTTTTGTGTGTACTGAGAACACTGTGTTTGTTTCAATTCAGAAATTCCAGGAATATAGTAATAAAAAAATAAAAAAAAAATTTGAAAATTGAAAACCATCAATTAATTGTTCCTTGTAACAAAAATACGCACACACTCCTTAAAGGGGAGGTTCACCTTTAAGGGTAGTGACTAAGGGCCGAACTCCCGAATCCTTTGAAAAAAATTTGGCAGAATACCAAACCGAATCCTAATTTGCATATGCAAATTAGGGGTAGGAAGGGGAAAACATTTGTACTTCCTTGTTTTGTAACTTCCCTTCCCGCCCCTATTTTGCATATGCAAATTAGGATTCGGATTCGGCCGAATCCAAATCCTGCTGAAAAAGGCCAAATCCTGGCCAAATCACGAACCGAATCCTGAATTCAATGCATCCCTAGTAGTGACACACGGGCGGATTCAGGGAGATTTAGTTGCCTGGCGACTAATCACCTGTTCTTCTGGGTGACAATCTCCCCAAATTGCCTTTGCGTGTCTTCCCTTCCTCTATAGTAAAAAGTTGCCTGCGTTAAGCACACAACTTCAGGGGACATTGGAAAACGAATCGCCAAGTGTGCTTAACGCAGGTAACTTTTCATTATAGAGGAAGGGAAGACACGCGAAGGCAGTTCAGGGAGAAAAAATGAAGGCCAATTGAAAGGATGCTTAGAACTACCCATTCTAGAAAGGTAACTCAAAGGTGGACCACCCCTTTAAAGC
Source organism: Xenopus borealis (assembly GCA_024363595.1). NCBI lineage: Eukaryota > Metazoa > Chordata > Amphibia > Anura > Pipidae > Xenopus > Xenopus borealis. The sequence goes on along the minus strand of CM044432.1, from coordinate 124,074,125 downwards.
AGCTAGAACTCCTAATAACTGTTTGGGACTGACAAACATTGCTTTCAATATTGATTTCAATATACATTATCAGGTACCAGCCATATTCCATGTAATATGCTCCCACCTATTTTAGCATTGAAAAAAGGTTTGGTTTCTAAAGATTCAGATCTTAGTACTGAACAATACATTCAAATCACAAGGGAAAGTACACATTATAACACTTGATGCTGACAGCTAACTATCATGTACAGGTATGGGATCCATTATCCGAAAAACCATTATCCAGAAAGCTCTGAATTACGGAAATGCCATCTCCCATAGTGGCAAATGCACTAAAGTGCGAACGTTGGCGAAAATTCGCCAGCATGACGTCATTTTGCCACTTCGCAAATTTACTAATGGTGACCCTGGCAAAAATTTGCTAGTGATGTAGATAGTCTAGCACAAGTTAGCACCCTAACACTGGAGAAGTTGCACTCTGGCGAAGGGGGAGAAACTACGCAAATTTACTGGGTTTTTTTTCTGAATGGTACTTCCTTCCTTCCAGAGTTTACTTCACTGGGTCAGAGCAGGCAAAGTTCAACAGAGTAGATAAGAGTTAGTAACAAAAAAGTAGAACATTTTTTTAAGTCCCAAAAAAATGCTGGTGTTTTTTGGGTGATGGGCTGAAAACGACCAAACATTTTTTTAGGGTGCCCACCTTCCCCCTACATTTGTTAACATATGGCACCTTCAGTATACTGTGGGCACATGTGTAGGGCATTAGAACACTATAAAAAAATTAAAAATAAAATTTTATTAACTTTCCTTGGGCTTGTGTAGTGTTCTGCGTGCGCTGTTGCATACACGTCCATTCAAATTTAAATTTGGCACTGTGTGCAAATTAACCTTTGCTACCAACTTCGGATTTTAGCGAATTAGCGTCGGCCTGGCGAAAATATACCTGGCGAAGTGCGGCAAACATCTGCACGAATTTCCGGACTTTAGCAAATTTTCCCCATAGACTCCATTATAATCAAATAATCCAGATTTTTATAATGTAATTTCTTTTTCTCTGTAATAATAAAACAGTACCTTGTACTTGATCCAAGTTAGATATAATTCATTCTTATTCAGGCAGAACCAGCCTATTGGGTTTATTTAATATTCATATTATTTTCTAGAAGACTAGGTTTGAAGATCCAATTTACATAAAGATCTCTTATGTGGACAACCCCAGGTCCCGAGCGTTCTGGATAGCAGGTCCCATAACTGTATATGGTACATGGAGGAAAAAAGAGGCATGTCCACCTGCACTATTCCACAGAATGAGTTAAATTGTGCTTAACAAGAGATTATATCATTTGTCAAACAACTTTTATCCGCAGTTTGAGAAGGTTTGGATGGAATGGACCATCAATTCTTTTAAGTGGCAAACTATCTTTGAATTCTGAGCATTATGCTTAAGCATGTTTTCCCTTATAAACTGGCTTAGAAATGTGAATTTACTTCTGCAAGTACAGTGTGCAAAGTAAAAGTTTTTAAATTAATTTGTCAAGTTTTTTTGCCCACAAAGCAGCCTTTTTCCCACAATTCCAAAGTCACTGTGGCGGAGAGCAGTATTATGTTTATGTCCAATGTGCCCTATGAATTCAGTGTTGCCTGCATTCACGAGTGACATGCTAAGGGAGGGATTTAAGTGTCCCCACATCCCCCTTTCCCCCCATCTATACCCTAATTTGCATGTCATTCAGGCATGGACCTGGTCAGCCTCCACCAGGCAATGCTGAGCTCTGCACCTTGCTCCATATTACAGATATGGGACCTCTTATCCAGAATGCTTGGGACCTAGGGTTTGCTGAATAACAGATCTTTCTGTAGTTTGGATATTCATGCCTTAAGTCTACCAGAAAATCATGTAAACATTAACTAAACCCAAAACGCTGGTTTTGCTTCCAGTAAGGATTAATTATATTGTAGTTGAGATCAAGTACAAGCTACTGTTTTATTATTACAGAGAAAAAAATCATTTAAAAAAAATTGGATTATTTGGATAAAATGGAGTCTATGTAATTCAGAACTTTCTGGATATAAAGTTTCCAGATAATGAATCCCATACCTATATTTGAGATGCAGAGTGTAGCCAGACCCTGGACAGAATTGATGTCTGCATGAGCACTAAGGGTCTGTGCTTGCAACCCTCACTGCTACTGCACTTCAGTCCAGGGTCTTTGTAAATTACCCCCCAACAGAGCCTTGAAGCACAAGTAGGGGGGATAGCAGCCATTGTTTCTCTATTTTCACCCAAAATATCTTAAAGCACAGCAGAATGATTCAGTGGGTACAGCAATCATAATGTCCTTCCCTGTCTACAGCTAATTGATATGAATCTACATGTACAACATGCCACCTATACCTACTGTGTGCGCCATTATTATCTTACAATTGACTCGCGAGTCAATTTGGAGCGATTCCACAAATCGCGCCGCTGCGTGTGAATAGGCGCAGGCGTTTTTAAGTAACGCCGGTGCGCCCCAGGTCCTGTCTATTCGGGGAGGTTCGGGGGCTACAAGTCGCGGCTACAAGTCGCCAGGCGACAAAATGCCCCCGAATCTCCCCGTCTGCTCTAGCCCTAATGAGCTGTATTTTTTATCTGACTTCAGTGGTAAATTTAATGCAAGCAAGTTGGCCCTGATAGCAAAACAATGAAACTTAGAATAATTTAGAGAACTTTTCCCAGTACTGTCATTATTTAACATGCTATCCCAACTTTTATTTAAGCACTTTTCTGTTACAAATAGCAAATATAACCTTGTGTTTGATTTTCGTAGGAAACTATTTCTATGGGTGGCAGCTGAATAAACCATATCCTGGAACATATCAAACAATGCAGGTATAGATAGCAAACGTCATTGTGCTGGTGTTATATGGGAAAGTGCGTATGTCCTTAGTTAATAATGACATATCAGAGCTTCAATCTTTATATCAACACCATTTAACAACATCTGACAACATTTAATTTGCTTAAAATGGGTTTTGTGCCTGTAATATACATATTATAATCCTAATACATTGTCCTATATCCAAACAAAAAGCATTTATATTGCTCCCTACCAAAACCGCTCCGCTGCAACACTGTTCAATTTGCCTTAGCTGTACAGAAAAAAGCAGAGTAGTGGGGTTGGTTCCGTTGCACCAGAATTATACACATTTGAAGCTGAACCTAAATTTTACTGCAAACACTCAGGGCCGGCGATTGCTTGGAATAGAACATCATGCAGACAGATTTGCCACAGGGTAGGCAGAACACAGGCCCGGACTGGCAATCTGTAGGTTAGGGCAAATGCCAGATGGGCTGCTATAAGTTACCATAGAAAGTCACAATTTAGTGGGCTGGTGGAGGCTGTTTGGGCCTCTAAGTGAGATGATTGGGCCTCTGTGTACCTGAAATGCCAGGGCCTATTTTGATTCTCAGTCCAGCACATGTTGTGGTGCATCTACTTGCAGCATTCTTACTTGCATGTCTAAATTGAGAGCCTATTTACGTTTTCCAACAATCCACTCTCACATGAATACAGTGCTGATGAATGCAGGCAGTTCTGTATTCATATGGGTGACTGCAGGACTTAGGCTATGGGCACACAGGCCGTTTGTCAGCTTGTGTATTTTTGCAGGCTCAGAAAGCAGATCTGCTCAGTGTCCCTGCTCCATTGATTTGAATCTGATTAGCCTGTGTGTGGTCACAAGTCAGAGCCAACAGCCTGTGTGCTCATAGACTTAGTGCTCCAAAACAAAGTTCAAATATATTCAGCAATTCATCTAGGCTGAAAGGCAGGGGGTAAAGAGTGCCATTTTTTGTATGCATATCAGAGGTCCTTTACAAATGCAAATAATATGGGGTCGTATAAGCTAAAAAACATTTCATGGCCCTTTATAAATATGTACAAATGAAATCAAACATTTTTCATGCAAATCTGCATACTTTCTACCCATAATGCAGCACTTTCCCTATTATTTAATTATGGCCAAACTCTGAGTTATGCCTGCTGCATTTGTGCCCGATTTGTCAAAATGGATGCAGTTGCACTTGCTTTGACAACCCAAATTCATTTCAGGTTGCATTTGGCATCTTCAGATTAGGGGTTGCATCACTTCTGGAGCACACCTTTAAAACAGCATCTGATTAACTGGGCCAAGTCTAGTGCATGCCACTGTGGCAACAATTGAGCTACTCCCTGGTTCAGAGTTATGGTAGTGCCAAGGTCCCAAAATCAGCAGGTATACCATACCATACATCAGAACAGACAGTATGGACACTCTGGCAAACTCATTGAAGTGCAGGAGCATGTTTTGTTGCAAATATTTTAATAAATTGCATCAATATGTGCACCATTAATAGGCACACTTGTATCATAGTAGTCTGGCTAGGCACAATTGCATTCAAGAAGCATGTTTTCGCCAGTACCTTTAATGAGTAGTATAGTATCTAGCAGTGGAGGTATGAATACAATGTGGTATGGATTTCCACTGCAAGCTGTATGTTTTACATTTGCATTAAGCACACACTGAATGATGCAGAGAGTAGCATACCCATGGTTGTGTTTATGGTCATAATCATAAAAGAGCCTTACTGGTTGGGGGCACACTGTGAAAAGGGGTAAAATCCTGATCAGTGTAATGAGAAGTCATGAGCATACCATTAGTTGGTTATAATTCTTGTGACCAATAGAATATCTGGTTGCAGTATTGGGAAAGGAAAGGTGATTTATTTCACATACTTTACACTGTGGCCCAATTTTCATATTCTTTATCTTTATTTTGTGTAGTTTTTCCAGTACAAGTAGTGTGCCTGGAACAAAAAAATCTAATGGGGAGGTTTAACTACCATACAGCAGACCTCCCAATATCTCTTATCTCCCCCCAGAGTCCCATCGTCAGCCGAACGTAGTTATTCTACTGGGAAAAAAACTAAAAATAAAAAATCTTTAATTTTGACCTTTTTTTGTATATAAAAAGACTGTCTTCTATTTTATCACAGTAGTTGCAGTTACACTGATAATTTATAGTAAAAATACTGCGTTAAAGTGTCTAGCTTACATAAATAAATCAACCCTGAATCCCACATAAAAATGTTACATCAGATTACCCAACCTTAAGTCACATAACTATCCTGCCACAATTGAAGGCCTAGGTCCCTTGTGGTAAATGTTTTTATTTGTTCAAAATGTTAACCCTGCATTTGGACTTATGAAACAAACATGAATCTGTGACGACTTACTGCATGTAGAATTACCAGTGTTCCAAGGTTTGATGGGAAAGAATGTGTCATAAGTCACAAACAGAAAATAGACATCAGTGTCATGTGTTCCTGACCTTGTATGAGCTCAGTGGCAAGATGTACATCATGTGCTGGGAATATGTCAGTCCCTGAAGCAAACAGGGCATGACAAAAAAGCATCTGCTGATCTTAACACTCACAGTAATATAAATCTATATTGTTATTAGCACAGCAGGTCTTTGGTGTAATGGGAAAACATTTTAGGAGTCATTTATCAATGCCCAGGACACAGTGCAAGTGTTAGAGCACTAAAGGGCACAAAGTTAAGCTTAGAGAATATTTGGGTCTGGATTGCAGAACAGTCTGCTCTTTGCACATTGCACATTGAATTTAATACAAAACACAGCACTGTATGTAAGGGGTTGTGAAGTGATGAAGAGTGTTATGTGCGAGAATGTTTTAAGCTTTTTGTGTGACAAAATGTGCAGGCTCGGATTTGTGGAAAGGCCACCTAGGCCCGGGCCTAGCGTGGCAGGATTTTAGGGGGCGGCATGCTGCCCAGCCTCACCCATATTGATTCAGAAACAATGGGGATACGCAGGAGATACAATAGTTTTTGAATTTTCTCATGCACCAATCCCCATTGCTCTGGTCCTGATGATGAAAATTTGCAGATAAAGGGCAGAGTATGGAGGCGATGAACGGCAGTGGGCCTAGGGGCGCCACCAACACAAATCCGGCCCTGAAAATGTGCATGTATGTAAAATGTATATATGTTTGTGTGTTGGGTTTAATTTGTGGGAATCGCCATTCGATGGCAGCAGGTGTAGTTTTTACCCTAGCCACCAGAGGCCACTATGGGACAGAGAAGGTCTATAAAAGTAGGGGCACCACCAAGTTTAGCTGACTTGATGGGAGGGCGTGGGCGAAGCACCATCACCTTGCTGGGTAAGTGGAGACCCACAACGACAGGCAGATAGGAGAAGTTAGAGCAGGAAAGATTCTAAATAAGTGATCACTATGTGCACGAGACAGTAAGGATATTTAGTAAGGGCAGCTGTGGCCCCAAGGAGGAAGTGGACTTTGTTTCCTACAGGGACTCCATAAGTGAGGAAACCAGTGAAAGTTTAGCACCAAGTAGGAAGGACACCAAGGCTTCAGGCCAGGCTTTGGATAAAAAGGCCTAACCTGGAAGAGTGGAGGGGTATCACCCTGAAAGTATCATGCCACTATTGGAGAGCATATACCGGACCACTAGGTTGTTAGGTGGAATCTAAAGTCCTAAGGAAGGTATGCCTACTTCAAGAGAAACTGGTTCAGAAGAAAATGGGTTTTCAATCTGTCTGACAGGAGGTGCTGGTCCTGCAATATTTCCCCTTTAAACTGGAAGTCCCTCTCACATAATTTGGCGGGGTAAGAAAGCGTATGCACTGCAGGGACACAGCACAGAGGAAGTGTGCACACATTGGCAAGGCGTGATCGTTATACTCTGGAGTTACGGTTTGAATTTCGTGCTGTGAACAGGATTAGCTCTGTGGCTGGCTATACTGGTTTCCGGTATTGGATGCAGCTGCTTTCAGTTGATGGAAGTGGGGGCCCGCCTTGTTGGAATCTGGCTTATTGCAAGAACTGACTGTGGAACTGGATATAGTTGAGCAGCCATTTTGTGAAGCACGCAGACCGCATGGTAATTGTATATAGAGAGGTTGTGTCTGTTACGAGTGCTCCACTATGGGATCAACTAGTACTGAGGGCAATCAAATCTCAGAGAGGGAGATGGTGGACGTCTGGTCTGGAATAAGATGACCAGCCATAGAGCAGTGTACTTGCTCCCATTATGCGGTGGCTGCGGCACAGAGGACCAATGGCACATTGTGGATGTGGCTGGACACTGTTCCCACTGCCAGCGGGCTTACTTTCAATGGCCCATGTTTGTTCAGGCGTACATGTCTGATGCAGCTCAGGAACTGGACTGGTGTTTATGTGGCTGGGAGAATAGCTAGGCTTTGGATTCCACCCAGACTACGTCTGTGTCCTCCGAGGGGTCAACATGGGAGGAGGAATGAGAGACGGACCCAGGTCCTCCTGGTTACCTCCTGCCTGCTTACAGTATTGGATTCTGGTGCCACCATTACCAGATTTGGTGAGAGCCCAGCTGTACCTATTGCAGCAGTAGCTCCAATTCCTGCACCTTCCAGTGCTAATCCTCATTCACCCCATTCAGTTATGGTGAATGATGTCACTACCTTTTGGGTACTACCGGGGGAGGCGCCCCCAAGTGAGTATCGGCCATTTCATGGGTCCAAAGGAAGATCAACTTAGAAGTTATTAAAAGGTTGGGCTATTTTATGCCATATGCGTTGGAGCATGTGTATTTGGAGGTTGCGCTTCTCTTGGAGGAGTGGATACAACAAGACATCTTGGAACACCTTAAACTTGACTAAGAATAGTCTGGTACATCACGACCGGAATGCTCTTTGTCGAGCCAAGGAGCAGATGCAAGAGAGGCTTCCAAGTTGGCGGTTGGGGAGCACTGTTTTGCACACCTATGTCCAAAGTGTGTGCAAGAGGACCCCTGAACGGCAGTACAATAAGGATGTACCCAATCCAGCTTACTACATGTGATTCGACCACACAAAAAAGTGGTTTCACAAAATTATATAAGTGGCACAGTGAGATTGAGACTGCTCAATAACATGTGATACCATGTGTCCATTAATGACTTTACTGTTCTGGGTGTTACCCAGTCGGGGTAAATGGCTTTCCGGGCATGTCACTTAATCGGGATGACTGATTCCAGTGGGGTGCTACTGCCATTTCCTAGCAGACAGTACTGTGATTTTTCTTTGAATTTTTGATGTGTGAACCTAGGTGTTTTTCTCTAAATGCTTTATTCTATTAGTCAGTAAATAATAATTTTTTGTCTTATAATCCTAATAAAGCTTTTTGATCCATGTTATAAAAAGTTGCTAGCATTGCATGTTTTTTGTCCTGACTTTTAAGTGATATGTATGTATAATGTGATTGCTGGAATGCATGAGGACGTGCCACATGTAAGTGGGCGCAAGTGTAAGGGGATGTGAAGTGATGAAGAGTGTTATGTGTGAGAATGTTGTAATCTTTTTGTGTGACAAAATGTGCATGTATGTAAAATGTATATATGTTTGGGTGTAATTTGGGAATCACCATTCGATGGCAGCAGAGTTCTTTAATTTAATTCTAGGCATAGTTTTTACCCCAGCCACCAGAGGCCACTGTGAGACATAGAAGGGCTATAAAAGGAAGGGCACCACCCAGGAGGTCTTGATGGGAGGGCATGGGCAAAGCAACATCACCTGGCTAGGTAAGTGGAGACCCACAATTGCAGATAGGAGAAGTTAGAGCAGGAAAGATTCTACGTAAGCGATCACTAGGTGCACAAGATAGTAAGAATCTTTAGCGATGGCACCTGTGGCCCCATCAAGGAGTAAGTGGAATTAGTTTCCTATGGGCACTCCGTAAGTGAGGGGACCAGTGAAAGTTTAGGACTAAGTGGGAGGGACACCAAGGCTTCAGGCCAGGTTTTGGATAAAAAGGCCTAACCTGGAAAAGTGGAGGGGTATCACCCTGAAGGTGGGGTGGAGCATATACCAGACCACTAGGCCGTTAGGTGGGATCCAACGTCCTAAGGTAGGTGTGCCTACTTCAAGAGAAACTGGTTCAGAAGAAACGGGTGTTCAATGTGTCTGAAGACGTAAATGCTGGAGTGTGTAATTTGTGCCTGATTGAAAAGCCTCTGATGTGTGCCGTGAATAAAATCTACTGATTAAATCGTGTTCTGTGTGGTGAGTACCCGCTGTGGCTCTGGGTAGTAGGACTGAGGTGCTGGTCCTGGAATACTTCTTCTTCAAACTGGAAGTTCTTCCCACATGTGGGCGCAATACTTCCTTCTACTATGCTCCCATATATATGTATAAATTGACATTTTAAGTGCCAAGGGCCTCCCCCTGAGATCATATGATTCACTTTTCACACAAACCAAGAGCACACTTACATATTAGGTTGCAAGTCTCAATTAATGGGCAAAGTTTTTTTTGCTTCCACACTTCTTCCTGTTATAGTTAGAGCTGCATTATTTTTGGTCAGGTGATCTCTGAAGCAGACAATGTAACACACGATTAGAACAGGGAGCACTCACTGACCCACTGATGTATGTCCGCTGTGCTGCACGTAATCAGCTCCCAATGCGTAAATCTTCTGAACATGTCCTTACAAAAACGGAGCACCAGCGGCATTAAAAACATCCTTTTATTTCAGCATGGTTAAAACATAAAAGCAGAGCTTGGTATGCAAAGTATGCTTGACGCGTTTCGTGGTAAAACCACTTCCTCAAAAGATCTCTGAGGCAGCACACATACCATTACAAAATGATGGCAACAGGTATCCATCTCTTGGTTAAATATTCATTTTGGGGATGTATTTTCATTTAGGCTAAGGCCAGACAAGGCCAAAATCAGCCTGTTGAAATCCGCAAGCCGATTTCAGACCCCAGCCACTAGCAGTGTCTGGACCTAGCCTTAAAGGGGTTGTTCACCTTTGAGTAAACTGATGTAGACAGTGATATTCTGAGACAATTTGCAATTGGTTTTAATTTTTTTATCATTTGTGGTTTTTGAGTTATTTAGCTTTTTATTCAGTAGATCTCCAGTTTGCAGTTTTAGCAATCTGGTTGCTAGGGTCCAACTTGCCATAGCAGCCAAGCATTGATTTAAGACTGGAATATGAATAGGAGAAAGACCATATAGAAAGATGAATAATAAAAAGTACCAATACATTTGTAGCCTTATAGAGCATTTGGTTTTTAGATGGGGTCAGTGACCCCCATTTGAAAGCTGGAGAGAATCAGAAGAAGAAGGCAAATAATTAAAAGACTTTAATAAATAATGAAGACCAATTCAAAAGTTACTTATAATTGGTAATTCTATAACATACTAAAAGTTAACTTAAAAGTGATGGTCTATGAGGATCTCTGGTATTTTACTGGCCCATGTAAAAACAGGCTGAAAGGACTAGTGCAGGTGATGTGATGAGTTACCATCTGGGGAAGAGAGGAGAAGCTGGAGGGGGAAGAGGTGTGGCCAGAGTTACTCATGCAGTGGGTAATGGAAGTCCAGAGGAGAGATAAGTAGGGTTGCCACCATTTTGTTTAGTGGAAAACGGGCAGAAGGAATAGGGGGGCAGTGATGTTGGGGGATGGAAAGGTGATGTCATGGGTGGCATTAATAACATGGAGATCAGTGATTTGTGCAACAGATCTTTTTTTTTTGTCTGGAAAAAACACATAGAAGCCAATATATTTCACTCAGAATAATTCACCACAAAAAATGTCACCATGAAAAAAAAACCCTTGACTTAATGTTTTGATGTTTCACAATTTTTTTGCCAAAGCAAAATGCCACAGATTCATTCATCACTAATGTTGAGAGAAAATTAACCTTTTTACCATTACCTCTATGGCCTGTCCTACAGAACTATAAACATAAAAAATAAAGGAAATATATATTAAAATAAATATTGATTTTTGCTGATATAGAACATAACATAAACAAAAGTATCTGCTGGACATTTCGTTTGTGGGGGGGATTGACTTTAACAAATAGGGTTTCCTGGAACTACTCAAATGTATTCCATAAAAACACTGATTTCAGACATGAGTGAAAAACATTTATATTTTATGATAACGTCAAAGTCTGAATGAAAAAATGACTGAATTTCTCAGTAATAAGCATTGTGATGTTCTATATGCATTCAATTTGCACTTAGATAGAGACAAAGTATATCCACTGTTCAGACTGTTTGCTCAGCATTAACCTCTAGTGTGTGTAGCAGAGGAGGAGACTTACTGAATGTTTACGAGAACATTGACCTGTGAGGAAATAAGCAGTGGGATTTCCTCAGTTTTTTTTTTATTCCTGGAAAAACCTTTTCTTTAGAACAAATAACCAGTTAGAAGAAAGAATATGGTTGCATGCTGCTTGACCCAGCCCCGTAACAGAGTGCTCACACGTTGTTTAGCCTTGCTTGTATTGTTTCAAAACATGTTTTGCTGCATGCTGCTGCACTCGGAGTGACAGCACATGGACAGACACACTGGGACTATAGATTCCCTGATAAAAGGTCATCTTCACTCCTGTTTCTCTTGTTTGTTCTATAAAAGAGAATGATCTCCACATACAGTATTATATATATATATATATATATATATACACTGTATATATGTATATACTGTATATATATATATATATATTAAATAAACACGATAAAGCAGCACACACAAAAAAGTGTATCAGGTGAAAAATTACATTAAAAACACTACGTTTCAGGCATGCAACAAGCCCTTAATCAAGTCAAAAATAGTATACACATATCTACAAAGTCATGCGCTTTTAAAGGAACTCACAGGAAGTGACTTCCCATTAAAGTTCCCACACATTAATCAGCAGTTATAGTTTACACATGTTTCCCACTACATTTTTTATATATATAATGATGGGGACATCGACTGGTCACGTGGTACATTGCAAAAAAAAAAAATTTTAATGAACAGACATTGCACAAATTGCACATTTTGCACTTTTTTTTATTATTGCACTTTTTTAAGAGAAAATTAATATGGAGAATTGAAATGTTTAACTGAAATGGAGATTTTATGCAATGCACTAATTGATGGTATTCAAAATATGTCAATCACTATTGGTTGGATTTGATTAGTACTGAGAGGTTATTTGGGCGTCACTCTTATATTGTGAACACTATATAAAGTTTTTTGCACATTGAAAATCATCCTTGATAAAGGTTCCAAGAGGGACCGAAACGTTGGAGCACTGTGATGTGTGTATAAACAATAAAAAATAATTTATTAAAGGGAAGTGCTGACCCAGGAAAGAATTATTTCCACATTATGGATATATATATATATATATATATATATATATGTGTGTGTGTGTGCAGTTTTAGCATCTTTCATAAGGTCTTGCACTAGTCTTTGTTTATTATATTTTAGTCAGTGACATAACTATAGATGAAGCAGACCCCGCAGTCGCAGTGGGGCCCAGGGAAAAGGGGGGAGGAGAAAGTCTGCTCCCTCTATAGCTAACAAGAACCCCACCAGCCGCTCTCTTACCTGTGGCGGGGTATCGTGTCGCAAGTGGGCATGGAGTGGGTGGAGTCTTGGCCGAAGAGTGGCTGAAGGCAGGTGTGTGGGAGAATGGGGATCCTCTAAAGATTGTTTTGCAGGGGAGCCTGGTGCACTCTAGTTATGCCACTGTTTCACTGTATATACTATTATATATGTCCAATCATTTTGTATGCTTTATTTTGTATGTCCAGCTACTATTTGTTAGTCATAGAGCATTATGAAATGCACAGACAGTACTCAGAATGGTCTCCCAAATAAGTTCTCTTAAAAATTCCAAATATCAACAACCACCGGAGTTAAAATAATAAATTAGCAGTTATGAATTACCACCAATCTTTAAATTCCTAATAAAGTGCCAGTGCCATTCATCAATTTTCTTAAAATATTAATTAAGTAGTGCCTTAAATTAATTCTAGTTGCAAATTAATTGGTAGCTGTCTAAAGTTCTGGAATGAATTGCTTGCAATTAAATACCTTTTAACTAATCAGTTGAAATATTCTAAAGTGCAGTGTCAATAAATAAAGTTAAAGGGATCCTGTCATCAGTTAATAGTGCTGCTCAAGTAGACTTCTCCACTGAAATCCATTTCTCAAAAGGGCAAACAGATTTTTTATATTCAGTTTTGAAATCTGACATGGGGCTAGCCATTTTGTCAATTTCCCAGCTGCTCCGGTCATGTGACTTGTGCCAGCACTTTAGGAGGGAACTGCTTTCTGGCAGGCTGTTGTTTTTCCTTTTCAATGTAGTACGCAGTGGGACATGGGTTTTTACTATTGAGTGCTGTTCTTAGATCTACCAGGCAGCTGTTATCTTGTGTTAGGGAGCTGTTATCTGGTTACCATCTCATTGTTCTGTTGTTAGGCTGCTGGGGGGAAAAAGGGAGGGAGCGATATCACTCCAACTTGCAGTACAGCAGTAAAGAGTGATTGAAGTTTATCAGAGCACAAGTCACATGACATGGGGCAGCTGGGAAATTGATAATATGTCTAGTACCATGTCAGATTTCAAACTGAAATATAAAAAAATCTGTTTGCTCTTTTGAGAAATGGATTTCAATGCAGGATTCTTCTGGATCATCACTATTAACTGATGCATTTTGGAAAAAAAAAATTTCCCTTGACAGTATCCCTTTAATGGATTCCCCCAACGGGTAGTAACTATATGAGGTGCTTGTATTGTAGCGCGAGTGGGCATGGAGTGGGGAAGTGGGTGGAGTCTGTGTGGAGAGTGGGCGAAGGCAGGAAGTGTGCAAGAGGATGGGGATTGGATTGTGCTGGGCCCCTCTGAAGATTATTTTGCAGGGGGGCACGGTGTATTCTAGTTACACCACTGTTTCACTGTATATACTATTATATATGTCCAATCAGTTTGTATGCTTTATTTTGTATGTCCAACTACTATTTGTTAGTCATAGAGCATTATTCACAGACAGATCACATCTGAAAGTCCAACTAAAGACTGGACAAATGTATGACTCATTTCACTTACACAAAACCATTGGGAGAATGTACTGCTTTTCAACCATTTCTCTAATTTTTCTTTCATTCTCCTGTTTGCCCAGGGTGAAGCACATATGCCCTAGGATGTAGGGTACTTGATGTGTATGTGCGTGTATATAAATATAATTTCTGAAAGCTCAGAGGTTATCCAAGTTAAAGCTGAGGATTAATTCTGTGTCGGTACATTCAAACTGTGTGCCAATTACACCAGGAATATAGAACAGAGAGTACGTCCTTTTCTGTATTTGCTTCTAAAGACACTGTTGTAGGTTAAGACCTGATTAGCCTACATACTGCAGGAGTTCCTCTGCAGCACCTATCATTTATATTAATATCAGGGCCTTGTTTCTAAAGAAATTATAATATTGTTATCTTAGAGCAAAACAACATTTGTATTTAATTTGTTGTCATTTAAAACATGCCTGTGTTTGGAATATGTTCATATATTTTTTTAAATAGGAGCTTAGGCTCTACCAAACCTATATTGTTATGATCTATGGCTGAGCTCTCAAATTAAAGACCCAAAATACTTTTATAAACTTGAGTTAACAGAAATTCTTCCTAGCCAGGAACAACATTTGGGAGGAACTGGAAGGAAGGTCTGGAAGTTATTTTGTGAGACATTTTGGTATTTTTTTCTGACTATACTTTGTTTTTGTTATTGTTATTTTATTTATACAGATAGATTCTAAGGCAGTGAAGGGTGCAGAGATACCTACGTCAGCGAACTTATTTCTATCCGTGCTCTTGTCAAACAAAGGTCAGAGCGTTTGAGATGTGCAGTCTAAAAGCTACAAAGTCAAATCCTAGGCTTCCACTGAAGTTCACAGAGTACATATATGCCCGACAGAATTACTAACTACTGTTATCTAGTGATTCGCGAAACGCGCGTCAAAAACATGCCGTGACTCGTTTCACAAATTTTTTTGCCAATTCGCGAATTTCGCTGGAAATTCACGAATTTTTCGGCGAAGCGAAACTGGGTAGATTTGCCCATCACTAGCCAAAACATACATACAGGTGTGCAAACTACGAACACATATTAGGGCAAGGTTTTCATGTAAAGGAAACCAATGTAGACATTTAATCAATTCATATATTACATGGTTTCCCTGACATACAAAAGAGAAGTAAGACAATTACTGGTTGGAAGTGTAAAAATGGATAAAATTTCTTCATATAATTTGGTGATTTCACTACGTTTCTGTACGAAGTTAGCCCGTTGAAAAATTTATAGGGTAGAACTTTTGATATGAAGCATTACAAAAGGTGATTCCTTTATTGGCTAAGATGGAAATCATCTTGTAAAAGTTGAAAATATTTTTTTTCATTAGTATGTTGTTTAAGTCGTTAATTTTATTTATTTTTTGAACCAAATTAATGTTAAAACATTCAGAACTAGCACAAGTGTAATTAACACAAACCTGTCAAGCCAGGGCCAATATGAGGTCAGGCCACTGGTTGCCCTCAAGCAGGAAGGGAGGTATGTAGTGACAAAGAGGCATACAGCTGTTCTAACACTGTGGGGTCATCTTCCTGCCCCCTAAGGAAATAGTTATACTTGTGCCTTTTTTCAGTATGGTTACATGTCATTTTTAGTCACAAGTTGGAGTGTAGGTATAGGGTTGGCATTCTTCACAAGGTCTGCAGAGAACTGTGAAATGTACTTATAAGTGCAAATGCTAATTGGTGAATGTAATACAAATCATGAAGAGAAACACAGTTTGCACAAATAAGATTAAAAATTAGCATTTTGCAATGTAATATTCTTCCTTAAACAGTTATTGCATTGCAAATTTTAATTGGCCACTTTTAAGAAGTGCTTGAATCTGTAGTAATCTTTGGCGCAAACATAACTTTTCCAGTAAAAAGTTTTATTACGTTCACTGAGCACTAGCACACAATATAAAATATAAAACCTCCTGCCACTGTCTGAAGTGGTTGCTAAACAGTTTCCCAGTTCGCAAAAGCTATATTAAACTCGCACAAAGTAAAATTTGGATATTTTTTTCCATTATTAACTTCAAATCCCTTCAAGTCCCTTGTCTTTAAGGGCTGGGACAGACAGGGAGATTCAGGGAGATTCTGTCGCCTGGCGATTAATCGCAGGCGACAATCTCCCCGAACTGCCTTCTCCCTGTCTGCCGCCTGTTAAAATGAAAAAGCGCCAGCGCTAATCCAAGTTTCCTCACGAAGTAACTTTGGGCGATTCCGGAAATCGCCGGGCTGCGTGTAGATTAGCGCTGGTGCTTTTTCATTTTAACAGGCGGTGGACAGGGAGAAGGAAGTTCGGGGAGATTATTAATCGTCAGGCGACAGAATCTCCCTGAATCTCCCTGTCTGCCCCAGCCCTAAGGTGTAGAAAAACAGCCGAGTCTTGCCCTATAAAGTTCCCCTCCAATGCTGAGCCATTCGCTTGGTGAGCAGTTGTTTGTCTCCCCAATGTATAGATCAGTGCATTCATCGCTACACTGGACTCCGTATACCACATTGCTTTGTTTTTCTTTAGGAGTTGGATCCTCAGGGTGTACCTATTTCTGTCTCAGTGTATTTCTAGGTTTGAAAAATACAGGAGCGTGGTGTTTGTTGAAATCCTCCTGAGTTTCTCCGACAGGCCAGCTACGTATGGGATGACTATATTTCGCCTACTACATTTGTGATGACTATATTTTGCCTACTATATGTCTCTGGGCAGTTATTTCTTTTGGTGTTCCACATGTTATGAAAAACATCTAACATGGACAGAGCATTTACTATTTATTTGAATGGGAAACAGTTGGCAGCAGGGATAGGCACCATAATAGTGCTGTTGTTAATGGTATTAATACAGCATATGATCTGTGCA
Source organism: Xenopus borealis (assembly GCA_024363595.1). NCBI lineage: Eukaryota > Metazoa > Chordata > Amphibia > Anura > Pipidae > Xenopus > Xenopus borealis. The sequence goes on along the minus strand of CM044432.1, from coordinate 124,057,364 downwards.
CAGAATAGTATTCATTGATACAACAGATTCTTGCATACCCTGATTCATTCAATAAACAATAATTTATACAGTGGTTTTGCAGTGTATATAGTATAGTACGCAAAGTACTGCTCCTTGGGGAGACAAAAAGTAGTTTTCATGTTTGAATCTGCACAAGATGCTCTTGTTCTGGAAAATATGTAAATTCAAATGCCATAGAATAATCCCAGCAGGAGCTGTACATTTCAAAGCAGTTACATGGCTATTTAGTTTAAAATTAATACGTATATCATTATGCCATATATTCTTGTGCTGCAATGTTAATAGGGAATGCCAGTCCAGGCTTACACTAAATACTGTAAGTCAATGTGCAGACCTCTGCAGAAATATAATTTGATAAAAGTAAAGAATGATTATAAATAGCTCACTTAAAAATAAAGTCTAGGTCAACTCTCACATAATTTCCATCTGTATCACATAAAACAAATGTCTCCTTGGATGGAACACTCATCCTTCCACTTAACAGTACCAGTCAATTTAAACTAATGATGGACCTCCACCAATTAAAATGTTTTTGCGTTTACCGGACACTCTTAGAAGGGAGGGAGAGTCCCTCTAGAACAGTGATCCCCAACCAGTGGCTTGTGAGCAACATGTTGCTCACCAACCCCTTTGATGTTGCTTTCGGTGGCATCAAAGCAGGTGCTTATTTTTGAATACCAGGCTTGGAGGCACGTTTTGCATAAAAACCAGGTGTACTGCCAAACAGAGCCTCCTGTAGGCTGCCAGTTCATTTAGGGGCTACCAAATAGCCAACCACAGCCCTTATTTGCTACCTCCAGTAACTTTGTTTATGCTTGTGTTGCTCACCAACACTTTTTACATTTGAATGTGGCTCATGGGTAAAAAATATTGGGGACCCCTGCTTTAGAAGGTTGATGAAACATTGGAGCTCACAATCAATGGGCCAAGTTCACATCTTCATGTTATTGAGTGTGTTCAGCTCCTTTGTTCTTAGATACTTAGATATGTCCATGCTTAAATTAGAAATGAAAGTCATAATTTTGGTCCACCTTCATTCTGAAGTTTAACTCATTAATCCAAGGTATAGTACATCTGTGATCAGCCAAAACATCAAGCCAAGACATGGACATTTAATGAATATTTTGCTCAGTCTCATCTGCAATTTAAAATAAAGGGAAAGCTTGAAAATGAAAATAAAGATAAGTATGCTACAAGTAACCACACAGGTGCAATTTAATGTTAATAAATCATGCCTTCTTTCTCCCCCCCCCCAGATGTTTTATTTAATAAAGGGAGGCAACTACCTCTGCCACCTCATAAAATGACATATACAAATTACTTCATTGTTTGTGAAATGGAGGAAGGTTACTTTCCCAAATTCTTTGTCAGTTTTCTGTTGTTTTTAGTTAAGACGTCCTTCATCTGTTGTGGGGCAGGGGGAGTTGAGCAGCGACACGTGGAGCTAAGCTTGAACACCACTTGGAGTGAGAACTAGGTACAATAGCCATTTGCTCTTCTAGATAAACCTTGTTGCAGCCAATATAAAAAAAAAAAACACCTGAGAGATTGCTGCAAGACTCCTTCATTATTACTCAACTGTTGGGTCAGCGACCAGTTTATCAGGCAGATTTCTAAGGACAACTAGGATATGGTATCAGTTAAAAGCAAGTAGCAAATGCCATGTATGACTTTATTTGGAACTGGTGCCTTTACCCTAAACAAAGGTATTCATAAGAAATAAACAAGTACCAAGTAGTTCATTTGTTACAGAACTGTATCATTTACCCAAATTGCACAAACGTAATTAATATGAAGGTGATATAAATTCCATGACAACCTCAAAGCTCAGCTTGTGCCAGGAAACAGGAAGCCCACTGCAGACCCTAACAAACCCCTGACTCTTTTTAGGTATTTGAAGTGAGAACTAAAGCAGGCCAAAGCCAAACAGATATCAAATCAGCAAACAAGATTAAGAAGAGCACCTACCAGTGACAGAATGATCAACAGGATGGTTGACCAATAACCACTGGCAAGGTGTGTTGGTGTTAGTGGGAGTGTCGGCAATGTGGGAGTGCTGATGGTCGCATCTGGAATCCCCTGCCATTTAGTGGGTGTGTCTTGGTCCTTGGCATCAGGCCCAAACTGGCAATATGTGGATTCCACAGAGCCAGAGAGGCTGCTGAAGGTGCCATAGATGTCACTATTTATTGGGCTGGTGGCGGGCTTATGTGTTCCTGAAATGCCAGGGCCTATTTTGATTCTCAGTCCCGACCTGCTTGGCACGGTGGTGCTGACATGCAACCATGAATGCTTTATGCACATGTTGGTATTTTGGAGAGTGGAAAGAAACTAAAACATACAAACTACTTCGAAAAAGGTTATTTGAAAAGTCAGCGGTGCTTCTAATAAAGTTTCTGTGCTCAAATTATTTACTCTCTTAATCTTATTAAAATGCCCTGGATTATCAATGCCCCTACTTTTCACTTTTTTTTTTTCAAAATACTGCATATCCTGCAGGTGGTAACTTATAACAGGTACTGGATCCCTTATCCGGAAACCCGTTATCCAGAAAGCTCTGAATTACGGAAAGGCCGTCTCCCATAGACTCCATAATGAAATAATCCAAATTTTTAAAAATGATTTCCTTTTTCTCTGTAATAATAAAACAGTAGTTTGTACTTGAGCCAAACTAAGATATAATTAATCCTTATTGGAAGAAAAAACAGCCTATTGGGTTTATGTGATTTTCTAGTAGACAGGTATGAAGATCCATTATCCGGCAAACCTCAGGTCACAAGCAGTATTGATAATAGGTCCCGTACCTGTACCTAGATCACTATGGTTTCAGGATTTTATCCCAGGACAGTCAGTACATAGGGACAGACACTGCAATGGATGGATTTCTGTCCATTCTTCTCCATAGCAGCCAGCAGAATCAGTATATCAGATTAGCACAAAAATATTATCCTGACTGCTTAAGGTAAGGAGTGCTTTAAAGGAGAACTATACAGTAAAAATTAATATGGATAGAAATGCCATATTTTATATACTGAACTTATTGGGCCACCATAAATGATCTCTGCATTCGTAATGATTAAGGCTGTCAAAGTTTCCCAACTTGAATTTTGTTAGAAGTGTCTACAACATGCACATGCTCAGTGTACTTTGAGCGGCTGTTGTGAAGCTAAGTTTGGGGGTGAGAAAATGAGGTTGACCTGTCATATGAGCTGATGCTACAGGGCTGATAATTAAGTTCTGGTTTGTGAGCTGCCATGTAACAATAATTTGAATTAATACTAATTAGCTTTTTCGTGTGACATTTCTATTCTGTATATACTGTATATTGTGAGTGGGTCCCTAAGCTCAGTAAGTAACAGCAAGACAGAGCATGTGAATCAGTGAATCAGCAGAAAAGAAGATGAGGAGCTACTGGGGCATCTTTGGAGACACAGATCTTTACTGCTAAAGGGCTGTGGTTGCCTTGGGCTGGTACAGAAGCCCAAAAAATAGGGGCATATTTATTGTGCTGAGTAAAACAAAATTCACAGAAAAAGCTGTGTAAAATAAATAGCAAATTTATTAAGTTGTGCGTAGTTTTACACCATGTGAACACTATATTGCTGCTGTTATTTAACATTACACTCTTAAGAAAAATTGCATAAAAATGGTATGCTCTTTATGCAGTGAGGTTAGAATATTGCTATCCCCAGCAAATCCCTATTTGTCATTGCACTAATGAAATATCTTTTGCCCTGTTATTAATTATTGTAGAGTATTACACTCCCTTCTCTCATCTCTGTATTAATTTTATTGCCAATAGCTATCATTTCTGAGGACACCACATTTTTTTTCAAGAAAAGTATTTTAAGATCTCTTTGTATATTGTGTTTCTCTGCTAGGAAGTGAGAATGGCGTGATTTAAGGCTTTTCAGCAGAAAGAACATGAAGGTACGGAGTGGGAACAAGCACATTTTGGCATAATTTCTTTTTTAGTAGTTAAAGTAGTGTGGTCTGACTGCTTCAAGAAAAATGCTGTGGACAGTACAAATAGTCTTACTTTAGCTACTAAGCAAAATAAGGTTTTTATAGTTGTAAATACTGAGTTGATGAAAAGAACATTAAGAGGCTTATCTAACATGCTAGAATAATTTACACTGGAAAATTATGCATTCTAAAAATAATTGGTGCTTTAATAAAGGTGTGTGTTATCTTTTGCACTATCCAATCATGTTATTTTATGCCAGGGGTGCCCAATAGGTAGATCGGGATCTACCAGAAGAACTTTAGTAGGTGATCAGTAGATCTCAAGTCGATCTGGACTTGCAATCTGTGGGTTCTGGCAAATGCCATAGGGGCTGCTATAATGTGCCATAGAAATTCAGTATTTAGTGGGCTGTTTGGGCCTCTGTTTGGGCTGATTGGGCCTCTGTGTACCTGAAATCCCAGGGCCTATTTTGACTCTCAGGTCAAGCCTGTGTCAACAAGCAGCTTGACTATATCACTCTCCTGTTTCATGCTTTTCGTTCAGATATTTATTATGTTAAGTTTACATAAGAAATAGTGGTTGGTTCAATATAGCAATATACATTTTCTCATGAATACATATTAAGTAATATTTTGCATGGAACAGAATGCTAACATTGCTTTTATGGATGTAGATCATAACGGGACAATATCACTAAAAGTAAACCTCACATTAGTAAAGTATGGGCACTCCTGTTTTATTCTATTTGTTTTAATTATGCACACCTCAGGTAGCCTACTTAAATAGCATATCACATGAATCACAATTAGCTCTGATGAAGTGCTAACTTTGAGGGCACGAAACGCGTTAGTTTGACCACCTATCCACTGCCAAATGTACTCACCAGTTGTGTTAAAATAAAAGCCATTTAACAAATGAGAATGTGGCTCTTATCTTGTAAGCTTTTTGGTCAGTGCTCAGCAAGTGCCAGTTTTGGAAGTCCCGGGTTATCGCGAGTGAGCAGCGACCGACCGACAGGAACACTCCACATTGGAAGAGTGAGCTCCGCTTTCTTAGCTACTCATAATTAATTGTGGGACTCCTGTTTTATGCCAATATTTTTTTTTTAAGTCAATAGAAAATATACAGGAGGAAAGTAAAAAGTAGCGATACGTGATGTCCAGTTTTTACACAGCATTTTCAAGTTGTTGAAAAATGTTTAGCTGAAAATAAATTGTATAAATATATTTTTATTACACACCAGTGTCTGTCAGTCATATAGCAATTTACTGTATAGTATAGTAACTGTTGCTAGAGTTTGGTTTTTAGTACAAAAAAGAAAGGTTGTTTCTGCACTCCGTACAATGGAAGTGCTACTGGCTTAGCCAATTAATCAATGCACATTCCCTAGTCCCCTGTCTAAATAATCCAATGAATATGCAAGTGCATGTATTTAAAAAAGAAAAGAAACATTTTTTTTTGTTACAAAGTTATGATCATAAAGTTGATAAGCCACCATACCACATCAAGGTAAACCCCACACGGTGGTCCCTAACTTGTTTACCTCTAGTCATAATATAAAAGGTCATATAACTCTATGCTTAATAGCATTACTTGGAGTAAATGTCTCCTGAAGCTTGGTTTCTGTGGGCTAGATCCTCCCCTGCAACCTGCATATGCGGCTTTTAAGAAAGAGAGACTGCCCAGACCAACGCCCATTTTTACAGTATGGTTTTTACCAGAAATATATTTGCAAATGAAAATTAAAGGACGTCAACCTCTTTGAAATCTTTAGATAACTGCCACTCTGGTTGTTAAAAGGTTAACAGTAAGGCTGCAGTATCCCCTTAATCAGTTACAAATTCTTCTACTACACTAAACCACTCTGCCCCCTCCCTCAGGAATTTCCTTTGGCTCTTGGCTCAGTGAGCATGCTCAGTTCCTCTCAGCTCAGATTACAAACACACCCTCCAGACTAACAGCCAATGAAGAGAGAGCATTGCTTGTTCCTATAGCAACTGTCTGTTGCTATTTTTTTCTCCTAACCACCACTCCTGAGCTCAGATTAACAATTACAGTGCTCAAACCCAGCAGAACTTTTTTTTATCAAAGTATGTTGTGCCTGTGTAAACCTGCATTCTGCATTGCATGGACTTTACAGCATACATGTCTTATTTCAGATGTCAATAGTACTGATAATGTATCAGAGGGAAAATGGCCACCAGGTGAAAGCTGCTATGTGTTTTAGGAAAATGTGATGGTGCTGGTAAACAGAGTAAAACTGCAGTACAAATGATGCAGTTTGGGTGGGGAAGATATCCCCAACTTATATACATGGGAGGAAAATGTAGGCTTTACATGTCCTTTAAAGGGGTTGTTCATCTTCATAACACTTTTTTTCCAGTTCAGTTGTTCCCAGATTGTTCACCAGAGTTCAGAATTAAGAGACAACATTTTATCACTGAATCTAATTGTTATTTTATCACTAAATGTAATTGTTTGTTTTTGTAAGTTATTGTTAGTTGAAGTTTCTAAACCTGACTGTTTTGCTTACGTGACTGTCCCATCTCAGCCTGTCAGCTAGGGGCAGATTTACTAAATTCACATGAATTCACATAGCCAGCATAATAATTTACTTTCAAAAACAGATAATAGTGGCATGTCTTTCATCTCCCAGGAACATCTGAGAACTGAGGTGTTTTCTGAACAAAGATTTTAGTGAAGCAGTATTGAGTTGTATGAATTAAATCAATTGTGAAAAAGTGACTATGCAAAAATTTGAGTACACTTGTAATTTTGCTATTTTGAATGCATGTAACTGCTCAATACTGATTACTGACAACACCAATTGGTTGGATTAGCTCGTTAAGCCTTGAACTTCATAGGCAGGTGAGAAAAGGTATTTTAAGGGGGTCATTTGCAAGTTGTGCTCTGTTTGACCCTCCTCTGAAGAGAGACAGCATGGTATCCTCAAAGCAACTCCTAGACGATCTGAAAACAAAGATTGTTCAGTATCATGGTTTAGGGGAAGGCTACAAAAAGGTATCTCAGTTTTAAATAGTCAGTTTCAACTGCAAGGAATGTAATCAGGAAATGGAAGGCCACAGGCACAGTTGCTGTAAAAACAAGGTCTGGCAGGCCAAGAAATATACAAGAGTGGCATATGCATAAGATTGTGAGAATGTTTACAGACAACCCAAATATCACCTCCAAAGACCTGCAAGAACATCTTGCTGCAGATGGTGTATCTGTACATTGTTCTACAATTCAGTGCAATTGGCACAAAGAACATCTGTATGGCAGGGTGATGAGAAAGAAGCCCTTTCGGCACTCACAACACAAACAGGTTCACTTGTTGTATGCAAAAGCTCATTTATACAAGCCACAGTCATTTTGGAACAAAGTGCTTTGGACTAATGAGACAAAAATTTAGTCATTTGGTCATAACAAAAAGTGCTTTGCATGGCAGAAGAAAAGCATTCCAAGAAAAACACCTGCTACCGTTGGATGGATTCAACCCAATATCAACAAATTCTTCAGGATAATGTTCAAGCATCACTCAGAAAGTTGAAGGTGGACTGTAGGCATGAAACAGTATAAATGGGTTTAGCAGTAAGAATAAGATGTTAATGTTTTTTTCTTGATGTTAAACTGTGTAAAATATATTTTTCGGTTACCTTTGTGCAGTTGTATGTTTAAAGATAGCCTATTTAGCCAAGAGGAAGAGCTTCAGAAATAATTGCAGAGCTTTATTATAGCACAGGGAATTACTGTAGCAATGTTCCAGAGAGAAGAATTATAATTATTGGTGTGCATGCCGACTGCAGTGAATTAAATAAAAAGGTTCTGTTATACTATACAGAGGGTTCTGTTTACCTTAAATGGACCCTTCATACCTTATGTCTCATTAACAACTATTCTCTGTAGACAATCCTTTGGTCAATTCAGTTGAACTGAAGAGGCTGCTCTGATGAGCAGTGAAACATCTTCATTAAAATATCCTTTGGACAATTCATTAGCAAAGTGCAATTAACCCCATGGACACCGTATGCACCCAACCATGGAAGTGCACATGCATGAGCACAAGTGGGTGGTTGGTAGATGGGAGCCTGGAGTTCCTTGGCCTGGAACTGGTGGTTCCAAAAAATATAAACTGAATTTACAATAGTTTATGTGGAATTTGATCAAAATTTGCGAGGTGAGTTGCTCTGTCAGCATGCCACTAAGCACATTTGCATTTCAGTATGTGAGTGCATCACACTGATTTGTGTGTATGGCTTAGTTTTTGCCACCAAAACAACTAATAACTTCATTATGATTGATGGTGGATTTTTGTTGCATAAAATTGTTCTTGGTTTTGCAATTTTTTTTCACTATTCATTTACAAAACTAGTTCCATTGCACTGGTGATCCCAAAAACTGAAGTTACAAATGTTTTTGTGGCATTGGATCAAAATGTGATTCTATCATTCAGCACATTGAAACTTCAGTGTAGCCAAAAAGAATAACTGTCCTACTGCTTCAAAAAGAGATCTCAGTACAATAGATACATCACAATTTCTTAATTTAATTATTGATTACCTTGCATACAGAAGGGCATGCACTATGAGTTTCACTTGTTTGGTGAAGTCACCGAATGAGACGATCTTTCACTTAATATGCCTACCAAAGGCAGGGCAATTTGATCAGATTAAAAAGATGGGAATGGGCACTGAGATGCTGTCCTTGATTGAAGGAAAAATCAATTCTGCCCGATAGTTAGGCCACATATCGGTTGGGGAAGCCCATCGCAAGACCCCATTCACAGGTAGATCAGTCTAAATGACCAAATTGGCAGTTTTAATCTGCCCATGTATGGCCACCTTAACACCGGATCAAGGTCTCTTGGATGTTTAATTTCAAATCCCCAATTACCAGCAGAGAGCAGCAGTGCTCAATGTATAGACTGTGAATTGTTACCCATGTAGCTTTCCTAGAACAGACTCAGAGCTCTCTCACTTCTACGGCTGTGCTTTGCAGATTACATTTTTTATGATTGACTCAGCAGCCTGGAGTCTAATTTTGGTGGCTTATGAAACAGTGGTAATCCATTAAAATTGGGGGAACAACCAAATCAAGGACCCTTTGAATCCCATAAATTTTGCAGAATTCAGATTCAGACAAATCTGTAAAGCATGTGGAAATAACTGGTGTTGCCAGTTTAGGTAAGCAACTATAATGACTGGGTTTGGTGGTTGCATTCAGGGTTAGACAGGGGTGTCTAGGGGTGTCTAGGACTGCCACCTCAGGGGCCCCCCACACCCCTTTATGGGTCTGCCCAAGTTGTGAACTACACAATAGGCCGTACCCTCCTCTGCAACCCACCCCCATGATGTGCATACCTTTTATTTCCTTCCTGTGTGGCCATGATCATGGGAGTTCTGGGAGATTAAAACTTTTAAGAAGGGTCTGGGTTGGCAGGGCCCACCAGATTTTTTCTGTGTGTCCTACCGGCCAATCTGACCCTGGTTGCATTACAAATTGGCACCACCTAAAGATTAATATAAAAAAAATAAATCCAATGATGGACCCTTAAAGCTGTTTTTAGCTCTGGGCAATTGAAAGTAAGAATTCTTTGTTAACAGAAGATGCAAACTTATATGTGTATTATTATTAACAGGTATTTCTATAACGCCAAAACATTTTTTTATTTTGTAGTGCTGATATGTAAGGAAATCATTTTTAGAAATTTGGATGATTTTGATAAAGTGCAATCTACAGTATGTGAGACAATCCATCTGAAATTCTGAGCTTTTTGCAAAACCGGTTTCTGGATAAAGGTTCCCTACTGGTCCTGGGGCAGTGGGGCCTGCGAAGTCATGAGGACTGATGTATGGTTTTAGCTCCACTGGCCTTCCACCTGTGCCTGCTTATTGCTGATGATCATGAAAATGTGCTGTATTACCTGCAATTGTGGTGGGCATAATATCACAAGAAGGCAGTACACAATACACTAATTTTTCAATGTTTAGATGCAGTTTTGTACTTATTATGTGCTGTTAAGCATCATAATGATGTAATATCATTGTCTGTAGCCATGGCCAACAGGAACAATTAATTATTTTAATGTGTAAGTGAATGCAAATGGCAGTTAGATCTGACCTGTATTTTGGGGTCACACGATGAAAATGATCTACTTTATGCATTAACACCTATTTTCATTATTTGTAAAACCCCAGGCAAGGCAGCAGCAAACACTCCATGTCTCAGTAGTAATGGCAAACTGTGCGTGTCCAGCACTTGAAGCTCACAAACTGGAATGTCACCCTGACATGAGAAGTGCTCTGCCCTGCCAGCTATTTTATTCTTTCCAAGAAAAAATGCTAATCCATTCAATCTGCTTAAATAAGGCAGCACTTTATTCATGGAAACAAAGAAAAGTCCCCAAGGCTTGACTATGAAGATTCTTATTCATCCAGGTCATGGTATATTTATCAAAAGTAACTCAAAGCAACTGGACTTGTTGAGATATTTTAATGAAGACGTTTCACTGCTCATCCGAGCAGCTTCTTCAGTTCAACTGTCTGGTGTAGGGGAGTTCTCGGCATATAGACTCTTCCAACAATCCAACCACAACGGTACATTGTAACTCTTCAGAGAGGTGACATCTGAAATTCACAGTGGTGTTGATTCTGTGTAGTTACAGTGATAAGATTATCAATGTGTCATGCAACTCCTAGAAAACAGGTGTTACTTGTGAGAGTTGCATGAATGGATGTGTCAAGAGTTCTGAAACCGCCGGGGAACAGATGTGAGAACAGCATTGTATGTAGCAGACAGGTGGTGTCGAAGGCCCCCGCCTCTGTTCAGGGATGGTTTCCCCACCTTAACATGAATCTCCTCTTTCACACCTCTTTCAAACCAGCGGTCTTCTTTATCCAAAATTTGGACATTGCTATCTCCAAAAGAGAGTGTCCCATCTGTTCCCTGGTGGTTTCAGAACTCTTGAATTAATGCAACTCTCACAAATAACATCTGTTTTCTAGGAGTTGCATGACACATTGGTAATCTTATCACTGTAACTACACAGAATCAACACCACTGTGAATTTCAGATGTTACCTCTCTGAAGAGTTACAATGTGCCATTGTGGTTGGATTGTTGGAAGAGTCTATATGCCGAGAACTCCACTACACCAGTCAGTTGAACTGAAGAAGCTGCTCGGATGAGCAGTGAAACGTCTTCATTAAAATATCTCAACAAGTCCCCAAGACTTGTTTAACATTTGCGGATAAGATGTTATAAGACAGCAGTAGTAAACCTGCAACACCCCTGCCAACCACTGCTGAACTCACATAAGCCATCTGTGATATATAGCAAGGCAAATGCATCATATTCATGCAATTAATTTTTTTCTGTATAATGATTCTTTTATCATTAAAAGATCCATAACTTTTATAAAGGTGTTTAAATATCTGAGCTGTCAATCAAATATTACCTGGCCTGCCTCTATGTCTGAGATATAGGTGCAGCTTTTTGTGCATGGGAGAATCTATTCAGATATGACTATAAAGAAAGTGTGATGTTTTTGTTGGGTGATGGAAACTGGAGGAGGTTGGTCCAGGAAATATTTTTCTGGAATTCTCACTTGGGCTGGTGGTGGGGGATGGAAGACCATATAGACTTTGCAAACTGGCCTTTGATTTGGTGTTTAATGGAAAAGTTGCCAATGGACAGAGGAATGGACTCTGCTGGTTGGAGGGTGTATGGGTGGGTTTGTGGGACTTTTGCTTATCTCTTTGTTTTGTTGTATGATGTATGAACTGTTTATGAATTGTTGATTTTTTTTTTACTGTAAAGTGATTTTATAAATAAAAAGAATTCTATGCCTGAGACATGACCAATACAGTATTATGACTGTCAGGAGGCCAGTTATTAATACATTGCTCATTATCTGTGTAGTTATGCTGTGCATTTTCTAACTTAATTTATCATACTCATCACAAAGTACAACTGCATAAGGGCCCTTACACACGGGCATTCATCCCCTGCATTGTATGTATCCAACGAACATGGGTAAAATGCAACATGCAGCGTCCCAATCTGCATTCACATTGACAAGAATTCAGTGCGTCTTTTCCTGCACTCCCCCAGAAGAAAGTGCAACACAGGGGAGCTCAGGTATAAACGCCCGTGTGTTTAAAAAAATAAGTTGTTTCACATTCAAGGCACCACGGTGCTTATTTTTGTTCCCTTCAGCTGTCTCATCCCAGCTCAGACACATGGACTGCAAACAGCATTATAAGTCTGCCTAGCAGATGGGAAATGCATGATCACATAAGTGCTGGAGATGATTAATCTATCACCTGTTTCTGGCAGAGAGATGCTGGTGTATCATGTAGGTCAGCCACTGACTCACATGGGAAGCTCAGCACATCACCCACATTGATCTGCACCTGTTTCAGAAATGGGGAAATTTAGGCAGAAAATGCTAATGCATTCCGTGAAATATTTATTCATTTCATCGTTTCACACTTGGAACATCATTCAGCCATCAATTAAAGTAAAACAGGAGTAAGTGTGACTTTCTGCTTTAGAATCAAAATGAGGCTATTTACAGGAAACAGCTTCTTGTTGAGCCGAGATGAATTTCCTGAATTGCACATTCATTTCATCAGTATGAATTTATAAACCTCATTCCCCAAGATCACCAGGCTCGGAGGTAATTGTAACAAATTAGGTATTGTTTCCTATTTATTTTTTGTCATTACCATTATAGATAGCAAAGGCAAGCAAAATGTGTTAGAAATAAATAAAAAAGACTGGAACATATTCGCTTACTTTGCTCGCAGACTCCTTAAATCCTGAAAAAAAAAGTACAGAAGAAAAATATATGAAAAGATATATTTTTATTTAGAGATATTGTAACAAGGTCAGCAGGTGATGTGGTCTAGGGAAATTTCATCTTCTCAGAGTAGCAGCTGTCATTCCCATTGTCTTGAAGTAGGTCAGTGGGTCAGTATAGAGGTAAAGGAGAGGCCTGTCATTAAAAAGGCCTTAAGCAGTGAAGGTTTTTTACTAGGGATTTCAACATGCTATAATGCACCAGACAAAATCTTAACAAATTTGCACATGGTAAAAAATGGGCAAAATATAGTATTTTTATATGAAGCATGTAATGCATAAATCTTTAATTAATTAAATCTTAATTATACAGATATGGAATATATTATCTGGAATGCTCAGATTTTCTGGATAAGAGATCTTTCTATACCTTAAGTATACATGAAATATTTAAACAATAGACCATACCAGTATTACATTCTCCTATTTAGCAACTATACTTTTATTATATGTATACTATAATCTCAGTACTCCTACATATATAAAATAGTCCAACGTTATTTACTTGAAAAAAAGGTCCTAATGGGGACCAAAACTTTGGACTATGATATGATAAAAATAAAAAGGTGAACTTTTTATATATATTTTTATATATATAATCAACATTGTCTACCGAGTAATTTGAATCATAAGGATGTACACTGGTGCTAATGGCACAACCAATACGTAAGTAATGTACACTGTAAGTCCTGAACCACTGTTACACATATACCAGCTGGAACAGAGATACATTAAGCTCCCATTAAAATCATTCCTTAAATTATAATGTTAAAGGAAAACTATACCCCTCACACAATCTCTATGATCTCTATGAAAATATATTGCATAAAACAGCTCATATATAAAACCCTGCTTCATGTAAATAAACCATTTTCATAATAATACATTATTTTAGTAGTCTGTGCCATTGGGTAATCACAAAAAGAAAACTGTCATTTTAAAAAATAAGGGCTGTCCCCTGGGATCGTAAGATTCACGGTGCACACAAACAAACCACATAAGCCAATTAACAGACAGAGTCTGTCTTTTGCTTCCACACTTCTTCCTGTTACAGTTATGGGCAAATTTACTAAAATTCACATAAAATCCCTCAAATACCCTCGAAATTCGATAAGCATTCGACTATCGAATGCTTATCGAATAGTTCTAGGCTCTCTTTTTCCTCGATATTCTATTTCTCGATGAAATTTTACGCTCAAATACAGATCGTTCGATTTCACGAAAAAATCTTACTTTTGCCTTCGAGTCTCCGAAAAATTTGTACGTTTCGAACGATCAAGGCGTTCGATCGTACGAATGGTATTCGAGCAGGTCTTTGCAAAAGAAGCCTATGGGGGGTTCCCATAGGCTTCTATTGGTATTCGGTATGTTCAATCTGGCGAAGAAGGTAGGTTCGATTGAACTTCGATCTCTTCATGTGAATTTTGTAAATCTGCTCCTTAGAGTTGAAATATTTCTGGCCAGATGATCTCTGAGGCAGCACACAGAACATCACGCAAGAGATGTAAAAGGGCAATATTTACTTAAATATATATTACAGTTTGATAAGATTCTTTAATATGCTCTTAATTTGATATCTGTTGCTCAATTATTCATTTGGGGTTATTTTCCTTTAAAGAAGGGGTCATGGTAGGGATGGGGACTGGGGGTTCAAATATGCTTCACCGCCTGTACCTAATTGAGTTGTGATTGAACTCTCAGTGATGTAAGGTGGAACCCCATTTCTTCCACTGAACAATTTTCACTTCAAAAAAAGTAATATGATTTTTTGTGATTCCTATTTCTCCATCTGTGTATTTCCTATTTCCCCATTGTATAACTCCCAACTCTCAAACAGAAAAATCACTTTCCTCATATGCGGAAATCTTTGCCTTGAGTACCAAAGTTTCTTGGCCTATCCCTGTAGAATGCATCTGATCTGATAAATAAGATGCACTGCTTGTGTAAATTAAATCAGTCCTGGTCAGAAGGCATGGCATGGTAGCAGTTCGGAGAAAATTTAGCTTAAAATGTTTTCCATGTTGGAGATCATAGTAATATACAAAGTAACATATCGTAGTAAGTTAGGTTGAAAAAAGACTCACATCCATCAAGTTCAACCTTTTAAGTCTATATATATATATAT
>CM044432.1:123993562-124029413 GCA_024363595.1 Xenopus borealis | reverse complement strand
TGTGTTTTAATTGAATGGTAAAGGCATAACCTGGGGGGATAGGGGGGTCCTTGGCCTAAGTGCAATGAATATCTTTAGGCGCAAGTATGCTGCTGCTGTGTCCATTTTTGCATGACCCCCAACTTCTGCAGCAGAGGTAAAAGATGCCTAGTGATGAACCAGTATATTGACCAGCAGTCTCACAATCTTACTGTGTGATGTATTTTTTATTACTTGCTTTGGTACACGGAGTAAGTGTCTATTAAAAATTTTTCAGAATGTATAATTTAAACTAAAAAATGTACAGTTTTCTGGGGTCAGTTTCTTCTTATTTATGGCCCTGGAGTCTAAAGGCTGCTTATTTCTGGTGAGGTGGTTTAAAAATGTTGTTTTGTACGTCCAAGTGGGTTTTAGATCAGTGCAAGTATTTGGCATGGCCTGGATACACAGGGCTTTTCAAATCGGCTTATGCACATATAAATAATAGGAAATATTTTGTATGATCTTCTCTCTGTTATAAATAATATGTAATCTATTCTTGTTGTAGGAAGTGGAATTATATAAATTACATAAAAATTCAGGCAGATTTAGAAAGCTATGGTGCTCTGGCAACAAAAAGCTGAAGTTCTCCCTGTCAATTTTGCCCTGAAACTTTAACTGAAAGGCAACCAGTTCTAAATCAGTGCTGGCCAACAAACAGCATTTATTAGCAGAGACCCAGATTTTTCAAACTGTTACTACTAAAGTGACTAAAAATGTGTTCACTCAATGTCTGCTTCTCACAATGTTCCACTGGTCCATTTAGGAATGATAGCTAAATAAAAACAGAATAGGCTGTGACTGTTTACTAGCCCAAACCAGATTCCAGCATGTTCTTTCAATCTTGTGTTTATTCTACGAACATTGCCTTCAGGCTAGAGAAGCTTTATAAAGATAACCCAGTATTTTAACAGGCACAGTATGTACTTGCCACAGTCTGCTATTCATATTTCTTTTTGTTAATATGTTTAGGGCTGGTGCAGACAGGGAAATTCAGGGAGATTCTGTCGCCTGGTGATTAGTCGCATCTTCTGCGAGGCGACAATCTTCCCGAACTGCCTTCTCCCTGTCCGCCGCCTGTTTGAATCAAAAAGCACCAGTGCCAATGCACACGCGGCATGGCGATTTCCAGAATCGCCCAAAGTTTACTCACAAAGCAACTTCGTGCAATTCTGGAAATCGCCGCGCCGAGTGTGCATTGGCGCTGGTGCTTTTTGACTTAAACAGGCAGCGGACAGGGAGAAGGCAGTTCCGGGAGATTGTCGCCTCGCAGAATCGCCAGGCCAGGCGTCAGAAACTCCCCGAATCTCCCTGTCTGCACCTTTTCTATTAGCTAATTATTTTCATGTCCCACCACTTCTCTTTATAATTGATGAGACTCTAGCTGCATAAAGCAACAGGTAGATAGGTTTGTAAAGCAAAAAGATAACCTCCTATAGCAAAGTTGCTGGAGACTTTAGTGCAAATTCACTAAAGCGTGAAGCGTCTAATGCTAGCGCTAATTCGCCAGCATGACGTCAATTCGCAACTTCACCTATTCACTAACAGTGTCCCTGGCGAAAATTAGTAGATAGCCTTGCGCGACTTCGCACCCTTACGCCAGGCAAAGTTGTGCACTGATGAAGGGACGTAACTTCGCTAATTCACTAAGATGAAAATTTTTGTGAACGCTACCTTTTACGCTAGACGTTACTTCGCCAGGTCAGACCTGGCGAAGTTCAATACAATAGATAGGAGTTTGAAAAAAAAAAAAACTGGCGTCTTTTACCATTTGTTGGGTGATAGTCTTAAAAACAGCTAAATTTTTTTAGGGTTACCCTCCTTCCTCCCTACATTTCCTAACATATGGCAACACAACTATACAGGGGGCACATGTTTAGGGCAATAGGACAACTTTATTTTATTTATTAAAGGTTTCCTGGGCATGTGTAGTGGAATGTAGTGACTGTAACATATACTTATATTATGCTCTTAAATTCGCTCCATATGCAAATTAGGCATCGCTAGCATAACTGCGCTTTGCCTGGCGAAGAAACAGTAGCTCTACTTCACTACCGTTCGCTGCCCTGAGGGCAAATTCGCATCTTACTGAAGTGTGACGAACGCCTACGAAGCTGTCACTAGCGCATTTCCGCACTTTAGTGGATTACAGCAGTAATCCAGGCGTTAGCATTCCAACTACATAGAGGCCCAAACAGCCCTCACCAGTCAACTTAATAGTGATTGTCTGTGGCTTCTTACAGCATCCCATCTGACATTTGCCAGAATCCACAGATTGCCAGTCCTGGCTTGGATTTTTAAAGACTCTGGTTAGTAATCGTAGCTTGTGGCAAGCTTTAGTTGTCCTTGGAGGACTAAAAGCTGTAGAAAGCTCAGACTGATCGTATTAAAATTTGCATTCTTTTGACATTTTTACATAGTGATGATGAACACAGATACATTTTGTAAAATACAATTCACTTCAAATCATAATACTTTATTACTGCAGGGAAAATAGATTTAGCCAAATCCAAGTTTCATTTTGGTGATCGTGTTTGCAATGCCTGACTGTCTGCATGGTAGCTAAGTGGCAGCATTGCTCATTTGAAGTAAATTTAACATGCAATCAGACTGTTCAGAGTTTTCCCGTTACCTCACTGGAATACCATGTGCTAGACTTCTTCATTCTGGCTTTTCTCCAAGGGGAGAAGAAACATGCTGTACTGTATGATCCTGTTATGACAGGGACACACAGTGGAATATATAGCAAAGTGTTTAAAGGGATACTGTTATGGGAAAACATGTTTTTTTCAAAACGCATCAGTTAATAGTGCTGCTCCAGTAGACTTCTGCACTGAAATCCATTTCTCAAAAGAGCAAATGGATTTTTTTAAAATTCAATTTTGAAATCTGACATGGGGCTAGAAATATTGTCAATTTCCCAGCTGCCCCAAGTCATGTGAATTGTGCCAGCACTTTAGGAGGGAACTGCTTTCTGGCAGGCTGTTGTTTTTCCTTCTCAATGTAACTGAATGGAACGCAGTGGGACATGGGTTTTTACCTTTGAGTGCTGTTCTTAGATCGACCAGGCAGCTGTTATCTTGTGTTAGGGAGCTGTTATCTGGTTACCTTCCCATTTTTCTGTTGTTAGGCTGCTGGGGGGGGGGGGTGATATCACTCCAACTTGCAGTACAGCAGTAAAGAGTCATTGAAGTTTATCAGAGCGCAAGTCACATGACTTAGAGCAGATGTGAAATTGACAACATGTCTAGCCCCATGTCAGATTTCAAAAATGAAATATAAAAAAATCTGTTTGCTCTTTTGAGATATGGATTTCAATGCAGATTTCTTCTGGAGCAGCACTATTAACCGATGCATTTTGAAAGAAACATTTTTTCCCATGACAGTATCCCTTTAAGTTTCGAAAGGCATTTTCAATTAGGTAATGAAAACATGATGACTTGGGAATGCTGGCCTCCAAAATATTCTAAAAATATGCTCCCCTCAGTAACACCCTTCCAGAAAGCACTCAAAGCTTTTAGAAGAAATCAGCCAAGTAAACATGAAGTCTATTATGGAAGCCAAAAATTCTAGTTAATGCAAGAGTAGTGGGGGATTTTACACTCTACTTTCCATACAAACATCTCTCATTTTGCAGGTGGTTTCCCCATCTGCTTTTATTTTCAGTTTCAGAAAAAAAGGATAATACAATTTGTTTCACCGGCTGAAGTTTTACAGAAACACAAAGCATAAGGCGTTCTACTGCAGCAACACTTGTAGGCAGGTCCGGACTGAGAATAAAAATAGGCCCTGGCATTTCAGGTACAAAGAGGCCCAAACAGCTCCCACCAGCCCACTAAATACTGACTTTCTAGGGAACCTTTTAGCAGCCCCTCAGCATTTGCCAGAACCTACCAGTCCGGGCCTGCTTGTATGTCTTGGATGTCTCCTGGAAATAATCCTTTCTTAAATGGGATCTGTAGTGCTTATACAAAGGCTTCTCCCACTATATGTTACTACTACAACATTGCCATTCTGACACCCACAGCAGTGAAGCCTTTGGCAATACCAACACTGTTGTCATACAGCAAGTTGCAAATTCCTGCCTTAGCTTATAGTGACATGTAATATTTTGCCTCTGCCAAAAAAATAATGTGGAAAATTCTGAACATACTGTTGTGCCTGCTAATGATAAAGGAGACCTGAGTGTACCCAGCCTGACCTCAAATTGAATTAAAACCATGGATTATGAACTGATGCCTTGTTTAGTCACATAGCACACAGTATAATGTGCATGGGTCTTGAGTTCAACTAAAGCCAGGGCATTATCTGTAAGGAGTTTGTAAGTTCTCCCATTGTCTGTGTGGGTTCTTCCTGGTTCTCCACTGTCAGCAAGTAACACCCACACCTTTACTTTCCTGTTCCATTGAAATGCATAGCAATATCACCCCAAACCCTCTGAAGCAATGAGGGTGTGGTCAGGGCTGATCAGGGTCATAACAAGCAAAACAAAGATGCACTTACCCAGTGTAGCCAATATATACTGTGTAGGACAGCTGTAACACCCAACTTTGAACACTCGAGCATACTTGAGTATGCATCGTATAAGCTCTATAATGCACAAGACCAAAGTAAACCTTTAACTTTTCTAGAGTTTAAAGGAATTGTTCAGTATAAAAGTAAAAACTGGGTAAATAGACGGGCTGTGCAAAATAAAACATGTTTTCAATATAGTTAGTTAGGCAAAAATGTAATGTATAATGGCTGGAGTGACTGTAAATCTAACCTAACAGAACAGAATACTACTTCTTGCTTTTCAGCTCTTTTGTTTACACTGACTGGTTACCCTGGTTACCAGGCAGTAACCAATCAATGACTTGAGGGAGGGCCAGATGGGTCATAACTGTTGCTTTTGAATCTGAGCTGAATGCTGAGGATCAATTGCAAACTCACTGAACAGTTATGTCCCATGTGGCCCCCCCTCAAGTCGCTGACTTACTCAGATTTAGAGAGCTGAAAAGCAGGATGTTGTGTTGTATTCTGTTATGTGAGACATCCAGTCACTCCAGCTTTTATACATTACATATTTGGCTAACTAACTATATTAGAAACATTTTTTATTTTGCACAGCCTATCTATTTACCCAGTTTTTATTTTTACCCTGAACTGATCCTTTAAAAGAGAACTAAAGCCTAACAAAAGAAGTAGGCTGGATACCCCAGTAGCTCCCCATATTCTTTTCTGCTGATTCACTGAACATGCTCTATGTGGCTGAGCTTAGGGACCAACTCAAAATATACAGAACACATAGAATATAAATTTCAAAATATAAGGGTAATTAGTCATTACACAGATAATTACTATATGGCAGCACAGAAACCAGTGCAACTAGCCTCTGTCCTGTAGCATCATCTACCATTACAGGTTAACCTTATTTTCTGCTTAATAATTAGCAACGACCCCCAAGCTTAGCTTCTCAACATCTGCTCAGAGCCCACTCAGCATGTGAGTGTCGCAGACATTTTCAAAGTTCTCCTCTCAGCCAGTTGCTTCTTTTTTTAAATGAAATAGCAAAACATTACTCAATTACAGAAATATGCATCAGACCATTCTAAGGGGCAGATTTACAAAATTAGTGTGAAGAGATCGAAGTTCGATCGAATTTGATCGAATACTGATCGCGCAATTCGATATGCAAATTTGTCATCTTCGATCATAGAATACCGGATTATCGAATAGATGATCGAAGGATTTAAAATTTAAATTTAAAATGCCTACTTCGCCAGATTGAACCTACTGAATACCAATAGAAGCCTATGGAACCCCCCCCCCCCATAGGCTTCTTTTGCAAAGACTTTTTTCGAATACCATTCGTACCATCGAACGCCTCGTTTGTTCGAATCGTACAAATTTTTCGGAGGCTCGAAGGCAAAAGTACCATTTTTTTGTGAAATCGAACGATCGGTATCCGATCGTACGCTTTCATCGAGAAATCGAATATCGAGGAAATTAAAGCCTGAAACTATTCGATAAGCATTCGATAGTTGAATGCTTATCTAATTTCGAATGGATTCGTAGGATTTTATGTGAAAAATAGTAAATTTGCCCCTTGGTGTTGATCTTTCTTGGCTTAATTGGAAGGTTTTTAGCTTAATATGACGGGAGCTACACTACTTTATAACCTTATGTGTCTATTACAGGGCCAAAGGACAAATGAATGATGATTTAGTCATCCATGTGTTATACATACTAATACACAATGATAGGAACATACTGTAATCTTCAGCACTTAGGCTGGGTCTACACAACACTGATCTTGGCCTGCTCCTCTTCTGCTGCACTGCCTGCACTCGGAATTATTAACTTTGCTCAGGTGCAGGCAGATGTGGCAGATTTCAGCATAGAAATACAAGATTTTGCATTTCTCACTCACTGTGCCTGCAACACAACAGAAGAAGAGGAGTAGAGCTTTGGGGCATCTTTTCCTGCGGAGAATTTGTGTCATGTGACCCTAGCCTTACTTCATAGATAACATGGAACATGATTCATACTGGAACCTTAGGGCATGGTTACATACAAAGGAATACAAATGAAAATAATACATTATCTAACTCTGTGTGCTCTATTAGAAAACTGGTTTGGTAACTAACTTATATAACAACCATTAAGAACAAAAAGTTCTTATAAATAAAACAATGAAAAAGTAGCAGCTGAAATCCACTGCATCTGCAGCACAACAGAAGAGGCGAAGCTTTAGGGCATATTGGACTGCAGAGAATCTCTGTCATGAGGCCCTAGCCTTAGTTCATGGATAACATGGAACATGAAACATGCAGGAAGGAACCTTAGGGCATGGTTATGTACAATGGGATACAAATGAAAATAATACTAACTGTGTGCTCTATTAAAAAACTGGTTTGGTAACTAACGTATATAACTTAACCATCAAGGACAAAAAGTACTTATAAATGAAACAATGGAAAAAGTAGCACCAGAATAAGTATCATTGACTTAAATAAGCAGTTCTTCATCTTTCCCGGATTTGGAGTTTTTTTTTTTTAAATATACGGTATAACCTTTCAGTTGATTAAGCAGCTTTCATCTGCACACATAGAAAACAATTTTATAGATAGGGGTTCCTAAATTTGAGGTGCTTGCAACCCAGAGGGGGTCCAAATAGCTGAAGGGATAATGCATCAAGTATGCTAGCCAAAAAAGGTAAACTTTTTAGGGACAATTCTTATTTACTATGTTGGATGTCCCTGCTAGAAGATAATGGACTGTAACCTTATGAACTACAAGTAGGGCCTTCTTTGACAAAAAAGGAGGGCTTGAACCCAAAAATTCTAAGTATGTTATAGTTTGTTCAGTGTTAAATTGTTTTATTTGCCTTAACATTATGTTTCTACTGTTGTTTATTATTGTTATAGGGCTGCTGAATCTCAAGTCTAGAACAGTAGGTTCAATGTGTAAAATACATTTCTAGCCATATTAATTTTTTGGCTTTATTTTTTGTTTAAAGGGCAAGGAAAGGTAAAGGAATAAAATCCAATTTTTCCTTTCTTTAATGAAAAAGAAATCTATCTCCAATATACTTGAATTTAAAAATGTGTACCGTTTTTATAAGAGACCTGACTGTATGCAGTGACATTCTCCCTTCATTTACTGCTGTGGATAGGAATTGTTAGACGGTCCCTAACTTCTGGCAGAGAAACTTACTGCCTTACTTACCAGCCATACAGAACTCAAGCAGCTTTGCTTTTTGATCAATTATTACGATCCCTAAGAAGCCAAGACCACACTGAGCATGTGTATGTAGTCTAGTCTTGCAAACATGTATAACAAAGTTACAAGATGACAGCCCCCTGTGGCCAACTTTGAAAGCATAAATAATTTGTTTGATTAGGCTTGTGGTGCAGTAAGTTCATGTTTATGTTTAGTATACAAAATACAGCATTTCTAGCCTTCTTCTATTTTAGACTTTCCTTGCCCTTTAAACACTGTTAGGGGAATGTAATATTGGTCCATAACGCAAAAATTGTTCACAGTTCGTTTGCAATATGAATAAATGTTCACAAAGGGAAAAATTGCCTCACGCAAAAGTAGTATAGCAACTTCATTAAACACAACAGACCTAAGTTTAGAAAGCAGTCGCTTGTGGGGCACAGTATCAAGCGCTTTGGAAAAATCCAAATAGATCACATCTACTGCTCCTCCACTGTCCAGCATCTTGCTAACCTCTAGTGATGGGCGAATCTCACCCGTTTCGCTTCGCCGAAAAATTTGCGAATTTCCAGTGAAATTCGCGAATTGGGGAAAGAATTCGCGAAACGAGTCGCGTGTCATTTTTGACGCGCGTTGCGTCAATCGTGGCGCGTCGCTTCTGACGCGCGGCACGTCATTTCCGTCGCGTCATTTTCGGCATGCATCACTTTCTACGCGTCGCGTCAAAAACGACGCGCGACTCGTTTTTTTTTTGGCGAATTTTCGTTTGCAAATTTTTGTTGGTGTTTCGCGAATTTATTCGCTGCGAATTCGCCTCTGGCGAATAAATTCGCCCATCACTACTAACCTCATAATAAAAAGCAATCAAATTTGTCTGACATTATCTATCCTTCATAAAGCCATGCTGATTGCTGCCCATAATGCCATTCACTAGGAAAAATGTTTGAATGTGATCAAACTAGCCTACAATTGCCACGCTGAGATTGTAATCACTTTTTAAATACTGGAATGACATCAGCTTTTCTCCAATCCATAGGTACCATACCAGATGAAAGCGAATCTGAGAAAATGAGAAATAAAGGCAGGTCTAAAACTGAACTACAACTGGGGATGTATGCCATCTGGCCCTTGTGACACAATAATTTTCACTAAAGTTTTGTGAACCATATCCTGAGTCAGCCACTGACTAGTTTGAGCTGAGTGAACAGAGAACTATGACTCCTTTATTGTGTACATTGAAGAAAAGAACTGATTTAGCACATTTTCCTTTTCTATATCTGTTACAACCATACTGGTTCCTTTATTTAAAGGAGAAACACTCTCAACCTGTGTGTTTTCACTATTAATATAATTAAAAAACTTTTTGTGGTTAGTCTTAGCCTTTGCCGCAATGCACTCCTTATTTCCTAACTTTGCCTTCCAGATTGCGGTCAGTGTGTTACGGGTCAGTAACATGAAAAACCTAGCATGATGGGAAATATTTTGTGTTGTGCAAGAACTACATAATCCCATACAATATATATGCTGCATCATAATGTGTATTATTTTGTTATTACTACTTATTTATCTTAATGTGTGACCTATAGTTAAGAGGAAATGTCAGGGCGTTATGAGAAACGTATAGTCAAAGTCATGCCTCTCAAACTGTTATTTTCTGGCAGGAACAATACATTAACTGCATCAATAAGTGTGTTAACAGGAAAAACAAGATGCTTTAAGCTTCCAAGAAGAAAAATGTTCTATCTGGTCTTGTTCAGCTAAATACACTTCATCAGAGAACATTTTCCTTTCTGTACCTATAGTCAGCATGTGGATACTTAATCCAATGGAACAGGAACATGCAAAGAAAATGTACTTGCAGTTAATAATTTTTGTATATCTCAGTAATCTATATACTTAGTTATAATAAATTGGATTATGGGTTTCTTATTTGGAAAACATATCCATATACATATATAATAGGAAACACTAAAGGAAACTGCAAAGCAGAAGGAAAACAAGGAGAAGGAAAGGTTAAAACAAAGTACGTTTTATCAGAAAGGTCTATATAAATACAATAAAACCCTGAAAGTAATGCTGCTCTGAGTCGTCTGTCAAAAGAAACACCATGCTTCTTTCTTCTTATTGTGTACACATGGGCATCTGTATCAGACTTTCATCTTAAACCTCCAGGGCACAGGCTTGAGCATGCTCAGTTTGCTCCGCTCTCCCTTCTCTGCTGTAATCTGAGCCCTGAGCAATGAGCGAGCAGGGAAAGACTCAGGCAGGAAGTTATGTCACATCAAGCTAATTCAGCAGCTGCCATTCTAAACACACAGAAAAAGCTTTTAGAGCTCTTTACTCAAGTATGGCAAAGCATTCTACAGAATAAATATAGTGCTCTACCTTGTGCTATTGTGGCTGATTTATTGGAAATAAACTTGGTAGCTTTCCTTCTCTTTTAAGCAACCTAAACAAATGTTTTGATATGTCATTAAACACCCATGCATGCTCAGACAAAAGGGTGCCCAATAGTGATGTGTGGATCAACAAAAAGCAGTCGACCAGCACTTCTATTTACCTGACCTGCTTATCTCTGACATCAGGAAAGGGGACCGGGCAGTGGCAGTGATTGCCAAAAGCAGAAGCTGGCCCAATATGGTCTCCCGCTCAACCCACATCTGCCTACGACCCGCAAATAGGGCGTGGAAGTGGCCTGAACCAGCCTGATCCACAAGTCCTGCAGTTTTTTCGCTGCCCCCCCATATCACTAGTGCCCAATAAATATTTCTAAACAAGGGTCACATGGCAATACACCTCTTTGGAATGGCTCTAAAGTTGTGCTCACCTGCTGGCATGTAAAATTTGCACTTGTCTTGTTTCCTATTACCTAGGAAAATAAAGACAAAAAAACAGATATGTAATATCATGCCTAACTATTACATAAGGCATTCATCAGCAGGTTAGCGATTTACCCTACTGGTGTTGGCAACTTACTGACTGCTCTTTAGTGAGGTCAACAAACAGACCTTTGACCAATATGAAATCAAATCAAACTTATTCATGGGGTCAAAGATCAAGTAACATACCCATTGACTATGAAATGCCTTAGGCCACCATGTTATCTGACTTTTGTTCTAGCATTAAAGATTTACTTTATTATAGCAAAGAAATTATGTAATCCAATAACATTGCTAAAGATTTGTTTCAGTTGTACCTTGCTAAATATTGGGCAGTATTTATTTTCCCTTTGCTTACATTAAGTTTTCAACATCATTTCTCTGCTGCTATATTACAGTTATACATTTTTCTTCATACTTGTTTTTCAAGCATTTAATTAGTCATATAAGAGTAAGGTCGGTGAATCTAGATGCGTGCTGTTTTCATGTGGCTAAATGTATTGTGGCCTATAAATATTTAATAACTCCACTGGAAACTTGTTACAACTAAAGTGGAAAAATGTTCCAATAAACAATGGAAATACTAATGACTGGCTTTCTAATCATGTCTGGAAGTAAGCCACTCTGCTGCTGGGATTTTAGATTGATTGTTTCCCATAATAAAATCTTCTTATTATAGTCACAGAATTTCCATGCTTTTTTTAATTGTATTTGTTTTTTTGTCTACTTCACCTTTAAGGCACATCTATAATTTCCAAAATGATTAGCCTAACAGCCTTTGTTTCCAAACAAATATAAGTACTTTGTGTGTCATTATGTGCGTTGTGCTCATCATAACAGTGGCAGGCAAAATAAGTAGAACAAATCTATAAAAAGAATTCCAAGAAAAAAATAAAAACTTTTATAAAAATGTATTCATATGAAAGGTGATACATGCAAGGGGCATTCTATTTTTCAGGTTCTGAGGGAAGGTGATAGCAATTACAGTCATTTACATGTTCAGATTGGTACTTAAAAGGTACCTACTCCACCCAAAAAAAGGTTGCTTTGCAAAAAGAAAATGATATAATACATATAATCTGTATGTACATGAGTTAAATGTTTATAAATGTAATTGCTATTAACAGGACTATCTTTCTCTGACTATTTACATGCTCTGCACTACTTGCTCTGTAATGTTACAAGCCAGTTGATAACCCTATCAGAATTGACTTCTGGAGACTCAGGAGGTCAAACCATCCTCTCAGCAGCAGTACAATTAATGTCTATTAAAGGAATTGTTCAGTATAAAAGTAAAAACTGGGTAAATAAAAAATGTTTTCACTATAGTTAGTTAGCCAAAAATGTAATGTATAAAGGCTGGAGTGACTATAAGTCTAACATAACAGAACAGAACACTACTTATTGCTTTTCAGCTCTCTTTTGTTTACACTGACTGGTTACCCTGGTTACCAGGCAGTAACCAATCAGTGACTTGAGGGAGGACCACATGGGTCATAACTGTTGCTTTTGAATCTGAGCTGAATGCTGAGGAACAATTGCAAACTCACTGAACAGTTATGTACCATGTTGCCCCCCTTCAAGTCACTGACTTAGAGAGCTGAAAAGCTGGAAGTTGTCTTGTATTCTGTTATGTTAGACATCAACTCACTCTAACCTTTATATGTTACATTTTTGACAAACTAACTATATTAGAAAAAATTTTCATTGTTTAATAATTCCCTTGTTTTTTTTGAAGGGCTGCCTGGGTCAAAACTGCCTGCCTGGTTTTCCAGATTAAGAAAACCAGGCAGGATTCCCTATGACTGACACGGCCAACCCCAATCACTGATCACCACTTCATAGCCCACCCCTAATGTAATGGCCCTGCCTGGATTCAACCAGGCCAAAAAATGCAACCCTAGTTGTAGGTGAAGAACAGCTGGGTTGTCTCAAGCTGGGCAATTTGTGTTTCCTCAGACTGAGAACCCATCTTGCCTAAGGCTAAGGTCAGAAGACTGCAGATCTGCTCCTCCGCTGCTCCTCTGCTCCTGTTCTGTGGACACCTGGAACCATTGTCTCCACTCTGGAGCAGGCAGATGTGGTGGATTTTGGTGCCAAAACTTGACATTTTGCATTTCACACTGAAATCCTCGCTGCCTGAAGAAGAGGGAGAAGCCTGCTGAGAATCTGTATTGTCTGGCTCTAGCCTCAAACTCCAGGCCTGAATATAAAAGAACAGCGTTTGGTACTGTTCAGAGTTTGGGACAAATTGAATGAAAAGTAACAAGGAACAGTATAACAATATAAAAGCAGTGAGCCATAAAATTCCCTATGACTTCAGAAAGCCTTTATTTTCAGTAGCATTTTCTCTTGTGCTACACTGATTCTAGCTTTTTGGAAAAATGATTTTCTATTCTACTACAATTTTGGTGGGAACCAATGATTGTTGCAAGCCAACTATGCCCCCCCATAAATAGGAATGCATATGCATTACTGTGCATCGTTATTACTATAGTGTATTCAGGGGCAATGCTTTCTCTGTAACTTACGTAAATTAACAATAAAGGCATCCAGCAAACAGAAAGGATATATTCTCTTTACTCAGAAATGAAATGCACATACATGGGTACTCTTGGAAGCTGTGCATTTACTAGAATATCACAAAGCAAATGTTAAATTAAATCCAGCGTAGATAAATAAATATTGATAATTCTTTGAAGTCTATTATAATGAACTGTTATGGAAAATGAATGCTTGCTAATCATTAAGATTAAGGTTCACCACTAGGAACCATAAACAGGAATTATTTAATAAATACTTATGTTATTAGGTTAGAGATCAAGTAACTTCCCCATACTCTGAAAATCACTGATTATCCCTGTGTGCAATCTTACACATGCATTCGACCAACGCAAATTATGAGGGGATTGTGAATGAATCAAAACGAAGCGGGCGCAGGAATCACTATAGAATAGACTCACCATGTGGAGGGGTGGTCCATGCTTACCAGACCTTCAGCTCAGGGAGTGGCCCTATGCGTTTCATGCCTCAAGTGCATTTAGTCATGGGTACAAAATGCATAGAGCCACTGGAGATATTGAACTTTTAATGTAACGCTCCATAAACACTTTGTAACTTTGATGTTTGTGACCTTTGTGGAATATTCAGGAATACCCCCTGGTTCAATGCATTGTGTTTTTAAAAACTGTTTTTAAAAGCTGTAAATAAGGCTCAGTAAATGAATGTTGCATATCTTGTTAAATTTAGAGAAAAACAATACAAAAATCCAGTTACTTTGTATTGATCTAATGTGAGATCCAGTCAAAGTACACAGTAATTAATATCCAGCCAATATAATACATATTTAAAGAAAAATCCATGAAAAATACAGGAATAAGAGATAATACAGTAAGCATATGCATTCTCACTGGAAGTACAACTCTGATTCTGGCTGAGACTATATGGGTGGGGTATTGTTGTCAAAGGTGCAAAAACTGCCTAACAAAAAAATAACAGTAAAGGCTGTTTTCCATTATTGTTGCAAAATTTGCGACTTCTGAGCTGAACCTTGACATACTACAGGTATGGGATCTGTTATCCAGAAACCCGTTATCCAGAAAGCTCCCAAATACATGAAGGTCATCTCCTATAGGCACCATTTTATCTAAAAATAATCTAATATTTTTTTAAAAGATTCCCTTTCACTCTGTAATAATTAAACAGTTCCTTGATCTTGATTCAAACTTACTGGAGGCAACACCAGCCCATTGGGTTTATTTATAGTTGAAATATTTTTTTTAGTAGATGGTATAAAGATACAAATTATGCAAAGATCTCTTATCCAGAAAACCCCAGATTCCAAGCATTGCAGATAACAGGTCCCAAATATGTACTAGGCGTTCACCATCAAACAACTAGTTGTTTTCAGATAGATCACCAGAAATAATGACTTTTTCCAATTACTGTCTATTTTCTATTTGTAACCGTTTTTCTAATATTGAAGTGTAAAGTGTCATTTTTCAGACCCCCCCCCCCCCCAACTGTTCTGAACTGATATTTTAATGGATACGTTTCTTATCTTTGTACCTGCTGAGCAGAGTCTCTGGGTTTCATTACAGGCTGATGTTAGAATTGATACAATAGTTGCTAATACTAAAGAGATGCTGCTGAGAAATGTATCAACTAAATGTTGCAAAATTGTATCAGTTTAGAGTCTGCACCTGAATTACTGAGCTGCCAGACTCAAACACCACAGACACCAACTTTCTACTTTAAAGGGCAAGGAAAGTCTAAAATAGAATAAAGCTGTAAATGCTGTGTTTTGAATACTAAACATGAACTTACTGCACCACAAGCCTAATCAAACAAATGATTTATGCTTTCAAAGTTGCCCACAGGGGGCTGTCATCTTGTAACTTTGTTATACATCTTTGCAAGACTAGACTACATACACATGCTCAGTGTGGTCTGGGCTTCTTAGGGATCGTCCTAAATTATCATACAACAAAGCTGCTTGAGTTCTGCATGGCTGGTAAGTAAGGCATGGGCTACCCCTGTTGTTCATAAGTATGATTGTTTCCTTGCCAGAAGTTAAGGACCATCAGCAAATTCCTATCCACAGCACTAAATGAAGGGAGAATTTCACTGCATACAGTCAGGTTTCTTATAAAAACAGTACACATTTTTTTAATTAAAGTATATTGAAGATAGATTTCTTTTTCATTAAAGAAAGTAAAAATGGGATTTTATTTCTTTGCCTTTCCTTGCCCTTTAAACTTAGATTTTGGACAAACAATGAAAGATAAATAATGGAAAGTAATTGAAAAAAAAGTCTTTATTTCTGAGGAACGATTTGAAAATAACTGAACAGAAAAAAATGTTTGGAAGGTGAACAACCCCTTTAACTATGGTCAGTATTTTATACTTTATATTATTGTCAAGCTGCCATTGGCAACATTTTCCCTGCAATAATATTACTGAAGGTGCTTTGCAATGTAGAAGGCAGTTCTTGCTATTGGTATTTCTACCTTGTGTATGGCTTAACACCTTCTTACTTTTTTTATTTATTAACCTTATCTATTTCTCTACATTGTATGATTAGGACAAAAACAAACTGCATTTATATTCCTGCTACATATAAAGCGTACGTTCATGCTTCTGATGTCAGAGCATATGCAGTCTTGTAGGGGTAAAAATACATTTTGTGTCATTCATAAGAATAGCAATATAAATTCATTGTGTGAAGTGCATCACTGGAAATTGCTAAATTTATCTTGCAGCAGATCCTGAATCGAAAGTGGAAAAAAAAACACTGCTACCGTCTTCCTGAATCCATTTGAACTGTCGAATAATGACATTCTTCCACTTATGTAAATTGTACCCACGCCCACCTACTGAAACCTAATATAGTTTCCTATGCATGTTAGGCAGCGAGTAAATGAACTTGAATATTTCTATAAATGTGCAGGCTTACATCACAAACAAGGCATCAATCATTTTTCTTAGAAGGCTTCTAAAATAATCTGAGTATTCTGTACATTGACGCTTTTCACAGAAGATAAAAGTAATTTGCAAAGTGCATCATTTTGTCATTCGTTTAGTCTGTTCTGATGAATAGCATGCAAGTGCACATATGGACTCTAAGGCTAGGGACAGACAGGGAGATTCGGGGAGATTCGGGGAGATTCGGGGAGATTCTGTCGCCTGGCGTTTAATAGCAGGCGACAATCTCCCCGAACGTCCTTCTCCCTGTCCGTCGCTAGTTGAAATGACAAAGTGCCAGCGCTGTGCACACCTTACTTCGTGAGGAAACTTCGGGCAATCTCGGAAATCGCTGCGCCACGTGTGCACAGCGCGGGCGCTTTGTCATTTCAACTAGCGACGGACAGGGAGAAGGAAGTTCGGGGAGATTGTCGCCTGCTATTAAACGCCAGGCGACAGAATCTCCCCGAATCTCCCTGTCTGTCCCCTAAGGTGGCCACAGACATGCAGATTACCTGCAATATCGGATGAACGATCAGATGTCCCCATCTCCCGGTGTGCCACTAACCTTCAGATAAGCCAATGTTCTGCCCTGACAGCAATCGTACGAAAGTTTATGTCTGACAAAGCTGGTGACAGTCTCCCACTGAAAATCATAAGTTCGGAAATACATGCAGAGATATTATCGGCAGCCGACAGAAATCTTCTAACCTGTCCGATCGACTGAACGACCTATCACCATGTCACAAAAAAATGCCAGGACTCTACACACAGTGTGAAAATCGTACAATTATATCTGTATGTTTATGGCCAGCTTAAGGAACCTTGGACCTATCACCTGCCTGGACATCCTGCCAGTTCTAGGAATACACTTATGGTTGCACAATGAAAATTAAGTCATTTAAACACAAATACAGGGTAAATTGTGTGAGCCACAACTCATCTTTGCTTTAATATAACCAACTATAATTTGCATTATAGACGAATTTCATGCAAGTTGGAGTATTTGCACCTGCAGTTCCTGGAATTCTTAAAGGAAAACTATACCCCCAAAAATTAATACAGATAGTTTATATCAAATTAAGTGACATATTAAAGAATCTTGCCAAACTGGAATACATATTTAAGTAAATATTGCACTTTTACATCTCTTGCCTTGAACCACCTTTTCGTGATGGTCTGTGTGCTGCCTCAGAGATCACCTGACCAGAAATATTTCAACTCTAACTGTAACAGGAAGAAGTGTGGAAGCAAAAGACACAACTCTGTCTGTTAA
This sequence comes from Xenopus borealis, assembly GCA_024363595.1. NCBI lineage: Eukaryota > Metazoa > Chordata > Amphibia > Anura > Pipidae > Xenopus > Xenopus borealis. The sequence continues at coordinate 124,012,073 of CM044432.1, read as the reverse complement.
TTGGCTCATGTGACCTAACTTTATAGTTTGTTTGGTATGTTTGTGTGCACCGTTGAATCATACGATCCCAGGAGGCTGTCCTTATTTTTTAAAATGGCAATTTTCTATTTATGATTACCCAATAGCACATGCTATTAAAAAAGTGTATTATAATGAAAATGGTTTATTTACATGAAGTAGGGTTTTACATATATGATGTCTTGGGCAATATCTTTCTATAGAGACCTACATTGTTTGGGGGGTATAGTTTTCCTTTAAGGAAATGCACATTAGGCATTCCACCTGCTGGCCTGGATCCATGATATTTGATGATCGACTGTGCTGTGGGCAACATGGCAGAACTAAAATCTCAGGGTTATAAGGCATGAAGCTTTGCGATACCACCTACTTGTGGGTTTTATCATCAGCTTGAAAATATAAGAAGAAAACTCATGAATAGTTGCCCTTTGATTTGCACAACCTATGGATCACCTGACATCAGTTGAGAATGATTCAAACAACTAGAATATTACTATTATTAGTGATAATTTTATTTATGCTTTTTTCCTGGTGGCTATTTGCATGATGCTATTAAACTGTCCGCTATTATTTGTTTCCCCTATGGACTCTTAAATCTACCTCTGGCATCCTAAATCACATCCAACACCACCCCTGCTTGGAAATGTTTTTTGCAGGAATCAAGAGTAAATAGATTCAGAGTTCAGACCAAAGAATGTTTTGAAGCTTTGACTTCTAAAGTAAACAGGGAAGGAGATGATTAAAATTTTTTTAAAAGAAATAGGTAAAAGTTTAACCATAACATTTATTGTGTTTACTGATCAGAGGTGAGAAAATGTTGTTAGAAATCCTATCTATGATCCTTCAAATAAGGTGCAGACGTGCGTCATCATCCGGCATGTCTGCATTAATGCTATTCATATTCTGATCTCATTTACAGCATCCAATAATATTTACCATATGCAAACACAAGGCAGTGCCGCAACTGCTCTAGCTGCAATTGCACTGTATGTTCTGGTTCTTTTAGAGACCTGTGTGTTCTGATGTGTAGAAGTGAAGTCTTTTACAAATCCAATATAAGCGAATTAAGAACAAGGAGAGATGGAAAAGATAGTGGCACTGCTCAAACAGAACTTCGGGCAGGCGCATTTTTGAATGAATAGGAACACCAGCCTAGCATAGCAGTTAGCAACTGGAATCACTGGGAACTGAAATCTGTAAATCTGTAATAGAATGAAAAAAGCATTTGTGCGTCAATTTTCACCCACAATATTTTCAGCAAAATTCTAATCTACGTTCTCTGAAGCTCAGGTTTATGATTTATAAATGTGTGTCACAAAGTAGCCAATGAGCTAGCTCCTGCATGGAAAGAACGGCTCAACCTTGACTTTTCCCTTAGTTTCTGTCTCTTCCATCTCCTAACCTTTACCACAGTTGGATTTGTTTATATATCTATCATAATATTTAGAATTATGCAGTGTCTACTTCTGTTATTCAAAATGTGCTTCATGCCTCTCAGCTGTCACTTGCCATGGGGCTATTGACCAGTGTATTTGACTGCAAAGCACAGAACAAATTTTCTAACCTGTCCGATCGGCATGGCCCTACTAATATCGGGACACTCCAAACACGATCCGAAAATCGTACGAATCCAGGATTGCAGGTTGCATCTATGGCCAGCTTTAGCTAGAGACTTCAGCTCTGACATCTCAGGAGGCAAAAACCTCCTTGGTATTTGGACGTTTGCATCACATCCCAAATGTAGCAGTGTAGCAGCAACAACACCTGTCTCTATGCATGAGGAACAGGCTGAAAGAGACATGTAGCCATCCTCCTGTCCCCTAAGTTGCACACCATTCAGATGCACAAATAAGGGATTGCCAACGGCAAGTATTGTCCATATGGCCCTGCTGTAAAGACAACTCTGCCTTAGCACCCATCACCTCTGTGCTCTGCCCCTAGCGGTGGTATCTTAATCTGGTTCTAGGTGCAGAATTCAGCAATGCCCCAGATGCACATTTTGGACAAAGCTACCCTAACATGCTTAGATTTGGTTGTGCAGTTTGGTTGATTTGGATAATACTATCCAACTATGTTGGCATGTATGCCAGCTCAGGGGGCAGTTCTGATGGACTGTCTTCATTTAATTAAATATTTTATTTCAATTTCACTGGTCCATCAGACAAGGACCTTTGCACTATGGATTTTATAAACTGCCTGATACATATTCATATCTGTCAGGAAGGCCATTGGAAGGGATCCAAACACGGTCAATAAGCCAAAGTCTGTCTGCAGGGGCAGGTTTTAGACCAGCACAAAGTTTTGTTAGTTAATGAATGAGCCCTAAAGCATTGTAATTTCTGCTCTTCCTAATGTTATGTTACACAAGCAGCCTCATTTGTAGATTACTGAAAATTAATTTCAATTTTTTAAAAGCTATAATAAAGCTATAAATAAAGCACTACATTTACAGCCAGAATAATAATCTGCCTTGGTTGGTAAAATGATTTCTTTAAAAAAATATCTCTCATGGAAACACACAGGCATTGTCGAGACCAGACCAGACAGAGGTTTGAATGCAATCTGTGTCTGCTGTGAGCACATAAATGGGCAGGAAGTACTTTCAGATCTTTCCATACTTGGACTTTGAATCACTGTGCTCACATTATAAAACCAGCCCAATAGTCCAACACACATGATGTAACGGCAGAGAAATCACACTGTGCTTACTTAACATGCAAAACCACGCTCTTTGTGCAGATTTAATGACAGGAGAGAAGGAATGCGAGGGAGAAAAAGCAAGGCAACTAGTGTAAGAGCCTAAGTTAAACAGCAGTCCCTCTGCAATGTGATTGTTCTATCCTCCCGCACTGTGACTCAGCAATCTCCTACTGCCCTGTGACTTTGTCTTACCTTTTGCCTGATAGCTGTGCAATGCACATTATACACCCCTGTGACTCTGCAATACCTACTGCCTTGTGACTCTGTCATGACTCTGTCATATCATCCTGTGACTGTGCCAAACCTTGTGCCTTTTAAACTGACCATACCCCCTGCCTTATGACTGTGCCCTTCTTTCCTACCCTGTCTTCGTCTTTGACCTCCTGCCCCATGGCTCTGCCATTATATTTTCCCACACCGTGACTGTTTAATGAACTTTTCTCAAGTAGCTATTTCTAAAGGTTTAGTTTTTTTGGGTAGAAAACACAGAGAGCAACCATTCTCATTAAAAACAGGCATTATCGATAGATGGCACCATGGAAATTGCAGTTCTAATGTCACACTCATGTCTGAGGAAAAAGAAGCAAATGAGCATATCTGCAGATACGCAGATTGTTCTGAGCATACACAATTAACTATAAGCCTAATTTACAAAATACAGTGCAGGGTCCAAAATGGTCCAAACCACCATGTTTTTTTGCATGTTTGCATCCTGCCCTGCACACTGCAGAATATCTGAAGATCTATGTACTTCATAAGAGAGCCCAAACATGTCATTCAAAAGTATGTATGGATGTATATTTTTATTTGTGTAGCACTCCTTTAGGGCAAAGCACTGTACAGCAACAATAAATTAGTAGTAACAAACAAGGGTTCACTGCATTAATAAGTAACAATAAGTGCATTATTAGAAATACAATTCACATAAATATAAAATATAATTACAATAAAGATTAAGTGCTCAGTGTCAAGGAGACAAAAGGATGGAGGACCCTACCTCGTGGGGCTTACAGTCTAAATGGGAGGGTAACTTACATACACAATTTGAAGTGCAAATTGTTATGTTTTGGCAGTCGAGGATGAGGATGGTATAACAGTGCTTTATTATCAAGTTCATGCAGTCATTACACAACAGCATTACTTCCTACTTTCACTTTCCAAGCTGTACAGAAAGTCATGTGTATCTGCACAACACAAGGAATGTGCACAGTGACACCCGCAGACCATTTGTATGAACACCACACAAATTAAAGAGCACCAGTGGGCACAGGGTGTAAAAGTACATTTGCAGAGGGTACATGACAGCCCTGTAAGAGTATGGATGCCTTGAGCCGGTACTGTGGTCAACATTGCACACCATATTTTTAATCTGGCACAAGGTGTAGAATGCAGCAAGATCCTGGGCACAAGTTCTTTTTGAACGAGCATTAAAGGACTGCCAATTTGCACCCCTTATTGCTCTAGCACTGTGGTGTAACAGAGAGCCCTATGTACTGCAGCTCTGGACTTACACTCCCTCCACCCAGCTGGGCAGACATGAAAAGGTAAGAGAGTAGTTGGGGAGGGGGATTTCCTTAAAGGGATATTGTGATTGGAAAATGTTTTCTTGTTTATTTAAAATGCATTAGTTAATAGTGCTGTTCCAGCAGACCTCTGCACTGAAATCCATTTTTCAAAAGAGCAAACTCATTTCATTTTGAAATCTAACATGGGGATAGACATATTGTCAGTTTCCATGGTGCACCCAGTCATGTGACTTCTGATACACTTTAGTCACTCTTTACTGCTGCACTGCAAGTTGGAAACATTAAATGGAAACATTACACTTTGCAAAATCCGCAAGTCTGTCAGCACTGGAGCCAACACAAGGGTTCTGCTCATAAAAGATGAAGAAGGATATTGCTTAGGTAGAGGCTGAAATTATCTTGCGGACTGCAGCAGGCTGATTTTACTTTTATGTTTTGACTCTGCATTCAGCATAAAGATAAATACATTATCACAGCTTGTAATTGCATTATAAAAAGTCCATAGGTGTGTTCCTTTGCCTGCTGAAGTGATAATTAACAGATTTCTAGTTTCAAAAATATCTAGAAAAAAAAGTGGACAAGGGTTTTTCCTAATGAAGACAGGTGCAATGAATTCAAGAGAGGGAGGAGTTCCTACACACCACAGGGCAAGCAGTTTCTTTGTTTTGTATGGAGTTGCATAATGCACTGATATATGTTATTGGAGCTCTTGGCACAGTTGCATAATGCTTTCTGATGAATGCAAATAAGTTGTATAGACTAGGAAGGGGATCAGCTAAACTTGCCTATTATACTGAATTAAATGGATATAATACAGGATATTAGCAAAACTAGGGATTTGGTCTTCACTGACTACAATTAGGAAGTTGAAAAAGAGAACATTTTGCAAAATGCATCAAAGTCAATGGACTTGCTCTAAATTAAAGTCAATGGCTGTTTTTTCTTATGGCGACATTTTGCCCTAATGAATTAAAGTCAATGGGTGTTTTTTCTTTTGGTAGACTTTTGTCATAATGCATTAAAGTCAATGGGTGTTTTTTCTTATGGTCACGTTTTTGTCCAAATGCATTAAATTCAATGGGTGTTTTTTCATATGGGTATTTTTCTCCCATATGTTATTATTCCGTGGCAAATTTGCACATGGCAAAATTCTCTCATCACTTTATATAGGTTGAACCCTGTAACTAGATTTTGATTGTCCTGCAGGAAGTAAACAGAGCATGGACTCTTCAGAATATGATTATAAACAAAGTGACCATAAATGGGCAGATTAGGCAGATTAGACCTATTAGGCAATTTTCTGTATGGGGTCTTTTGATGGGCCTCCCCGACCAATAGTTGGCCAAAAATTAGGCAGATATTGATTTGGCAGGTTTGATTTTCCTTTGTCCTGTCAGTCCCATTGTTGTAATCCTATTGATTGGCAAAAATGATCGGATTAGCCTGATATTGCCCTGCCTTAAGTAGACATGTTGGGGGGAAAACTCACTCATTTGTTGACTTGTAATGTGTATGGCCACTTTAACAAGCAGTTGCTGTGGGTGAAGCAGAAAGTGGCAGGATGGTGCATGGAGCCTCTAAATATCTTTATAGATATCCTGCAAGTTTTGTCACGCATGGATTCACAGAAAAATTCTGCCTCATACCACTGGTGAATATTTTCACCACAAAAATGCTAATTGATCCCAATGTATTTTGTGCTGAAAAAGGTTGCGTGGACTGACCTCAATGCATAATTTCACATTGGTTTTGTGTATTTTTCTGGAAGCAGGTTTAGATCATCACTAACCACTGCTAACACATGTATCCAAGATTAAAGGTTTTATCCTTGCAAAAAAGGTGTGACAGCCTGAAATACAGCAGCATTATTCTATGCTGCATATTAGCACCTGTACTGTTATGTTATTTATATTTCATTATATTACTTTATAAATTCAGCTAGTACAGTAAATGTTACCAATATTTCCCATAAACTGGATAAGCATGGAACAGCAAAGTACAAAACATCTTATCCTATACGTGTGTACAAGGATTGACAAGCAACATTTCTTATTTTGAGCTTTAAACTGGTATGGATCAAGAATTTAGTTGTACAAACTTAGAAACTATATATTAGGATCAATATTCAACAGGTACACTTTTCCCATACTGTTCGGAAATTCTTCAGTGACATGTCTATTAATCAGCTGAAATTGCTTTTCTATATTCCTGACGTACTTATCTACATTGCAATTGTAACGATTTCTCTTTCAAGCTGTTTATTCCAAATCTATTTAAGCAACAATACATTTTGTACCTTGACAAAAATGTGCTATTTTAATCTAAAACTGAAATGAATTGCATGAACATAGGGATCAGGATGCATGATCGGATTGGTTGCTGAATTCTATTACTAAACAAGAAAAAACAGCTTTTAATGCATGGGGGTCTTAATGAGGCATAAATACCTGTGTGTCTAAGAGTCTGTATAGTGTACAAATGGATGCTGGGACTTGTATAGCAAGAGGTCAGTTATTGAAGGGATAGTTGAAAATAAACCCTTCCTATTGAATATATCTACAACCAGCATCAGACAGGGCATGGGTCAAAAACACTTTGAAATGTCACAAGAAACCCTCCAGAAATGTTAAGAGATGTACCCCAATGACAATAATTTGTTGCTGGAGGGGGTGGTATATGGCCTTCGACTTCCAGTGGGCACCAAAATAGTACCATTGGCTTAAGTTATTAAGATGAAAACACATAAGCAAACTCCAAAAGGCAGCCAGAGTCATCCATTGTCAACCAAAATGACAAGTATCTTCTCATTTTTAGAAGTAGAGGTCTACACATAGTTGCATTACTGCTGTGTTTACACGATCCTTGGACAAAAGAAGAATTACATTTACAAAATACTCAACTCATATGATGTATGTGTATGGGTACTGCTCGCTGCACATACTGTACTAATAACATGTACATTACTTTGGCCATCAGTTCTAAGAGGAGCAGGTGATGAGACATGAACATGCACATTATTAATATGTGTAGTTGTGGTAAATGTTCAGCCTCTGTAGCTTTAGTTGAGAATATTCCTTGGGACCATGAATATGTCACTTAATCTCCTTGTGTTATACTGTACATGTACACTTTACTGTATGTACATATACTGTGTAGGAAAGTCTGTTTTTCCAAAAAAAAGGCAACAACCACATAAATTCCCCATTTCATTAATAGAGTAAAAGCAAATTTTGAGAACTGATTTTTGCTTAAGAGGAGATTCTGGGAGATAAGTCACCCCAGCAACAAATCGCCTCTTCTTTTGGGCAACTAATCTCCCCGAAACGCTTCCCCCTGTCTTGCACCGGCTAAAATGAAAATCGCCTGCAGCAATTCACACGCGGCGCTACATTTTCCAAAATCACCCGAAGTTGCCTCATGAAGTGGCGTGTGAATTGCCGTAGGCGATTTTAGTTTTAGCCGGCGCAAGACAGGGGTAATCGGTTAAGGGAGATTAGTCGCCCAGAAGACAAGGCGATTTGTCGCTGGGGTGACAAATCCCCCCGAATCTTCTTGTGTAGACCTGCCCTAATAGAACATTGAAAAAAATATCTTTTATAAGCCAGGGATTAAATATCAGATGTTCTTCCCTGGTGCAGGTAGTGCAGGAGCCCTGGGGCTCATTCTATTTTGGCAAACATATTGAAAAATGGGCTCCTAAAAGAGGGGTCTTCCACTTCCATGACTTAATCACTGGTCACTAGGCTTGCATAGGGCCCTAGAGTTATTTTATACAATAGACCTTGCATAACCTACTGAAGGGAATGGGACATTGATGAGCACATTAATAAAGTGTTGAAAAATACACAAACAATTTTCTCAAGGTAGCTATTATTTGTTGCTTATGAATTTTATATATATATATATATATATATATATATATATATACATATATGTATAACATTCCCACATTGTATATGCTATCTGTTATGGCAACTGCTTATAGCTTTATGAATTGATTTAATTATATCTTTTTAAATGGAGTTAATTCTGCTGCATTAAAATACCAATATAATTGTACTCTGTCACCTCTGAACATCAAAAAAGTTAACAAAAATGCTTAAGAAAAGTTCCATTATGTCTTCAAAAGAATTTACAAAGAAAAAATGTTAAAAATGAATTCCAGTAGGAGGCGATAGCTCCCTTAAGAGAGAAAGCATTTCACTATTTTTGTGTCCTTTCTTTGTACAAGGTTCATAGCAGCAAAAGAGTTCAGATCTGTATAAATTAATATTAAACTTGGTTAAAAGCATTCATATGATTGCCTCTTCCCCCCTGGGGAATTTCGATTTAAAGGACTAAATATAAACTAAATACTTGCCTTTAGCACAAGCTGCTAGCATAAATCCAGGACATTTCCAGTTACAGCCACTTACAGTAGAGTCTCACACTTTCAGGGAAACTGTATTCAAAGGAAAAAGGAAAGTATAAATAAGGGACCTCAGGGTCTAGGACAGTTATGTACTCCTATTCTGCTGTTATTATGTGCATGAACAAAAAAGCATCCAGAATTACAGTGGTACTAAAATCCCACTCTAGAAATGACTGGGCTCCACAGCAATTTATTTCTCAGGCCCCAAAAATGTCTAGAGACTGACCTTTATGATGCAAAATTATTATTCTAGCTTGTGATGATGCACTTACAGAATGTTTTTTTCCATTTGAGGGAAATTTGCTAGCATACTTGGAATGTATTAGTTTTGCAGTAACGTATAGCACCAATCAGGCCTTTGCTTTCAGTATATCTATAACCAGAATGCTAAAAGCTCATTGTTAACTGGTGGCTATGGGTTGATTTTTCTTGATGCAGAATTGCACCTGCGCTAGTAAATCTTTCTAGGTTAAACATTGGAAAGCAACTTATTGAAAAAAAAAAAAAAACTTTAATTAAAAAAATCTTTAATGCCAAAATAGTTTCCATTATCTTTTTACTGTCTTTTTTATTGTCCTGCATTAGCATTTAATTGTCATATAGTTCAAAACAGCAGCATTCATAATGATTTATAAAAAGCCCGGGGAAAATAATCCAATCCCCTTTTATAAACTAAATCTGGCAGATGTACTTAAAAAAAAAAAGGAATCCAGCAGTAATGTAATACAGTGCAAAAACTAGCAGAACCCACTTTCATCTAAAGACCCAGGGCAAATAAGGCCATGGAAAGCCCTAACTCTGCATGGGATGTGTATGCTTTCAGCCCTGATGCATTGAGGGTTGTAAAACAAACGTTCAGTGTTAAATCTGCCCCTAACTCCAGCTGGCTCCTGTTCTACAAATGCAGAAACTAGGCGGAGCACTGACTCCAGTTCAACATAGTTACAAAGGGTGTATAATTAATAAGCGTGTGTGTCTTTCCTTTTGTGATGTGGTTCAGGGACATTCCATTTAAACCTCCTAGAAAACTGGAAGCAGCTTCTACATCAGGGCGTTGCTTCTATTTTAAGAAAGGAGTCAACTTGAAGTGGTTATTCTTATACATCGTCGCTATAAACGCATCAAAAGCAGTCTAATTATATCTGTAGGCTTTGGATTGGAATAAACTCGGCATAGTTTCGGCCCCCGGCGGCACGGTTTGAATTCGAAGAAAAGAAAATACTACTAGTGCTACTAAACATTCTATTGTGACAATGAAAGCCAGAATGACTGGCTCCTTTTATAGAAATCTTGCACAAAGAAATTAAAAAGTACACTAAATCTGTCACAAACACAATTCAGGCATATGGTTTCCAACCCATTGTTCTGCTGCTCTCAGAAACTATTTTTAGCTGCTGTTTTTATTTTTATAGCAGAAAGGCAAGGCTGCAAACATGCCAGCATCCAGCTAGTGCACACTACAACATGTTGCAACCCTTAAATGGGAATGCTGGGAAATATGGTTTCAATATCCAGAAGTTCATGAGTTTGGAAACTATTTTAAGAGGTGCCTATAATCATAATAATAATAATGGTGTATATTGGGTTTTTATTATAAATCTTGGATACTGTACACCTGTTTTTTTTTGGGGGGGGGGGGTTAATGAACATTTCATTTTATTCTTAATGGCTCTGTATACATACAGACCAATATGTAGGGCCTGAGTAATAAAGACAGAATATGTAACATTGTAACATAAAGGTAAGCTTACTTGTACCTGCATTTGTATAAATGCCCAGTGTTGGACTGGGGTGACTGGGTCCCACCAGGGCTGTGACCTCACAGTAAATACCTGCATCGGGACCCACGGAACACCCATAAAATAGTTGGTGTCTGGATTACAGAAACCACCCTCCCCTGTTATGTGGCTAATTTTCTCTTTTACCCGGTACCCCAGCTTTGTGGGTCCTGGCTTTGAAGGAAATTTGATTTATTGAGGGCTGGGTAAATTGGGGAATATATGGGGGGCAAATTGCGGTTTGCAGGTAGCAGGTTGCAAGTTTGGGTTGAGTACAGGTCTCAGAAATGGACTGGTGCAAGACTGTACCTCACGGGCACCCCACCCCAGTCACAAAACCTACACCTAACACTCACCCTGATGCTGCATACCTTTTACTTGCAGCCACAATCAGGGGTGGGGAAGGAGCAGGGAGTGGGCCAGGGTTTTCCATGTATCACACTCTGTTACCACCTGCATTAGGGCCATAATGGGCCCTAATTTCTTTGGGTCAGACAGGAGACAAATTCCCACAATTTCTAAAATGCCATGGATTGTCCTCAGTGGCTGTAACATTAAGAAAAAAGCCCTGTGGTTGCAGTAAGATGTGTCACCTTCAAATGCTACAGGCACTGTCCCCTAAGCAACAGTATATCCATATCTTATTGATGGCTAACAAATTATCTATAGACTGCTCCGCAATGCTGTAAATGGTGAACATATAAACACTTTGAGCTTATCACAGGAGCTCCTCTACTGGCAGTCTGTAATTACCCTAATACTCTAATATGTAGCCAGCTACTCAGCTACTAAACTAACTACCTCAGCGAGAGCTACCAGTACTATGTGGTAGGTTTTAAGTTTTAAAGTGGTGCAGGCAATTTGGTTATGGAGGAAATCAGGGATGGAGAACTAAAGAGAACATAAGCCTAAACTTAATACAATTAAAATGCAACTATGCAGAGAAGGAAGGTCTCATGTGAGGTGCATTGTAGTGAAGGGTGTTTAAGGTTTGCAGAATGGTTTTCCTTTGCTTAACAGAGAACCTTCATAAAGGTATTACCAGAGATATCAGTGTGGCCAATATTCCTAGGTGGTCAGCGTCTCTCGCCTCTTCCCCTCCTCCTCTTCTGGCTTCAGTGACAAATTGCTGTTTCCTTCAGTATAGCTTTACCAGGTCAACACAAGGTTAAGGCTAAATTATATGGACTCAAGGTGATGGGTCATTTGAGAATTCTCCCGGCTGTGGAGCAAGCCTTGAATAAATCAGGCTATAGACATCATTCTTTGCAAGGGTCCTTCAGGAAACAGTCATCAGCTGACCTACATGTGACAGGGGCTGCAACTCCCTCTCTTCTCTTGTGAGCTCAACAAGGGCCTTTGGTCACCCCTATTAAATAAGATTAAAAGAGAGTGCTGAAATGTGTGGGCAGATTTAATAAAGAAGTGTATATTAGTGAGTTTAGCACAATTGTCACCCGCCCACATAAAATGGAGCCACTTAAAGTGAAGGTATAATAAAGTGAACTAATGATTAATGTTGTTTATAGAGGGATCCTATTTCTAAATGTTTTTAAAACAACTAAATGAATGTCTTTAAATTCTCATTTTTAACTACAGGTATAGGACCTGTTATCCAGAATGTTTGGGACGTGGGGGTTTCTGGATAATGGATATTCCCGTAATTTGTATCATCATACCTTAAAGGGATCCTGTCATGGGAAAATGCATCAATTAATAGTGCTGTTCCAGAAGAATTATGCATTGAAATCGATTTCTCAAAAGGGCAAACAGATTTTTTTTATATTTCATTTTGAAATGTGACATGGGGCCAGACATTTTGTCAATTTCCCAGCTGCCCCAAGTCATGTGACTTGTGCTATGATAAACTTCAATCACTCTTTACTGCTGTACTGCAAGTTGGAGTGATATCACCCCCTCCCTCCCCCACCCATCAGCCTAACAACAGAACAATGAGAAGTTAAACAGATAACAGCTCCCTAACACAAGAACAGCTGCCTGGTAGATTTAAGAACTTGACAAAATGGCGAGTCCCATGTTAGATTTCAAAACTGACATAAAAAAATCTGTTTGTTCTTTTGAGAAATGGATTTCAGTGCAGAAGTCTGCTGGAGCAGCACTATTAACTTATGCGTTTGTTAAAAAAAAACATGTTTTCCCATGACAGTTTCCCTTTAATTCTACTAGAATATCATATTAACATTAATGACACCCAATCAGCCGTGTTGCTTCCAGTAAGGATTATTTGTTTGGATCAAGTACAAAGCACTATGTCTTTTTTTTTAAATAAAACAGAGTTTATGGGAGACAGCCTTTTTGTAATTCAGAGCTTTCAGGATAACAGGTTTTTGGATAACAGATCCCATACCTGTATTAAGAGGTACATTTTATTATTATTCCGACAAGCTGCATAAAGTGCAGTGCAAGGCTCCTGTGGCTAGCCAGCAGTAACTTGGTCTTGTCCAGGTATGTAAGCCCTTTTAACAGAAAAAGCATGTACAGTATATCACGCTCTTAGGCTGGAGACAGACAGGGAGATTCGGGGAGATTCAGTCACCTGGCGTTTAATAGCAGGCGACAATCTCCCCGCACGTCCTTCTCCCTGTCCGTCTCTAGTTGAAATGTAAAAGCGTCGGCTCTGTGCACACGCAGTGCGGCGATTTCCGGAATTGCCCGAAGTTTCCTAACGAAGTAACTTCTGGCGATTCTGGAAATCGCCGCACCGCGTGTGCACAGAGCCGGCGCTTTTACATTTCAACTAGCGACGGACAGGGAGAAGGACGTGCGGGGAGATTGTCGCCTGCTATTAAACGCCAGGCGACTGAATCTCCCCGAATCTCCCTGTCTGTCCCTAGCCTTATGTGTGATCCTTAATCTTTAAAGAGAGTTCTGTTTCTTACCAAATTGTGCCTCGTTACTGATGTTAAATACACCATGCAAGTACAACAATACAGATCAAACAAGAGATAAGAGGGGGAAAATGGTATTGTTTGTATTTTCGCACTGGGTTTTTGCAAGGGAACACTATATTAGGATAACAAGAGTGTTTTATTTTTTCCAAGGGAATCTTGATCAAACATATGAACAGGCACGCTACTGTTTGATCTGCGATGAGTGAGGGTTTTAGATTCAATTGTATCTCCCCTCTACTCGTATGTCACACAGCACATCAGGTGACATATCTCCTTGGCTTTTGGTTTAATCTTTCCTACATCAAAGTTGCCATCCTTTGACAGCTTCTAACCAATACTACAAAGTGTATATGTCTTAGGGCTCTGCCTTCGGATCATTTCTTTTCATTCACTGCAGTTGGAAACGTTTTCTTTAAAGGAATCTTCAAAGCATTATACAGTAAAGGGCTGATGTTAATAAACGAATACATAGAATTGAATGGAATCTAATGTCATGATGGCCAACCTGTGGCTCTCCAGATCCTGAAGACTGAACCTAATGTAACCTTGGGCAAATATGTGTGATATAGTAGATAACAATAAAATGTCACATGGGTGCAATCAGAAGCGTTTGCCCACTATGTTTTTTTTCAGCCAATCAGCACTTGTTAGTACAGTTACATAAATATTGTATTGGTTTATCTAATGCAGAGTTGCACCTATGTAAATACACAAGGGCAATGTCATTGGGTTTCTGTCTCACAGTGACAGCTGGAAGCTGGTATTTGTATCTGACTTAGGGCAATTGAACATTTTGGGGCACTTAACCACAATCTCAAAACACACATTGTTACCCTCCATTGCCATTTAGAAGGATTGATTTAAAGAAGCAGCAGATGCACTCCCCTTGAAACTTCCACTTCTATGTTTTAAGGCAAAAGTTGCTAGACAAGTACATGTGCTGGTGATTTGAATCAATGCTTTTCTTGAGGCAAACAAGTGCAATTATATGAGTTTTGACTCTGCTTATTATCAAGCTGCCATAAGCCATCTACTTACAAGTAGCAGGGTAGAGGATGGTTACAAGACCCATTGCTGGCATTGGCATACTAACTATAGCCTTTAGCGTGCTACAGTAAATCTGCCGAGTAGAGTTGCAGCTGCCCAGTTATATTATAGGAGGCAACTCGCTGGGGGTCTATTTATCACAGAGTAAATACCACAACAAAATTTCACCAGTATTTTTGCTGATTGTACTGATTAGCAATTGTATCTGGAAAAGTTGTAGAGGAAAAATATCATGTGTTCCATAAGTCTTCATTTTTTCTGACTCTTGCTGGTCAAGGAAAAAAAGTGTGCAGAATTATATTTATATTTTCCTATAAGGAGGCTTTTCAACACATGTTGGCATCTGTAGAACTCATTTTGCAAGGCACAATAGAATCAGGTACTAGGCTAAATAAAATTCCATATATCCTGAAAACCGATTCCCTTTTCTTCCTGCAGGCCACCCATAAACTTCTCAGCTACACAAGACCATCTGCCAGCTGTCACCAATGCACAGATGCTGGCTCCATTTGTTGACATATTTGTGCTGAAAGGTACTACTAGGGTTTTCTAATCCTCTTGTTCCTTGAAAAAGGAATCCAGTGAAAAGAGTATTTGATAGTGTAAATGTCCAAATCAGCAAAACTATTGTCAGCTTACTTTATTCTATATAGTTCAAGAAAGCAGAATGTTTGCCTTCTCATGTATACTATATGAATACTGTATGTACTTATATGGATGATTCTTTTCTAGGCCAATGCACTTTACAAAATTAACAACATTATAGGTAATTATAAGGACAGTACTTCAGCAGAAGTGCATTGCAAATAGACTACTTCTAAAAGTATTTATGTGAAAACAGACAGAAGTGGGCATTTTTGGGGGTTTCAGTGCAGAAAAGCAATTGGACATAGAGGTCTGGCATAGCAGTGCTGCAATTTATCAGATAGTTCTCCAAGGGGTAAAGGGGGCATTTACGTCAGTACGCAAAGAGCAGTGCGCATAGTGAAATTTTGAGCACAATTGAAATGTTTTTTCCCACAATGCAGGGTTTTCCCCAGAAACTGCAGGGCAAGGGGGCAAGGGTGCCTAACGTGATTATGCTGCACCAGACGAAATTGCACGGAAGTACATCTGGTTTAAATTTCTGTTTTCATAATGCGAGTGACTTCTGCATCTGATACTTTAGCGCAAGTGCACTGTGTCAATGGATGCTGTGCATGAAGGGAACCCTGGAGCTAATGCCTGGTCAGGAGTTGGTAGTCACTCCAGAATTCCCCTTCATCAATATACTGGGGAGGGCTTGACGCCAGGTCTGGATTTAGAATTAAAATAGGCCCTGCCATTTCAGGTACACAGAGGCCCAATCAGCCCACACAGAGGCCCAAAAAGCCCCACCAGCCCACTAAATACTGACTTTCTATGGCACCTTATAGCAGCCCCTCTGGCATTTGCCAGAACCCACAGATTGCCAGTCCGGGTCTTCTTGAAGCCCATTGGCAGTGGATAATATGTCTGCTTTCTACAGAATAAGCATCCCAACATTTTTTGTACCATGGCGATCAGTTGTTTAGTAAATTGGACAGCTCAGAAAATTTCCTTCCGCTAACGATAATATCTCTACGTGTATTGTCTGACGACGTCCATAGGCTACTGTTAGGGATGAGAACATTTTTTTGCCAGGCAGGTATTCGTGGTGAAACAAACAAAAAAGAGTTGCAGAAACAAAAAAGTCACCACAAAAAACCCCCATTGACTTTAATGCATTTGAGAGTGTAAAAAATTGTCACATATAAAAAATTTGGACGCCTATTTACTTTTTTTCGCTGTTTTGCGAATTTCTCAGCAAAGCAAAATGGGACAGATTCCCTCATCAGTACTACTGCTGTCCATACTGCTTCTCTCTGCCCCTTGTACTGCATTGAAAGTCTGGTACAATGTACAGTGTAGCACTGGCAACGATAACCTCTGCAATACAGTCTCACTAACACCTTGCATACAGTATTGCTCCTGGTTTTTCAGCCTCTTAGTGATATGTAATCTAGGGTGCTTGCCAGGGGGCATCCATATGCCACCCAGGGACTGTCTCGCCAACATTGGCAACAGCTAGGGCACAGAAATTGAATACATGAAGGGGAAGAACAAGGTGCAAAGTGGAAAAATGTTGATTTACGCTCTCCCTTTAGTGCAAACATTGTATATTTTATTCAGGCACAATATTTCGGATAGTTTAACTTTAAGCTTATCCCGTTTATAACTGCCAAATCATGCTCTGACATTGGTTAATGGGTTGACTTAATTGCAGTAACTGTACCATTCAAGTTAATGATTTCCTCAGCCTGCCATGTTGTCAGATAATCTACTGAAACGGGGCAGGAGAGGTTTCTGTAAGAGTCACAGTGACCTGTTGCAGCTCTGCAGAATAAAATATGATCGTGCCCATCCATGCCATGCTGCAGTTTTCCCCCAAAATAGGTACTCTGATAAACCCAAAAGCTATTAATATACTCAATTTGTCATTTTGACTGCACGTTATAGCTCTCATGTATTCTCAGGCACAATAAGAACTTGTTAAAAAGACACAGGGATCTTTTCATGTCAAGATCAGTACATTTTAGATGTACTTCACAATGTAATTTACAATGACTTATTGCACAGCTGTTAGACACTACCTGTTCCATAGGTGTCCGGTTACTTGCAATGTTCCTCACTTGTATCATGAGTGCTAACTCAGAACTTATTTTAAGCAACAGTAAATCAGCCACTTCAATGCTGCAGGTGAGTTTCCCTCCAGCCACACACTTTGATATTTTCTATCTTCTTTGTAGTGAAATGCCAAAACCTTTTGTTCAGTTCATGTTTGATGCCAAATTTGCTCCAGGTTTACAGCTTCAAAAGAAGGACTAAAGAAAATACGGCAGTATTATTTTTATTTCCTTTGGGGAACATTTTACTCTTTTAAGAGAAGCATACATTCATGGCATGTTTCACACCAACAAAAAAAAACAATACCTTTCCCATACCTGACTTAAATGAAAACTGTACCCCCAAAATGAATAATTCAGCAATAGATATTCTATATCATATTAAGTGGCATATTAAAGAATCTTACCAAACTGGAATACTGTATATATTTAAGTAAATAATACCCTTATACATCTTTTACCTTTAGCAACGACTTTATGATGGTCTGTATGCTCCCTCAGAAATACTGCAAAAAACAAAACTCTGTCTGTTAATTGGCTCATGTAACCTAACACATATGCAGGCCGGGGCTGGCAATCGGAGGGTTCTTGCAAATGCCAGATGGGCTGCTGTAAGATGCCATAGACAGTCACTATATATTAGGCTGGTGGGGGGCTGTTTGGGTCTCTGTGCAATTGAAATGCCAGGGCCTATTTTGACTCCCAGTTCAGACCTGCACTTATGTTTTGTTTGTGTGCACCGTGAATCACAGGCTCTACCCAATGGTACACACAACTAAAAAGTGTATTATTATGAAAATGGTTTGTTTACATTATGCAGGGTTTTACATATGAGCTTTTTTATGCAATATGTTTTTATAGAGGCTATTATTGTTCAGTTTTCCAGTTAATTCTTACCATGTTGGCCAACCACTGTTCAGTATTGTGGTGTTTATACAAATTGCCTGCGGGTGTCACTGTGCATACACAGGACTTTCTGTACAGCTTGAATTGAAAGTAAGACTTACTGCTGTTATGTAATGGCTGCATGAACCTGCTAATAAAGCATTGTTATACCCTCCTCATCCTCGGCTACCAAACACAACAAATGGTGACAAGGATTTCTTTTATACCTCTGCAGCAGCCTGCACCTTTTATACCAAACCCTGGTGAGCCTACCCATATCTTTTACTGCTTGGATCTGTATGTTTGATAATTACATTATTGCTGCTGACCAAGGGGAGGTTTCTGCTGCTAGAAACCGTGCTTTACTTATTCACTATTTTCTATACATTACCATCACCTGATGAAAGTTATGAAACTGCTCTTACTGCTATAAAAAAAAACTTTTTCGTGCCAAGAGTAAATGTGGTTGCTTAAAGATATAAATTCCACTAGAGAGGACCATACACATATGAACTGTCTGATGGACGCATATGGAATGCAAGTCGTCTTG
>CM044432.1:123969157-123992316 GCA_024363595.1 Xenopus borealis | reverse complement strand
GCAGCCATTACACATCAGCAGTAACTTGAACTCTAACACTTTTAAGCAGTATAGAAAGTATTGTGTATGTACAGTATACTCGTGCACAGTGACACCTACAGGCACCTTGCACAAAAACCACAAAACCCTAACAAATATATAGTACAGAGAATAGCACATGCTTTATAAATTGATAAGGTGACACATATTTAATAAACGTATTTAATATACTAATTGTTTAATTACTATTTAATATACTTATTTGATCCATTCCTGTTTCTGCATTTTCTAGAACCTACCTACAGGTGCAGTATGGTGAGGGAGAATAATGCAAGCGTCCCAACTCAACCAGGCACTTCCTGTTTATATTTTGTGCCATGAGGTACATGTGCCACTGCAAGAACTGACTGCAAAGCAATCCTATTCAAGGAATAGGACATACCATTTATTTAAGAAGAAAAAGTTATAGGGACAATAAGTTTGCTGCAGAACAGATTGCCAGCTAGTATCTGCAGCTTCTGCAAAAAGCGGGACAGGTAAAACAGAAACCCACAGAATTGTTTTACTTGCTCTCAGTGCTGGTAAATGAGCAAACAGAACCTCAACTTTACAGGGCACACCACATAAAAATGTTTCTGCAAAGATTTTTATTATAAGAAAGCCACTTTTATTTCTTTTTCAAATAGAAAGTAAAAGTAAAACCAAGTCAAGAAAACTATGAAAAGATTTAAAAATGAAAGAAACATTTATACAGTATGCCTTCTAACCAGGAGATGACTAATTCAAAAGTTACTGCAAAAGGACTGATGAGAGTCTTGGTGGGCACATGAACTATATTGGACATTTTCTTGAAAATGAGTGGTTCACTGGCACTTAAACTCTTAAAGGTAGTACAGTAACATATTCAATCACAATCGTTCCATCAAACTATTCAAGTAGGTGATTGCTGAAACTCACAGATGTGTGAAAGTGTGGTACCTGTTATCCAGAATGCTCAGGACCTGGGGTTTTCTGGATAAAAAAATAGAAAATCATGTAAGCATTAAATAAACCAAATAGGCTGGTTTTGCTGCCAATGAGGATTATTTATATCTTAGTTTGGATCAAGTACAAGGTATTGTTTAATTATTACAGAGAAAAGGGAAATCATTTTTTTAAATTTGGATAAACTTTCCGGATAACTGATCCTATACATGTACCATGATCCTCACTGAGACAGGTGGTACTTTTTCTAATGTACATTACTGTGTCAATTGAACTAAAGAAGTCTCTCAGATAAGTGGTGAAATGTTTTCAAGAAAACAATGATACAGGTGTCATCTCCAGAAATGAAACCAAAATGTTTTAAGTGCAATAGCGCACTGGGGTTTTTGTAGCCCATAGGCTTTCTCACTCATGGACAGGTGCAAAAAACATATGTAATTGCCCTGGTCCTGACAGATTAATAAGGTTATCATGGCAATACACATTTATGTCTTAAATAAGCAGAGAAGGTGGCAAATGGAAAAATCTAATGAATGTGGGACTAAAGCTGTTAGCGTCATGTCAAAAGTCATTATTTCTCTTTTTCCACTGCTTCTTTGAATGGGCTTTCCTAATTGACTTCAGACTGTTACTTAGCCCCTTAATGATATTCATAAGTTCAGTAATAGTTTTAGATCTTACTTCTTAAGATCTGTCTGGTTCAAAGAAGATTGTAATTGTTCTAAAGGTGTCAGCATATCATAGCTAGTGACACACACAAGCATACCTTCTGCAAAGCACCTGAAGCCTTTCAACGGATCATAGATTAACTAGTGTTCAGCAGCTTTTGCTTTGTTCTTATATATTTTTTTCTGAAGGTAACTGACAGCCATATTTCTCTTTGTGGCTTTGTGGTTTACCACTAGGTAAAGTTCACTTGATAAAGGGCCATAGCCCGAAACATGTCGTGTAAATAAACGAATTTACAGTCAATCTGCTGGTGCCTGGCTCCATTTTGATTCTTCACAGTTACAGAGGCCTCGTTTCGGACTGAGGTAGAGCAGGTGGCACACCAAAGGCATTTTTGGAACCAGTGATTGCAACAAGGAGTCAGTGGGTGTTTATTTGATTCAGTATATTAGTAAATAAAGACAAGCACTTTTTTGCTAAGGTGCACACTTCTGATTTTGCTAAATTATAATGACATACCAGTTCATAGATTATTACACTCATAAGGAAGGAGCAATTGAATACACGGTTATGTACAGAACTAAAACAATATACTTAGCAATAACATTGACACCTGACAATTATTTTTTTTATTTTTTTGGTTCATTGATATTATTTTTAGTTGTATGCAAAATTGGAATAACAAACAAGGAGATGGTATTTTCCTGAAGTACCATGAGCACAGCCGCCATCAGAGAGGGGCCTGACCACAAATGGGTTTTTTAACTTGTAGGCGTGGAGCCTAGCCCTTTTTTTTATGCAGGGAGAGGCTGGGAATTCTGATGGCAGCTCTGACCTTCAAAATGGTCAGTTCCCAGCTATTTTGCTAAGACCTAGTGCTAAAGGTGCATACTGTATTTATAAAAGCTGTATTTATAAAGTGGGTTCATTTTTTATTGGACGCCTCCAAGCAAAGGGCTAGCTACTTTATATTAGGACAATGACACAATTCTTTATTTAAAAATGTTATGTCCCCCAGGTGATTTGTAGTTCCACTGACATGACCTGCAAGTATGGGTGATTTGAAAAATGTCTGAAAAATGTTGACTGTCTCATTTTCCAAGTAACAAATTTGTCTGACAAATTGGTGCATCCTCACTAAAAATGTCTTTTAAGTCAATGGGCAATTTCTATTGTTTTTACCCTGCCCATGTAGCTACAATTCTCAGTGGGGCAAAATATCTGTACTTTCCCCATATACCATTATCACTAGAGCACATCCCTTCAGGCTTTTTCATTAAGGTTTAAGGTATGTCAATTTGCAATTTATGTTTAAAACCTGATAAGTTTTCTAATAACAGAACTTTACACTGACGGATGGGCTGCAAGTTTTAACTACAAATTTTAACTACAACAGAGTATTGCCTCGAGAGGTTTGGGCAAATGAAGAAAGATTTAACATTTGCTTCTTGAGCAATGGTCAGAGAGGCCAGTTATAGTGGAAGTGACTGCAATGATGATATTTTTATGTATCAGTAACAAGGTTTTGAGTGGAGAGGCAACCATATTTTGGCCCCAACCCATATTTTTGCACCTTGACTCCCAAAAAGATCTCTGTGCCAGAGGCTTGAAGCTCCAAAAATAAAATGTTTTCTGATCGGCCTATACATATACACATTTTCATGAGTCTGAAACTTACAGAGGGGCATTTTTACTTTCAAAGGATATTGCTCACACTGATGATATCTGTTCAAGATGAAAATCCTGAGCCAAAATTATCATTTATTAAAGTTATATTGTCCTTAGGGAAAACAAAACATAATGGTAAATGTGTTGCTTAACTTGATAGATCAGAAACTATAAAGTTGGTATAATGCAATAAAAAGATACAAAATACAGAAAGAAAAAAACCTTCAAACCATAAAAAGTTGCATCTTTTTAGACCGTCAAAAATATTTTAAAATATTGATGCATAGGCATCTTATTTACAAGTAGTAGCAATGAGTTGATATGTATGGGTCTGTTTACAAAATCATTTCTGATAAAATAATAACAGCAAAAACAGCCTGCCCAGAATCAGCCATAAAGCTTGTTCCTCACTCACTGTGGAAAGAAGGAACATGAAAAGCAGTACTTAATGTAAAAAGCAATACATGTACTTTAATGCAACACTGTTTGCTTTTCAGTGGACTAAATACTGGGAGGGTGGCACAGAAGAAGCTCAAGCAATAGAGAAAGGAAGACATTTTCATATCTGCAGCATACATTGCTTTGTGAAGCCTCCATAATAATTCAAAATTGATCATTTGTTTTGAAACAAAATTGCTGGTTGCTTGAAAGGTTATATTTCAACGTTTAAACAGCAGTGTTGCAAAATAAATGGTTATGTAGGGATAGACATTAATTGCATCAATGGGGGAATGCAGCAAATGTTGGTAAGGAAAAATATGCACAGTTCAGCCATTTTTTCCTCAGTGGAATAGAGATGTAATGAATGTTATTATTTAACTTTATATTTGTATTGTATTTGTATCTAAAAGAACCCCACCTTCAAACAGGGTTTTAAAATATGCTTTGCACAGATATTATCTGCAGTGTGAGGAATTGGCAGGAGTTAGTAAAAAATGTATAATGTCAGATTATTACTAAGTTATAAAATGGCCAATGTGTGATTTTTGGGGCAGAGTTACATGGCCTGTATGAAAGCCTTTGGCCTCGTGCTTTTATATGGTCATGGATCTTCTTGGTGACATGATGTACTTTATTTCTATTTATGTATTTTACAGTAGCTGCACTTAGGGAAGGTGCATTTGAGACCACAGTCCCCTGCATTCTGCCTTCTTTTACTTGTGGTAATCCCAGGGCTCAGACAGCAAATGGCCAGTTAGTAGCAAACGGGATGACTCCACCACTATCTCTTTTTTCTATATTCTAACTCAGGGATCCCCAACCTTTTGAGGCCGTGAGCAACATTCAGAAGAAAAAGGAGTTGGGGAGCAACACTAGCATGAAAATTGTTCTTGGGGTTCCAAATAAGAGCTGTGATTGCCCATTTGGTAGCCCCTATGTGGATTGGCAACCTGTATTGAGGCTCTGTTTAGCAGTACACCTGGTTCTTATACAACCAAAACCTTCCTCCAAGCCTGGAATTCAAAAATAAGCTCCTGCTTTGAGGCCACTGGGAGCAACATTCAAGGGGTTGGAGAGCAACATGTTGCTCACGAGCTACTGGTTGGGGATCACTGTTCTAACTTGTGTCTAACTTGTGTCGAAAAGTTGATGCAATAAAGTAATCACAGTACATTCTGAAAAGAGAATTTGTGCTTTTTTTAATCTCTTTCCTTAATCACCTGGGTATTTAAGCAGTTAATTAATTATTAACTGGAATTATCATTTATTTCTGAAGTCATTTATTCCTCCTTGGGGCTAGCACCCCAATTAATTAGCATTAAGCCTTTTTAATGGTTTTTAATGTTTCTATTCCTAATTATTAATTGTTTCAATTAATTTATAATAAGTTATGGGATAATTAATCCATCCACTATATATATATAATCAATTAAAATTAATATTTATGTATTGATTTTTCTGGGGGTCCTTTCACTATTAAGTATCACAGTTGATAAATTAATTTGATTAGTGGTTTTGGTAATAATTAATTACATGACATAATCAAACTCAACAATTAATTGGAGACCTATAATATAAGCAAGCTCAAGCATTTACGGAATACCAATTATCTATTTTACAGTAGCGGGATTCGTTTTAAGTGAATCCAGGATTTTATATATATTATTAAATTAGGGAGTAAAGACACATGGGGTTGTACTTTTTTGTTTCAATTTTAATAAAAGTAGCTGCTTTATTCACTATACTATACGGGAACTATTTGTGATTTTACTATTTATTGCATTAATTCAACAGCAAAACTTTAGTGAATCTGCCCCTGAATGTTTAAGATCAGCTGCTGCAGGCAGGTTGAGCACGGAAAGCAATCATCTGATTGGTTGCCATGGGTTACTGCCCTCGTACAAATTTGCCCAGTGTTTATAAATGACCCCCCAGTGCTTTTTATTACATTACTCCATAAAACAGAAATCTTTCAAACTGGGCACATTTGCCCAGTGTTTATAAATTACCCCCAAATGCCTTTTATTAGATTACCCCATAAAACAGAGACCTTTCAAATCAGGATAGAATTCATTTCCCAGTTATAATGAACATTTGCAAACATTTGGATGTTTAGATAGGGGACAGCCCTGTTCTAAGGTGGTGGATTGAAGTGACTACATAATATTAGTAATATTACTATTTCTATGTAAGTGGGTTGTAATAGTATGGACCTACACCTCTGCATGACCCAAAGGTCATTGCCTAAAAGTTAATACAGCTAGGAAGTATAATAGCTCTGTCTGGCAATGATGGTATTGACATTTTTTGTCCATTCAATCATATTTTAATTTATTGGGAAGGAGTTAGGGTGGGTGGGGAATATCTCTTATACAAGGCATAATTCCTGACCTAAGGTTTCCTCTTGCACACCCAAATGACTTTTGGCATCCCTATATGATTCTGAATATATTTATTATGTGATTTGTCTTTTTTTTTTTTTTTACTTCCAGATAAACAAATCCATGGCACCAATGCATTTGCAATGGATAAACAGTAATATGCCTTTAACACCTGCACAGTTTCTAACTTCATGTGGCATATACTTGCACAAGTTTAATACAGTAATGACATACAGTAGAGCAGTCTAAATCAGCAAGAACTAATCTGTAAAGTATTTATTAATAATTAGATAGGGATGTTACAGACATGTCAGCTGAGGTCATTTAGAAATAACTATATGATTAGTGATGGGCGAATCTATACCGTTTCACTTCGCTGAAAAATTTTAGAATTTCCAATGAAATTCACGGAAAATTATAGAAACCGTGCGCGTATCATTTTTGACACGCGTTGCGTCATTTCCGACGCATGTCACATAATTTTCGGCACATGTCTCGTTTTTTTTTGGTGGTGTTAAGCAAATTTATTCTCCACCAGCGAATCGCGGGAATTGACCACAAATTCGCGCCTGGCGAATAAATACGCCCATCACTATATATGATAAGTGAAACACTGAAACATGTTTTCTTTAAGTTAACTTTTAGTATGTTATAGAATGACCAGTCCTGAACAACATTTCAATTGGCCTTCAATATATTTTTATAGGTTTTTTTGCCCTATATAGGTTTATTTTTTATTTCTCATCTTTTTAGTCAGGCCCTCTCCTATTCATATTCCAGTCTCTTATTCAAACCACTGCATAGTTGCTAGGGTAAGCTAAATATATCACAAACCATAAATATTAAAAGCAAATATCTCTGCATCATAAAAGACAAGCCAAAGGTGTACAACTAGTGATGGGCGAATTTATTCGCCAGGGCCGAATTCGCGGCGAATTCCCACGATTCGCCGCTGGCGAATAAATTTGCGAATCACCAGCGAAATTTCGCCTAAAAAACGAGTCTCGCGTCTTTTTTGACGCAACGCGTCGAAAACGACGCGACGCGCGCCGAAAACGACGCAACGCGTCGGAAATGACGCAACGCGCGTCAAAGTTGACGCGACACGCGTCAAAAGCGTCCCGCGACTCGTTTCACGAATTTTTCGGCGATTCTTTAGGCGAAGCGAATCGCGGGAGATTCGCCCATCACTATGTACAACCCCTTTAACATTTGGTCCTTTTAATCAAAAACACATACCATTTTATGTTTACATTATCATACCCATCTGCCTTGCTTACCTTTCTCTGTGTAATCCTTCCTCGTCACTTTAGTGACTCATTTGACTCATGGATTGATTCTTCAGTGATGATCCACTCTGCAATGTTCCCTTCCCAGCTTTACTTTGTATATATATGTAATTTTATTTGGGGGTGCACATTTGCTGCACACAAATTCAGTGCACACATTGACATTACAATAGAAATTTAATTTATACATGCTACCCCAAACCAACAGGCCAAATAAAACATACTGTAGGTGTTTTCTACTATTGGAAGCTGTAAGGGCCCACTTACAACGTCAAGGTGCAATGGTCAACATCATTACAATGGACTTTGTTGCCACAAGTTTCAACTGCAGCTCACAGCTTTCTGCACAACACTAGTTGCATGTTTCACAAGCAAGTGCCTGCCACCCTGGATACAAAATGGGTGGCACATAGATGAGATGGGATTGTCCCCTGGGATACCCTTTGCTTTCACATCATTCAAGAAGCATCCAGGAAAAAGCAAAATTCTTCAGAGCCATATACTCAATGTCTATATACAGCAACTGCACTTGTGCCTTGTGGCAAATATTTGGCAATTGGAGCAGTTAGTATGTATATTGCTACAACAAACAAGAAAAAGTTGTGCTCACCACTAATTTTTAAAACCATTAGGCGGGGGTGCAATGAGGCTGTGACCACAAAATACATATAGACAAATGCAAGAGGTCCTCTGCACTCAACCCATTATCAATATATTTAAAACATTGAGACATTCTGTGCATACAGCTACTAAAAAATGCCTTACCCTTTAAACAACAGAGATTGTTTGTCCCTATATTGCAATATATTTAAGCTGGCCAACTACGTCAAAGTCATCCCATATCTGGCCAGTCCTACTCTCAATTTTCATCTGATTCATTAAGAATTCTTGGACTGGCCAGATATGGGATGACTTTGACGTAGTTGGCCAGCTTAAATATATTGCAATATATGGACAAACAATCTCTGTTGTTTAAAGGGTAAGGCATTTTTTAGTAGCTGCATGCACAGAATGTCTCAATGTCTTAAATATATTGATAATGGGTTGAATGAGGACCGCTTGCATTTGTCTATAGTATGTATATTGGTTTTGTCTGGCTTTAGTAACAAGCGCTCTAGTTTCAGAATATTCTTTATTAAAATGAAAAGCTGTTACAGCAATGACACATATTCTATCCATCACGTATATTTAAATTTAACTTATTTAGAAAATAGTAACTGCCAAAAACATGGATAACTCCCACTGAATGTGTGTGTATCTGACATGTGACAGCAGCGAGACAGCAATAGTCTGGCTTTGTCACACATAGTATTATTGGTACAAAGTGCTCAGACAAAGGATACATTCTGCCTGTGGTTGCTGACTAAGACTAAAGAACAGAGGGCACATGTTATCTCTGGCTGTGACACAAGTCACAAGATCCAGTTTGGTGCTGAACGTAAATCAGTGGTACATATATAATTGCCGTGTTATTGACAGCTGCATTGGGCAGCAGTGACAACCGTCTGACTAAATCCAAGTGTTACAGTACATCTGTAGTTTTGTAATTACATTTTGCAGCAGACTGTAGAAATGAAAAATCTACATCAAACCTTGGGAGTTATTTGCTTTACAATCTGGCCAGATTTATTTGGATATGGTTACCAGATCTGGCACAAAACCAGGGACCTACACTGACTGCATTTATTCAAAGGTGATTTTTCATTTGATCTGGTAAATTATAAAAGTGTCGATTAAAGTGATCACCAAGCCATTGTTGCTATATTGCAAGACAGCACTCTTTGCAACTAATATATGTCTTATAGCCCTCGGGGGTTCTTCAAAAGCACTTTGCTGTTCTCACAAATGTTGCTCTGTACCTCTATGGAAAAATTTGCCAACTTTGCGAAATGATCGGATCTTATAATGTATAGCTAGCTATATTCTGCAGGATGAATGGTCACAGCATTCCCACACTTAATAGTGGGCATATGTCTTTAAAAAATGGGTGTAGGAGATCACTTCCCTATAAAAGCTGCAGCAGCGGAAAGATTAGCTTGTGAGACCAGTGCCCTGGTCAAACGCTAATATGGCAGCTGCTACTCTATACAAACAGAGAGATGTTTCTAGAGCTGTTTACTCTGGTATGGTAAAGCATTCTGTCAAATAAATATTGTTATAGCTAGCACTATTGTGGCTAATCTATTGCCAATAAACTGCTTCGGTAGCTTTCCTTCTCCTTAGAGTACAATTTAAGATTGCTCTAGCATCATGCAATGTTCTAGCTGTGGGACTCATAACAGCACGCCCAGCATATAAAGCCACATGTACCTGTTAGGTTGCCATGTAAACAGTGTCAGACTGGAACACCAGAGGCCCACACAAAACCTTAGACCAGGGGCCCCCAAAAAACCTTAGCCCACCCTCAGCACTATTATTCCTCCTCTCCTCACTCAACCTGTATTCTCCTAGTCTATTTTCACATGTATTATCTATTATTCCATCTATTTAGCCTCTTTGTTCTCATAGAAATATGGAATTGTCATGAAATAGGCCAAATGTTTAGCAGCATGAGGGTCCATTGACGCCTGGGCCCACTGGGAGTTTTCCTGGTATTCTGGTGGGCCAGTCCAACACTGCATGCAAACCTGTGACAAGAAAGGAAGCATCAGCTATGTTCTTTATAAAAATCAATTATAAAAATGGGTGCTTAAAAATCAGCTTTCAGAAGATAGTCATAAACCTTTTCTTCTGTCTATTTCTAGATAAACAGCATTTAAATAGCATTTGGTATTTAATAAATATGTATCACTACTGTCATTATGGCAAGATTTAGAGCAGAGGTTAATAGCATGGCAATCAGAGCAATTTGCAGAGATGTGGGATATATAGACACAAAGGCACTACTGAGAGTGTTTAATTTCCCGGGTGGAAGGAGTCATTTTGCCATGTGTCAGCCAGCGTGCACAGTTTCAAAGTGTGAGATAACAACTCGTGCAGAAATCCTGCAGAGCCTGCCTTTTAATAAAGCTTGTTATTAACAGGCTCCTTGAGTCAGGGAAGCAGACTGGCTTATTTTCACCTGTATTCTCCTGTCTAGTACTTTTATGGCACATTATATTATTTTTGCAGCAAACAAACAAATCTATATTTCAAAATCGCATAATAATACCCTTTGAATGCCATTTGGCAAGTATCACTGTAAACTCTAAATGCATATAAGGAGTGGTAAGGTATTGAGGCTAATTTGCATCATACTACTGTCTACAAGGAGTCTGTATGTCCCCCCCCACCCCGCCATGTGTCGGTGTTGCCTTTGGGTGCTTCAGTTTCCTCCCTTGTCCAAACATGTACAGGCAGATTAATTAGCTCCTGATTAAATCGATCCTCATAAGCATATGCTGAATGATTGTTTAAGGTCTGTGTAATTCTTTTGCATGGCAATTTTTAAAACCAAGATAGATCAAACATATAAACATCCAAATAATGCTTTGTCAAAATAAAAAAAAAATATTTAGATTTCCATTTCCCAAATTCAGCAGTTCAGGAGGATTTCTGAAGATAAATGGAGTGACCCTTGTACAATTGATTGTGTATTACAAGTACCTCATTATTCTACTTTGATTTGGGTTTACTTCAATGATGGTGGTATATGAATAAACTATGATGAAACTAGGGGTGATAATGCTTTAGAAATCCACTCTGAGCATAGATACTTCCTTGTTTTAAAAATGGTGATCCCCATTTCTCGCTGTCCCTTCTTATATCATCTTCAAGGGGTCACCTTCAGCATTATCTAGTGACGTCTATCATGGCAATGGCCACAGGGTAAGTGACCAAGAAGTACCAGCCAACAGATGATCTATGGCAGTGATCCTCAACCAGTAGCTTGTGACCAACCAACCCCTTGGATGCTCCTCCTAATGGTCTCAAAGAAGGCGCTTATTTTTGAATTCCTGGTTTGGTTGCATAAAAACCAGGAGTACTGCCAAACAGAGCCACGTGTAGGTTGACAGATAGGGGCTACCAAACGGCCAATCACAGCCCTATTGTGCACCACCCACTAACATTTTACATGCATGCATTGTTCCCATATTGCTCACAAGAGAAAAGGTTGGGACTCCTGATCAATAGCTTATTAAGTGCTCTAACAAATAATGTTTTCAAATTGGAATATACATATGAGTTAATACCTGCATTTTTCCATCATTGAACTTGACCCATCATTTTGTGATGTGTGTCATTTACTGATACCAGACAGGAAATAATGAGAAGAAGAGTGAGAGAAAAAGACACAGCTCTGTCCATTAATTTGCCCTGATAACCTAGCACGTATGCTATAGGTACTAATCTCTGCAGTGCGCTTTGCTACTTTCCCTCCCTTCTGTATCCAGCCACTTATTCCACCTGCACTGGTGTAACAAAAAAGAGGCAGCTAGGCAATGATGGTTCCGTATTTAGGATGTGCTCCCCCCAGGGCCGGATTTACATAGCAGTGCCCCTAGGCCGCTGTAGTTTGTCGTCCCATTCCTTCCCTTTTATTTGCTCAAATTTTCATCATTGGGACAAAACAATGGGAATTGGCACACAGGAAATGTAAATTTCTGAACCAATCTGGGTGTGGTTGGGCAGCATGCCGCCCCCTAAAATATGAGTGAAGGGGCTGTTTCACCTATTATATTGTAATATTTATTGTAATAAACATTTGTCATTTGTCAAACTATTACATTTACCCATACAAATCCTACACCACACAGGTGAACAATTTCAAAACCTTTATTTTAAATGAGAAAGATAAAAAGAGAGGTAAGGGGAAATACCTTCTTTCCTATCTTTGTATATATCTTCCTATTAACAGGAATGTTAATGGCCAAGTGATTACCCTTTCCTTGTGTGACATGCTGGTGACACGCTGGCTACTAATTCCTCTAGTTCAGTCATAAAGACTAGCTTTTAACATCAGCTGTACATTTGTGTAAAAGGACAAGAATCAAAATGAAAAAGGGGGGAAAAAAAGATTCCCAGCCTAAGTTTAAAGAAAGATATATTTACTTCAACCATTTGTTTTACTTTCCTGTCTGTTCTTTTCACTTTCATGTCTGGTCTCACTGTTCTTGGTCGCTTGTTCTAAGCTTTCATCCTTTGAGTCACTGTGCATGAGTCAGAACTGCCCTGCACATTGCACACACTGTAATGATACATGTCAGTGTCTTCAGACAAACAGTTTGGGAAAGACAGTGAGTTAGACAGCTCAGAATTACTGGCAGGTTTGTTGGAGTAACACAGCTCTCTTTGTAGCCAACAACATCACTGCAATTGTCACTCATGAAAAAAGCATGGACTCATTTATCAGCCATCCACCTACTCACATCTCAGTTTTAGCTATTGAGATGTAGTGTTAAACAACACACAGATAGGTCTGCCTTTCTTTAAAACAAAAAATCCTGACTCGCATTTCCATGAAATTAACAGGACAAAATGAAGACTGATGGTGCTATTCATCTTTAAATGTAATGTTTAGTATGATGGATAGAGTGATATACTGAGAATGTTTGTAATTTGTTTTAATTGTTTATTATTAGTGATGGGCGAATCTATCTCGTTTCGCTTCGGCGAAAAATTACCGAATTTCCAGCGTCATTTGCGACGTGCGTCGCGTCATCTGCCTTCTGTCTGCCTTCTGTCTGCCTTCTGTCTGCTTTTAGTTATTTAACGTTTTGTTTGACAGCTCTCTAATTTCGAATTGCAACATGGGTTGCTATGTTCCAATTCATCCTAGCAACCAAGCAGTGGCTGCAATGACAGACTGGAGATAAATACAAGAATGTCTTGATAAAAAAATGAGTAATTAATCATAAATTATAGCCTCAAATAAGAGTAATAGTAAGAAGAGTAACAGATTTCTGCTTCAAGTGTCAGATACCCCACCAGCTAGATAGCATTATGAATGCTAGAAAGAGGTAGAAGAAATAATTTAAAAAAACTACTAAAAATATAAATACCAACTAAAAATGACAATATAAACATACAATATCTATTTGGCATATTGATAAACAAACATTGGTAGAGGATTTTGCAACAGGTGCATTATTAACTGAAGCATACTGAAATAAGTTTATTACTGGTGACAGAAACCCTAAAACCCTAAAAAATATGGGTAAAAAAAATAAGCTCAGGTAACTAATGTGCAACATCTCTACTCAACTTTTTTTAAAGTATTAGCTTGTCATGGGCAGTGTCAAGCCTTGGACCCTTCCACCTTCACACCCACCTTTTGCAATAACACGCATACACTTTCCTTGTGGATTGAAAAGGCTGCAGCCAATTTATTTAACACAATTTAACATTCTGTCTCTTAACATTTCCAATTCGTTAACCTTAAATAATTATTCAGTGGAGTCTCTCCTCCCCGTTAGCCGCTGAAGGCTGCCCTTGTGGAGACCCACTTGCCAATCCTCTGTCCCAATCCCGAGACGTCATTTTGCTTTGTCCCACTCCTTTAAACAGTGACCAATCACCATCACCCTTAGCCTACAACCTACCCCACTTCCGCCATTACTCCATACCTGTCCACCTTTCACCTGCCTCCCCCCTTTCTATTCCTCTCTCGGAAGGGTGGGTGGTTCTTTAAGTACAAAATGGTGCTGCTCCATTCCCGCGCACTCCTTTTCTTTCCCCCTTACTCCTCCCAGCTCCTCCCCTTCCTCGGACTCCCTTAACCCTTTATGTCTTCCGGGTCCCCTTCCTTGCCCTCTCATGTCCCCTGTCCTTCCATTTCATTCAGTCCTTAAGGGTCTGCTTTCCTGTAAGGTGAACACCCCCTTAAACTGGTCTACAAAATAAAGTTTTTTCAGACATTTACTGTAATGGGAAATACTTTAAAGTGGACCTGTCACCCAGACACAGAAAGCTATATAATAAAAGTCCTTTTCAGATTAAACATGAAATCCAACTTCTATTTTTGTCACGAACGGCACCCAATACCAGAACAGGTGCCAAACACCTTTGTCTCAGCTCGGCTTCACCAGTTAAGTGACCGCCTTTGGCCTCGGGAGGAGCCCTCAGCTTACTCAGATGCCACCTGGACTTATCGAGAGGTGTAGAGCAAAAGTTCTGGCTAGCACAGGGGCACGATCGTCTCACCAGGGAATTAGATAGAAGAATACCACTAAATGGAGTAGGCAGGCCGGAACATCACAAGCTGCGTAGAATAGTCAGACAGGCCGGAATCAGGATTAGAGAGTGTAGAGTAGTCAAGTAACAGGCAAAAGGTCAGGATACCAGAGGACAGAGTAATCAGACAAGCCAAAGGTCAGGATTGGAGAAAGCAGGAATAGTCAGGCAAGCAAGGGTCAAACACAGTAGATCAGTCAGGATACAGAAGGAAATACACCCAGGAACTTAACAAATAGAACCTAACAACGGGCAGTGTTTTGCACTAAAGGATCCCTTTAAATACAGTTTGAATTTCGCGCCATTGCGCTTGACGTCATCACGCCGGCGCGCATGCGCCTATAAAAGGCGGAAGTGCGCGCGCGGCGCGCACTAGGGAACCGGCACTGAAGGAGAGAGGATGCACGCGGCGAGCGTCCCCGCCAAAGGCACGGCGGGCGCTCCCGCGTGCTCGGGGGCCAGCCACAGACCACCAGGGTAAGCGCTCCTTACAATTTTTATCTATTCATTTAAAAATCTCAGCTGCCAATCAAATATTGTCTGCCCCACCACCTAACATAGGCATAGAGGAGGGGTAAACACTTACTTTCACTTTCCATTCAGCACTTCCTAGATGTCACTGCTCTCCACACATCCCCCCCCGTTCTCTTCACCATTTAATTGTGTAGCCAGAGCATGGGGATGGACATTGGGTTCCCCATTCTGTTGTACAAACAAGATTTTAAGATGATGCCAATAATATTGGCTTTGAAATCTAGCTTTAACATTACCTGTCTGATCCCCCATGTTCCTGTATGAGGGGGCTGCCATATTTGTGCAGCAGGAGTCTGTCATCATTAGAAACTGTAACTAACAGACTGAGATGGGACAGTCAGGTTGTCAGAGAGTCAGAGAGTCAGGCTTAGGAAATTCAACTAACAATTATATACAAAAACAATCTCTCTGCAAAAAATGATCAACATGATCTATAGGTAACATTTAATGTACGGGTTCCCTCTAATTGCTTACAGGCTCAGAGTAAGGCTTAGAAGCTTGTTAAATCTTGCAAATGCGTTTGCAAAAAATCTGAGCAAATGATTATAAATAAGTGTTCCATGTGACATAAGGCAACTGAGAATTCTATCATTTCATTGAATAAGTCAGCATAGTGCTGTAACACCAATGTAATTCTCAGACCACGGGTGCATATTTGCTCCTTCTGCAGAAAGGACCTGTGACAGTTATGCAGTATCCACTTTAGTGATTAGTTAACATGGGAGGAATATGATAAGAGCGCCTCGCAGTAGGTTAGATTTCAGAACATTATGGATGTCCATGCTCAGTGTTATGTAACAGTGCTGCTCTCACATGCTCTGTGTGTGTGATAGACTGAGCAGTATATTACATTTCTACTGACATAAGGTATTCAAATTAAAAAAATGTTGAGAAAAAACCTTATACAATGAAAAAATATAATCCTTTCCAAACGTGTTTAATATTGCTAACATTTTTAAAATAATTTTATGAAAGCGGTATAGGTAAACAATTCCAAATTATACTCCTCTTGCAAAAACACTGCCTACACACTGCTGTCTCTAAAGCACAGAGTGCGTATACCCAATTATTATTAATGCATACCATTAATTGTAATACTTTGTTGCCTGATATTGGTCAAAAATTAGGGTTTATTTTTTTTGCTAACAATAGCCAGATCATGTGTGTTCTATTTCCAGCAATGGCACACTAGTAGATGATATTTGTATTAGTATTTTCAGTTGACGATTGCACAACAAGCTTTGGCACTAAATTTCCATCAATGCCCATGGGGCTTATTTTCAGTTGTTTTGGCTTTAAAAACACAGAAAAACTAAAATGTGATGTGAGATTCCCAATAATTAAAGTACAAAAGCAGCTCAAAATTAGCCTATGAGTAAGTGCCCCAATAAGCACAAGACACATTAGATTTTTTTGTTCTAATAAACGTTTTTGTACTTTTAAATGCTATTGTTGTGATTTTTGGGAATCTCAAACCATAGCAGATAGAACACACCCTCAGTTTGGGGTGAACTGTGAGATATTCCCTTATCTCTAATACCTAATACCTAATACTGACCTAGCTAGCCCTTTATGCTAACATTCGTGCAATTCATCTGTTAGATTTGAGTATACTATCTGTGATACCAGTTCATTTTAGATCTGGACTTTATCAACCACTGTCAGGTTCGGATCCTGGTGAATGGAGCCTATATGCTGGATAACCCAGGTGATACATATTTAAAGCAGGTTCGACAGCAGAAGCCTTGATATGAGGTTTTTTAATGGAGAAGAATTAAATGATAATGACAGAACGTAACTGAAAGATACAACCTGGGTAATGGCAAGGCAAGTCCAGTAAACAGGCAGTAAAAGGTCTGGGCAGGCAGCAGGCAAGCAAGTCCAAAGAGAAGACAAGGTCAGAGGCAGGCAGCGTTCAAGCAGGGTTGATATAACAGGCCGAAGGTCAAACCAGGGAATCCACAGAGAAAAGGGGCAGGTAGCGTTCAAGCAAGGTCGATATAACAGGCCGAAGGTCAAACCAGGGAATCCACAGATAAAGGAATCAGGAACCAGGTGGGAACAGGAACAAGGAACAAACAGGGAACACTGGAACAAGGCAAGGGACACAGGAACCAGGCAGGGGACACAGGAACCAGGAATCAGAATTCAGAAGTCAGGAGTCACGGAAATAAGGGGCTGGATCGGGCTCAGGAGCTCAGATGATCAAGTAGCGATCTATGGGCAGGGACAGGCTTATAAAGGGTCATTGATTGGGGATGGAAGACACATGTGGATAATGAGGCAGGG
Organism: Xenopus borealis; assembly: GCA_024363595.1. Classification (NCBI taxonomy): domain Eukaryota; kingdom Metazoa; phylum Chordata; class Amphibia; order Anura; family Pipidae; genus Xenopus; species Xenopus borealis. Next base: position 123,974,930 of record CM044432.1, on the reverse strand, counting down.
GAGAAAGCATAAGGTTCAAGTCTGTCCAGGGCAATGTCTAGCATGTGTACAAGATCCTCCAGTGGCTCACCCTGGTAATGCAGCTCTTGAACACCGGGGACCATGGTTCGATTCCTAACCGTTCCTGACAACCACTTTATATTTATAATTATGTATAAATGTCTTCCCTTGTGCAGAAAGCGTTGAAAAGCTGCAAAACTGACTTATCTGTATTTCACCAAATGTGTGGGCGGGACACAGAGGTATGCCTATGCAAGGTGGCAAGTTGACTTGGTGGGTAGGTCAGCAGCCTGTAGAATGAGATGGTCACCTAGTTTTTTTTCTGTTGGACAAAACATCCAAAGTTCCTTTGCCACCAGCAAAAATGTAAAAAGCCTATGGGGAAGTATGCATAAGTCTTCCCAGTTGCAGTTTGATTATTGCCAGTGGGAATGGTATTTTGGAAGCCAAGGCCTGCTTCTATTTGCACAATGCTTTACACAGTGAGTCTTTTTTGCATTTTGCATACTGCATGGGTCATTTTAAATGAGCCATAGTATGACAGTATGGGCTGTTTACCTATATATTGCACCTAGTTTGCAGCCTGATACAGGCTATGGCTGTGGCCCCCATGGCCGTGCTTGAAGTGATTGGAAGGCCAGGAGATGGTGATGGTCATTCTATCAACCAATGAAAGCATAGACTTTTTATTGGGGTCAATGACTTACTACATGTGAATACAGTGAACTTGTGTCAAAGAATTGGGTACATGAATCACTTTGATGCCAAGTGCTTAAAATTATGCGATCCTTCATCAACAATTGTATTTAATTCACAACAAAGCATATTGCTGTTTAATACCTGTTTAAGAGTGAAACAATGCACACTGCAATGAATGTAGAATCTGTATATATTCAGTATTTGTAAAGAATGTTAAATATGCGGTACTAGCATTTTCACACTGTGGATGGCAAAATCAGCTTTTTTTGGTTCGTATATTGTGAATTATAGTTCCTTACACAGTTTGTTGTGATAAGACCAACACAGATAACTCTTTAGTCTGGCAAAGTGCCTGTACAATGAAACTTAGTCATACTTTTTATGCAGACATACAAACTACTTGTAAACTGACACTGCAATACAGTTCTGTGCAATGATTGCAAATTACTGGCATTAGACAGCAAAAAGTTTTGTTCAGCAGTCTGTTCAGTTAATCTGACTCATAGCAATTAGTTAACCCTACTGACCTCCCTTCAAAAGTGAATTAATGTGTGCCTTGCATTGCTAGAGCATCCTTCTCCAATTAGTGGCTCATGAGCAACATGCTACTCATCACCCCTTTGATATTATTCCCATTGGCCTCAAAGCAGGCGCTCATTTTTGAATTTCTGGCTTGGGGGCAAGTTGGAGAGCTAAAGACACACATTTACTGCAAGAAAAAGTATCATGTGGGCTACCAGTCTACATTTGTCCACCAAATAGCAAATTCCAGCTCTTATTTGACAGCTCTAAATAAAAGCTTTCATGCTTGTGTGGCTTATAAAAGGTTCCTACATTTCAATGTGGCTCACTAACATAGAAAAAAGGTCAGGGACCTCTGTTCTAAAGGAAGGAGGGACATGACAGTCAATTTCAACTGGATGAAGAGGTTGCTGGAGACTTTATACATAGGACAAAGTAAGAAGTGCAGCTGAAGTTGCATATTTTATAGTTTTTTGTAAAAGGGGATGTTGGTGGTTTAAACCTTTGCTCAATTTACCCAACTTTTGTTTGCCAACTTCTAAATACAGTAGGCCACATGATTCTTTCAATGAACAAATTGTGATGACAGAGTTGTCCATTGGACAAAAGCCACCATAATGCATAATGCTTTCACACTAATGCATAACAAAACTGCACTGAGCCTAAAGTAAAATAATAAATACAAGAGGTGAGGGCACTGGGATTATCAGTCTAGAAACCAATGGAACTGTCCTATGCAGCGCAATGTGGACTTTTGTGACTTAAAATGCTATAAGCAGGGAAATGTAAAGTATGCAGTATTAAAATATTTATATAAACACTGTGACTAAGTGGGCAGATAAGCCTCTCAATCTGCCAGCAAAAAACAATTTAAGACATTTATGACTTCCCTTCATTTTCTGTAATTGCAGAGACTTCATGTTTTTTTACAATAGTTCCTAGAACAGAATAAGGGTAGTTTGTGAACAATGAGAGATGTTGTGCCAAAGACGTTAATCTTCAAGAGTACAAAGCCTTGCATAATTACCACAATACCTTTCATATGAAGATATTCGCCTGGCTTTTACTTTATTAATAATGTAATTTTTACTCCAAAGCACAACACCTTCCCATGCTTTGAAATAAAGTTGTCTAAGTGTGTATGTATTCAGGGAAATGGTTTCAGCTTTACAGTAAATATAATAATGGCAAATCAAAGTCTAAGCAATAAAAAAAAGTTTGAGCTCATGGTGTTATATTAATCATGCACAATATGTTATTTAGTAACACAGCCGTTTGGAATTTTGTCAAAACTCAGCTTTTCATGTTGAGATTTTCTTGCCATGTCTTGAGGGAGTTGTCTAATATGTACAGCACATATATATATTCTATATATGCAACTTTGCAGCTAGGATTTCTTTTGTTGGTACAATTTTGAACAGATATGCTGGCATGTTAATTAATCAGACATTTATTTAACTATAATTTCTGAAGATACAATTGAAGTCTCCCACTCCACCACCCAAAAAAACACAATTGCAATTTAATCTAGAATGTTGTTGTCAGGTCAGTGCTATTCATAATTTCAGGTTCTCCAAGAGATTCCCGGGGCATTCAAAGAACAAAGAACATGCAAGAGATAAGCACGAGCACCCTTTATAATGTAGGGACCAACCGCTATCTTAGCAAAAAAACAGAAACAGCAAGACAAGTTGCTAAAGTAACCCTTTTTACACAGCAGTCTTTCCATTCTGGATGAAGGATAAAGTGATTAAAATTGATTTAGATTTGAAGTTGATTATGATTTTGATATTGAATCTAACTACGAAATAGGCTCTGCTTTGCCATTAATCAATATTAGAAAAATGACAAACAAACTGCAATAAAACCCTATGTTATTAAAGAAATATAATGGTTGCTGGTTTCTTACTTTAAGTGGTGTAAATTTAGATTCTCCTTGTTTCATTAGTCCTGGTTTCTTAATTCTGACTAAAGATCCAGGCTGAAAGTGCACTTCTCTTGCGCCACGTTTTCTGTCAGTATAAGCCTTGCATTTGGCTTGTTGATGTTTGATAATGTCAGCAGTAGATGATTTTGCAGGAACAGTATTTGGTGGAAGTTTGATGTCTGCAACATGTAACTTAGTGCGCATCTTCCAGCCATGTAATCATTCAGCTAGAGATGCTTGGGTTGTTGCATGGCATGTTGCTCTGTAGTTATGTAGGAACTCTGTAAATACTTTCCAATATTTCCCAGTAAGGTTTTCTGTCTGTAGTGCTTCTTTCAGACTTCCGTTGAATATCTGGATTGCTCCATTTGCTTGTGTGTGATACACTGAAGATTTTCTATGTACAATATTCCTCTCTCAGAAAAATTTCAAACTCAGATGAAACAAACTGTGATTCGTTGTCTGATATTAACTCCTTTGGATAACCTTCTCTGCTGAAGACTGTAGACAGAAATATTATTACTGTAGCTGATGTTACATGAGAAACAAATACAATTTCTGGCCATTTACTGTAATCAGAGTTATAGCAAATATGCAGTCTATAGGAGCATCTGCAAAAGGACCCACAATATCAACAGCAAGTTTTTCCCATGCTGTTCACGGCAGTTCCAATAAATGAAGATTGCAGCATAGATCTGTGCCTCAAGCGTCCTCCATCCTTTCGATATTCCTTTAAGTAACTGACCAGTTTCATGGCAGGTGCAACAAGCAGATCTTTTGCAAAGTATTTCAAGAAAATATGCTTTGGTGGTATAGAAACAGCTGAACCTGTGTCAAGCATCAGGTTAATGGAATGTCCCTTGTTAGCAGAAGAAGTATTGACATTGACAGTGCATATAAACTTGTCTGAAATAAATGTATCTGCTTTATCCACACTTAATATCGTTACTTCATGAACATCTTTAGCAGAACTACTGCATATGTTAGCAAAATCTCCTACTTTTTTGCATTTGCAGCACAAAAAGTTTATAGCAGTAAGAGCAGTTTCATAAGTATCATCAGGTAATGTATAGAATATACACCGTCCCTCTGCTTCCAGGCAGTGAATAATCTCCCCTTGGTCAGCAGCAATAATGTAATTTTCAAACATACGGATCCAAACAGTAAAAGGTATGGTAAGCTCACCAATGTTTGGAAGTAAAGCTGCAGGCTGCTGCAGAGGTAGAAGAGACATCTTGTCACCAATTTGTTATGTTTTGGTAGTCGAAGATGAGCAGAGTATAACATTAGCAGGTAAATGCAGCCATTAAACTTCAACACTATCTTGAACTCTAACCCTTTTAAGCAGTATAGAAAGCACAGTGTATACTCTCGTGCACAGTGGCACCTGCAGGCACCTTGCAGAAACACCACAATTATCATGTTAAATAAGCATCCTTAAGAATCATTCTGTTATGTACTATATTACTTTCAATAAACAGTTTAAAACCGAAAAAAAGAACTAAACCCTAAAAATGAATATGGCTCAAAATGCCATATTTTATATACTGAACTTATGGTACCAGCCTAAAGTTTCAGCTTCTCAATAGCAGCAATGATCCAGGACTTCAAACTTATCAAAGAGGGTCACCATTTTGGAAAGTGTCTGTGACATTCACATGCTCAGTGGGCTCTGAGCAGCTGTTGAGAAGCTAAGCTTAGGGATCATCAGAAATTATCAAGCAGAAAATGAGGTTGTCCTGTAACGATGCTACAAGGCTGACTATTCAATTCTGATGCTATTTGCACTGGTTTATGTGCTGCCATAATACAGATTCATGATAACCATTTAGAATAGGATACTATAATAAGCTCCCCATGGATCATTAAAAGGTTAGGTTTCTGCCAGCAGAAGACTCAAATGTTCAAAGCTTACATATTACAGGTAGCATTTGGTATTGGTAATGGGCGATTTAGTGGAATAGGCCCCTGAATAAATTACTATAATAAATTAAATTTTAATAACAATTTTAGTTAGGCAAGATAGGAGACTAGAGTTATTCTCTAGATAGGCCTCACAGTGTTCTCCTACAGTCACTCACCAAGGGATCTTCAAACTTTGGTCTTAATCATCAAAGAAACAAAAGTTTGACTACATCATGAAACATGGCCAAAATTGTGAACCCCCCTCCATACACCTAGAGGCTAGTTTGAACACCAGGCAAGCTATTTATCCAGGTAGCCTTAAATTAAGGTCAGGGCAAGTGAGGTCCCAAATTATATTTATATTTACAATGTTTTAATAGCTGTGACATTTTGCAGCTGTGATAGCCCCATTATTGGATGCACTTATATAGCTGTAAACATTGTAGATTCTTGAAGAACTATTCAAATAGGTTCTAGAGCTCTTCTTGAAGCTTCTTGAAAAACTGTGCAAAGATGTTCTAGAACCTGTCATACCGTATCAACACAGAGATTCAAATAAATATTTCCTTACCAGATGCAGTAAGTAAAGTGCAATTTTCAGATGTAAACCATTACAACTTTTTCCCACAATGAAGTGTTTTCCCATGATCTAGCGTCATTGATAGGGATGGCGTGAACTGTTCGCCGGCGAACTTGTTCGCGCGAACATCGGCTGTTCGC
>CM044432.1:123944539-123965040 GCA_024363595.1 Xenopus borealis | reverse complement strand
TAACTGATGCATTTAAAAAAAACATGTTTTCCCATGACAGTTTCCCTTTAATATATTGATGGGTTGCGTGCAGAGGATCTGTTGTCTTTGTCTATACGGTTTATAATGTAAACATGTTATTAGTGTTAATGAACAATAGTGGCATTCTTTTAATAATGTAAGAATTTTGTCCTTCTAGGTGCAAGTAAGGTTTTAAAAATGCATACAAACTTGCTGCATTTTTAAATGCCAAACAAGTTAAAAGGGCTACAAGGGTATCCGTGTTGCCCTATACAGACTCCAACAACCTGCAATTTAATATATGCAAACAGACTCAAGCACATGCTTGATTTTGCACCCATTAGAGCTCTTGCACATGAAGAAGCTTGTTTGGAAAATGACCCCTGTTATTTTTAGTTGTTTTAATGCCTGTTCAATAGTGATGGGCGAATTTATTCGCCAGGGGCAAATTCGCAACGAATTCCCGCGATTTGCCGCTGGCGAATAAATTTGTGAATAAAACGCCAGCGAAAATTCGCCAAAAAACGAGTTGCGTGTCGACTCGTTTCGCAAATTTTTTCGGCAATTCGCGAATTTCGCTGGAAAATCGCAAATTTTTCGGCGAAGCGAAACTGGGTAGATTCGCCCATCACTACTGTGCAAAAGACAGGTTGTATCTGATGAACACAGTTAAGTAATTCTGAAGATCTGGGAACCATAATTGCTTCCATTGTTCATACCGTATTGCATTGAAAAGTATAACTCAGTGTTTTGAGTAATTGAATGGACAATGCTCCACCCAATGACATATTTTGGTGGGCCTGTAATTCTATTTGTAGAGCTACATTTTTTCACAGTTTCTTATGTAGGTTTATGAATATAAAACTGAGAAATGAGTTGGCACACCTCCTCATAAAGTGAAAAAATGCTATTTATTAAATCATGTCGGTGTGTCAAATAATTTCCTAGTTTTGTATTCATGTTTTGTATTGGGCACACTGAACCTTCTTTAGTCCCTCCTGTGTGAATCTGTGCTTTGCTGTTATGAACAGTAGATTTATGAATACAATAACTGAAGAAACTCAAGTATTGCTTCCCTTAAAAGGCAGTGTCCACATTCCACTTGCACACATTCCATGCATTGTGTTATGAATACTTCATCCTCCTGAACAAGTGACTAATCGCACTTGGAACACCAGGGAGAATTTTCCAAAAGAGTTTCACTTGTGACAAACATGTTTAGGGAAATAAAGTCAAACAATGTGCACATGTCATGTTAGACATGTTAGGACAGGATTGCCCTTTTAATGCAACCTAAAATAGCCAGACAAATGCCATTATATTGCATTAATCAGCACTGCGTAATGTATAGAGTAACAGAGACAGCAGCTTATAGGCAAACCACAACACAGAATGAAAGACTGATTTTGTTTGCATGGATCATGTCCATTTATATACAGTAGTTGCATGATTCCATTCAACTCTTTCCCAAAAGCTATGCGTTCAAAATATCCCTTTGTTGTTTATAGCTATATGAAATCATCTCTTTATGACTGTACTATGAATCAGTGTTGGGTATCATTTCACATGGAGTTCCACTTTTGGTCATGGTTGTGCAGTTGAGAGGCCATGACATGAGAAAAGCTGTATTGTTTTGTTTTGTATGTAAGCTGTATTTGTCTAGTAAACATTGCAGCAGTGGCATCATACCTGCCAAGGGGTCATACAGGATTGTATTACACTCCTGCTATAATTTGTGTAACTGGCAAACTCCAAGCCTTGCATTCCTCGCAACTACTGCTCTCTTACCTACTGGCTGGATAGGTTTTTTTTGCCACTCTGAAAACATGGGAGAGAGAGGTGAAGAACAGGGCACCAAAACACTGATTTAAGTAATTGCTGCTGACAGCAGAGATTTAGCAACTGCATGGTTCTGTGAGGGCAGGCCAAGCTGTGTGCTAAATTCCACATAACACGGCTGTGTTACCACCATGTTGTGTGGTTAAGGCCTGTGGTACATTGAGTCTCTGTACTCTGGCTAGCAGGTGATAACATGCCATAACAGCACAGCAGCAGTCAAAAGGTCTGTGCACCATAAACCTTAAAGGGAAACTGTCATGGGAAAACATGTTTTTTTTAATGCATCAGTTAATAGTGCTGCTCCAATAGACTTCTGCACTGAAATCCATTTCTCAAACAGATTTTTTTATATTCAGTTTTGAAATCTGACATGGGGCTAGCCATGTTGTCAATTTCCCAGCTGCCCCAGTCATGTGACTTGTGCCAGCACTTCAGGAGGGAACAGCTTTCTGGCAGGCTGTTGTTTTTCTTTCTCAATGTAACTGAATAGTACGCAGTGGGACATGGGTTTTACTATTGAGTGCTGTCCTTAGATCTACCAGGCAGCTGTTATCTTGTGTTAGGGAGCTGTTATCTGTTTACCTTCCCATTGTTCTTTTGTTAGGCTCCTGGGTGGGGGAAAGGGAGGGGGTGATTTCACTCCAACTTGCAGTACAGCAGTAAAGACTGATTGAAGTTTATCAGAGCACAAGTCAAATGACTTGGGGTAGCTAGGAAATTGACAATATGTCTAGCCCCATGTCAGATTTCAAAATGAAATATAAAAAATCTGTTTGCTCTTTTGACAAATGGATTTCAATTCAGAATTCTTCTGGAACAGCACTATTAACTGATACATTTTGAAAAAATTTTCTTTCCCATGACAGGATCCCTTTAAGGCTTCCTACCCAGAAAAACATCAGGTGGGGCATTTAAGGAAGAATAATAAATATGCTGCCTTTCATAGTGGTCAGTAAATAGTTTGCACTGTTTTTTATGCACTACTGTCAATTTATGGTTACGGGTATAAAATGTAAATGTATGTTTACATACAAACATTTATAATTTTTCACATTCAGATGGTAGTTAGCTCTTCAGCTAATGTATGGCAATTGTAGAATGCTGAGATATGTAGTTTCCTGCTATGAAGAGCTTCAGGCTGTCAAACACTACAAAATGTAGATTATGCGTCTATGCTTTTCTTTGTATGCTCCCATGCAACATGTTTTCATAGCTTCCCAGACGCACAAATACTAGACAAAAACACCAGGCATGTTTGGATGTTTTGAAGCTCTGAATCCATTTGGCAGACTGGAAAGTTGTCTGCTTTGCATTCCATGGGGCTGGCGTTGGTCCAGCATTCATCTCCGGACTTCCCAAATATGCAGGTCTGGCCTGAACCTGTGTGGGTGCCAGTAATATAGTTTTCATACATTAACTGGAAAAGAAAGAATGTTTGATCTCACTCACATTCTTTTAATTTTTCAAATGTGCAAAGTGTGTGATCATACATTCAGCTGCTTTGGTTTAGTTGGAAATGTTTCTACTGCCCCCTCATAAGTAATATGTAGGAGCACGGTCCATTCACTAATGTAGCTCTTGTACTGTTTAGAAAGTAAAGATGCTTGCTGTATAAGTATATAACAATGCATATCATAAATATCCTTGTATTTCTTGTACATATATTTATGTTTGCAATGTGTCTTGACAAAACTCCCTAGCACGACCCTGTTTGATGTAGCTAGCTCCAGTTAGTAACTCCTAACTTCTACAATTGATAGTAACCAGAATTTTACTATAGTGATTAGTAGGGATGGCTTAGGCAACTAGTCGTGAGTGACTAGTAGGGGTTGCTAAGGAAAAATTACCTGCAGAATTTCAGAGTGAGCCCTATTGGCATAGCCATTGGACCATTGGTCTCCCTCAAGCTGCGGGTGCGGGGCAGAGCACCCGGACCAGACTGTAGGAGAGGTGAGTAGCCTGCCATTACATGGTGTTTTCTTATGAAGAGGATTGTTTGGAAGCGATAGGTCCGGGGCATGTGCACCCGGGCCCACCTAAACTAAGGGTGAGCACCGTAGGTTAAGGATGGGAAGCCATACCTGCGGTCCATTTACTAAAAAGGACTAGAGCTTACTACAAATAATTTACAAAGCCATTGGACCCTTGGATTCATGTATAGATAATAATAAAAAGCAATACACAGGCTCCTTCCAATAGTACTGAGAGTTAAAATTCAAATGTATGTCACATATTCTACATGTGTATGACACAGAGATTAGTTAGTGTGCCTCCAAATGAATATAACAAAAAGTAATGTGCCCCCAACTCTCATAATCTCATAATAATGATTGTCATATTCCTCATGAGATGGTCATTCATAATCTAAACATCACACTTCTCATTTAGGTCCTGTTTTTCAAGAAATAAAAAAGTCCATATATAAAAAATACACATCACCGGTTCTGTGTTGGGCAACTCTAATATGCATCATAATTCTATGCAAGCAATTAAGGCGTCCTTGTTGAAATAAATGAAAGGTATGGACAAAATGTATGTAACAAATCTTAGTCTAATTCATATCATCCTTCAATAATGTAAAAACTCTCTGGAGCAATATGAGTGTATGATTATATTCCCTCATTCAGTGGACAAATGAAATGTCTCCCTTGAGGTTTGTGGAACTTAAGAGCTTTATAACAATCAAAGGCCTAAATAAATCTGGGTCACAAAGTTCTGCCATTGAGATTCAAACACCCTGATCCAGGACCAAAGGCAAAGATGAAAGGTCCCACAAGCCTCATCAATCTCCTTTAAAAGGCCATATTTATACAGGAGCAGTTATATTACAGTTAGTCATGGGCTCCAGCTTTGTGGAAGTCAGGAAATAGGGGAGGTAATATCAATCATCCTTATTTCAAATGCACCCTGACATTTTGTGGGTTATTACTACACATTAGCAATGTATGTATGTGTTGTATAGCTCTTAGTGATTGGCTCCCAAGTCATATCTGTGGTCACTTTATTCAATGGTAGTGTGCCAGAATATGCAGGTTTGATGGTCAGGAAGAGGAAAACAGTAGGATCATGCTGTTGGATGGCTGCATACATGATTTTTCAACAATCACTATATGGTTAATTTGATCCTGAAAATTTACCTATACAGCGTATGGCAACCACCCATGCATGGAACTAAAGCAAATGCTGTTCCAATCAATATCTGCTTGATATCTTTTATATACAAGTAGAAAAAAAGATAGATTTGCAAGCTTCATTTGTTGTGCATGCAGGCCCACTGTGTAATCCTTTCACTAAATGTGCATTAACCCGGATTTATCATTGAAGTGGATGTCTGAGATTTGAAGTGGATGTCTGAGAAGTATCAGTCAAATGAGCAAGTGTTTTGATATATGGTGCCCTGTTTAGCATTGGGCTGTTGTGCAGTTCCTATGAAATTATCTTCTTGTGTGAAAAAAACATGTGTACCTAAGCACTGAGAGTAAAGGTCAAGGCAGGAACTGGAGAGCATAAATGGGTTCCTATTTTCATTGTGTCACCTTTGCTCCAGTTTCTGCTTTCCCTAGAAAGATATTTCCATTTTTTTTTCTTTTAAAACATAGTAGCAATAAAATGTGTAGTCTCCTTACATTACATGCTGTGGCTGCTTAAAATTGATTCTGTGAAGTGAAACACAACTTTATATATATATACTATTTGTATATAAAAGGATTACATGCAGTATATTAGTTTCACCAAAGTTCTGCACATTAATTATCATTTCACACTTTTAGGGCTCTTCCAGACGAAGAGATTGCAGGGAGATTTGTAGCCTGCGACAAATCGCCGCGTGTTTGAAGCAACAAATCTCCCTGCATCTCTTCCCCCAGTCTTGCGCCCGCTTAGGTTAAAGTCGCGTGTGCCTATTCACACGTGGCGCGGCACTTTAGCAAATCTCTCGCCAATGCATTTTCGCGCGATTTTCAAAAGCGCCGCTCCGTGTGTGAATAGGAGCACGCGACTTTGACTTTACCGGGCGCAAGACTGGGGGAAGAGATGCAGGGAGATTTGTTGCCCCAAACACACGGCCATTTGTCGCAGGCTACAAATCTCCCTGCAATCTCTTCGTCTGGAAGAGCCCTTATACCTGTTTCCCGCACAGCAGTTTATCACATTACTGGATCCCACTCCCTGCTAGTCCCTCTGGCCTACTGAGAAAATGCAGCAGCATGCTGAACACAAGAAGGCAGTAGTTGTGTAGTTCCTTGTGTACCAAGGAGTTAGTTACTGCACTGGTGGGCTGCCACCAGTACCTATGCTGTTGTATAAATAGCATATATTCATAAAACTAACTTTTTTTGGTTTAGTTATATGAATTACAAATAAGCTTGGTTGGATGTAACAGGCCTTAAAACTGCCATGATTATAAGCAAGCGAAGCAGCGGAGTCTGCACTTAGTGGGTGGTAGCTGTGGCCAAGAGTAAAGCAGGACACCCAGATAGTTGGCAGAGAGGTACTTATAAAATATTTATAACTTGGCTTTGTGACAGAATAGTCTTTGAACTTATGTCTACGACTACGAACCAAAGAAACCTGGAAGTTCTGCTATTAAAAGTAAATGACAAAAATTCTCAGGACAAGATAAATATGCAAGAAAGATCACAGGCAAAACGTCTACAAAGTCCACAAAACAGCACTCATAAACATTGAATTCATTCATGGTGTAGCGAGATCTCTCCCAAAATATTTACATTAATCACTAAATACAATTGTTTGAATACTACATTTTTGTGCTTGTGCTATTTTACCCTTGTAGTGGTGGTGGGCCTGGATTAAACACAATTTCATGGGGCCGACTTTAATATATAAAATCAATGTTGACCAATGCTTTTGTCTTCAGTTCTTTGAAACACAGTTTAACTAATGATGATAATATTGAATAAATAAAACAGATCAACAATAAGTCTCTTACTGATTGTCCTTTATTGTTTCCAATCAGGCCCAGATTTGTGGCAAGGCCACAACCCAATTCCATGGGCCGGTATTTTTATTTTAATTAGGACTGCAGATTAAGTATGTTGGTACAGATAGATGCTGCAGTAGCAAGCCTATCGTTTACAACAGGAGTGTCCATACTTTACTAATGGGAGGTCTACTTTTAATGATGAAATCCCATTATAATCTACATCCATAAATATTGCTGGCATTCTGTTCCATGGAAAACATTACTTAAATATTTATTTATGATAACATTTATATTGCTAACAACTATATATGTTGTAACCTTAACATATAAATATCTGAATGAAAAGCATTAAACAGGAGGGTGATTTAGATAGCTAAAGGCTTACTGGGCACCCCTGGTTTAGAACATATGCTGGGAACTGTTGCTATTTTACCTTGTTGTAAATTACCACCCATTGAAGCTGTTCTGAGGGGCCCGACCATGTGAAGGGGCCTTGGCTCTAGCAGCCTCAACAAACTAACTACAGTCTTCTGCCAGAAGATAAATCACACATTTCCATAAAATTTATTTGTTTGAAGAAACAGTCAGAGCTATTAATTGGATACTCTGAATGTGTTAATCTTTTAATTTGCACGACATGCTTTGGTAACAAGAATTAGCTCCTATTAAACAGAGTGTGACTTACATAAGAAGGCACGGTAAAACACTAGGTATTCAAATTCTTGACAGCTACAACCACATGATTGCATTGTGTTGATATCTCATCCTGGGGTTAACTAAGGTAAGAAATAAAAGAACAGAGATTAGACGAAGTACACATTTAATATGAAAATAATGTAGCAGTTTGCCCTTGAGTGCTCTAACAGCGTGGGCAAAATTATGGTATGGCTGGTTGCTATCCATACGACTATTCTATAGGTATGTTATTGTTTGAATCTGTAGAGTGCTAATGTCTATTTGTCTTACCCTTACAATTTGCTACATAAAAAAGGAAAATAATTAGATCTTAATAGGCAAGGTTATTCTTGTGGATACTCAGGACAACCAGAGGATCAACTAATTAGATAAATACATAGAGGCAACCTCACTAAAGGGTGAATTTTCACCTGCAAAGGCTTCGCCACACTTTGCACCATTTCGCTAGGCACAAATTTGCTACCACCGCACTAAATCACTAAAATAGGAAGTTGTGTTTCATCAGCCGAATGCTGTAGAAGTATCGCTAGCATTAATTTGTCAGCACAAGCATTTCATAGAGAACTTTCACTAACATTCATTTCTGCCTAGCGAAACTTTATTAGTACTCTTATGCTTCGGTCAATTTAAGCAGGGCGGGTACATATAGGTCATATACTGTATATTTGTGATGGTGCAAATGCTTGAAGTGGCCACTGATTATTAAAAATGTTCAAGGGAGCAAAATAAAGACAAAAGAGATCTTCTAATGCCCTAGACATGAACCCACCTTAAACAAATGTGGCATGCCCCTTAAATGGTTAAAAAAAAGGTTAAAACAAAAATTTGTAGTATTTACAACTAGTCACAATCACTCTTTAAAATATGAAAAAATGCCAGCATTTTATATCATTTTAATATCTTTTCGGCATACAGCAGTGGTTCTCAACCTGGGGGTCGGGATCCCTTTGGGGGTCCAACAACCCTTTCACAGGGGTCTCTCCCCACTAGCCCTGGGCCAAGGTTGTATCTCTCCGGGTGTTGGTGTTGGGAGTTGTAGTTCAGTAACCTGTGTAGGGAAGCCAGTTGCACTACAACTTTCTATATCCCTGCCCATTTAAAATGGGAAGTCATAATTGTAAAATTAACATGTTAATTGGGGGTGTGGCCAAAATATTTAGCTGCACTATGCATGGAAAACAAACCTTTATGCAGGCACGCTGTCTCCTGTACTTTCCTAACAATTAATATTTTATGCTTGGGGGTCACCACAAAATGAGGAACTGTATTAAAGGGTCGTAGCATTAGGAAGGTTGAGAACCACTGGCATACAGGTTATGATGTCACTGACATAAGATTGAAGAGGATTTCGCTTCATTTTATCAATTCCCCAGGTCTAAGCTGGTGAAGGAAACTCTGGCGTAAACGTTCTGTAAAATTCGCACTTTGGTGAATTCATGGTGTAAAGATTGTTCGTCTGATTGAAAAAGCCCCTGGCGCAAAACTGTGCTAGTGCCAGTCTCTTTCGCTAGCAAATTGTCCTCAATGCTTAGCATATTGGTGATATCCCTGCAGATGGTATTTCTGGCTAATTTCCGCTAGTGACGGTCACTTCGCCTTTTTTTAAATCTGCCCCATAGTATCCATCAGTATTGGAACATTAAAACAAGTGAACAAAGGGGTACTCACCTAAAAATGTTTCGCTTTGCACAATTAATACATTTGCAAGGGCTATCCTTATATGCCAGTGATTTTTCTCTCTTACATTTTCCTGGTGAACCCTGTTGGCCTTGCCCATAAATTTCTAGATTACAGGTGCAATTCTTGCAACTGATGTTCTGATTTTAAGTTCCTTTGTCCTTTTCTTACAGTATATCATTGAACTCCTGCACTTATTGACTTTGTAAGATTGTTGCTCAAAATTATTCTAACCTATGTTTTACCCTGATGCTGAAATATAATGTGTATCAGCTCTAGGTGTATTCCAGCTCTGGTTTGTTGAGTGTGAGAGCGGCACTCAATGCTAGTTTAAAGGAACAGTAACACCAAAAATTAAAGTGTTTTAAAGTAAAGAAAATATCATGTAGTGTTGCCCTGCGTTGTTAAAACTGATCTGTTTGCTTCAGAAACACTACTACAGTTCATATAAACAAGCTGCTAAGTAGCAATGGCGGAAATTGAAAAACGGCTATATGGCACAGGATAAGTAATGGATAACAGATAACATTATGTTCTACAGAGCTTATCTGCTTTCTACTGTGTAACTTGAGCATTTTCTCCTTTGAATGGCTGCCCCTATTGCTACACAGCAGCTTATTTATATAAACAATAGTAGTGTTTCTGAAGCAAACACAGCAGTTTTACCAGTGCAGGACAACACTGCCTTATATTTTTATTATTTTAAACAATTTCATTTTTTGATGTGACTGGTCCTTTAACTATACACACTCGCAATGCAAGGGCTGCAAGGGAAGATGCAAGTAGCACCTAACCTGGCAGTACAGCATAGCAATACTTTTATCCACATCACTTTTTTTTTTTCATTTTATTTGAACATGTGGCGGGGAATTCAATTTTGTTGACTGCATCTGCATTTTTTTTTTTTCATAAAAACAGGGTTGCACCTGGGAAAACTTTCCCATTACTTTCATGTTCTCAGTTTTATCTTTTGAACTGGTTCCTTTCATTTTTCAGCAATGCTGTCACAAGGAGATCCCTAATTCCCCTTTCATCAAGGACCCATGAAAACATGAAAGCCCTGGCACTTCTGAACACTTGTCTACAACACCTGCAAGGTTCTAAGAAAAAGATACACAATCCTTAGACTTTAAAAGAACAAACTTAACCAGACCTCTAAACAAAAACATCCAGCACGAATCTTTAAGTGCAACCACAAGGATAATTTGCCACTCATGTGGGATAGAGATTTCTGAAGAACAGCCAGTTTTCAGAACAACCTTCACCAGCGATTTGCTTTTTTAAACATTTTACTTTCAAAGGAATCGGCTTATTGTGCAAAAAACGACACAGATGTTTGAACTCCCAGCTCTGTCAGCTTGGTGACTCTTTTAGCTTACTCTGACTCCTTCTAATCTATTTATTTTGTCCATTGAGGCATAATAGGCTAAACTTAGACTTGTTGCAAGTTATAAAAAGAACAGAAAGCATATATTTATACCCTTATCACAAGGCACGCTATCAAATTGCCAGAACACTTTCTTTTCATAAATATATTTCATCAACATGTAGCTTTATAGTAATGAGATGCTGACCATTTCTTCTTGCCAGTGTTGATTTTGCATGCATTTTCTAATCTGGTGCTTATCATTATTAGGCAATGTAAAACTGAAGATGGGGGACAGGAGGATTTTAGAAATATACAGTATAAGCAGTCAAGAAAAATGCATACTGATTCAATTCAATTAATTATTTGCATAGATATGTGTTCCAGCACTTCCAGTCTATTCTGTCTCTTCCCATGAATAGTGCACAATCGATGCAGAGGAAGCCTGGGTTCACGCCAATAAATGTTCTAGACTTTCTACCCAGGGATTGTGAAAATAATAGACACAGTTGCCCTAGTTTTGGTGCATTAAAATTGTGGTGGACTCAACTCAGAGCTTGAAATCAGTTATGCTGGGGGGACAGCTGAATTGTGGGTTAAACAAATGGCAGTTTGTAACTAAATGATAAAAAAATCAGTACAGGTAAATAGACACCTGTATCGTCTGCAACCGGGTCTGCAAAGACCTGCATAATAATCTGAATATTGGACCAGGTACTAAATGAGCAAATCAGCCTGATTGGGCCCAGCATGTGGTCAAATATTCACACAGTTGGCAAGGTTGCCAGAAGAATGGATATTTACATTTACTTTTTACTACAGACAGCAACGGATTTATCTTAAATAGTAGCTGCCATCACAAAAAATGGCTGAATCCCACTGAGTCAATTCAATAGAGTGAAACGGAATTGTAGTAAACCAACAGACTATGAGAAAGAGTGTGAATTTCTGCGAAAACAATTTAAAGATAAGGGTTACAAGGACCAAATTGTCAATGAAGCAAAGATTATATGTGATCAAAAAGATCGCACAGAAATGTTAAAAAGTAAAAATAAAAAATATGATGATGTAAGAAATAAATTCATCCCTTTCATTACTACATATAATCAGTCTAACAAAGTGATCCAACAGATCTTGAAAAAACAGTGGCATCTAATAAAAAAAGATAAAGATTTGTCGGAACATTTATCTGACATTCCTCGAATAATATATAAAAAACCACAAACTTTAAAACAAATTCTAGCTCCTAGTTGTATTCCAGCTAAACAACAGAAAAATACCAACACTTTTTTGACGCAAGAGAATAATGGTTTTTTTAGCTGCAGAAATTGTAAGGCCAGCAAAATCAAAGACAAAAAGATTTCCTCTTTTAGATCTAATGTAACAAATGAAGAATTTGATATTAAATGTTTCCTGAACTGCAACAGTAGCAATGTTATATAGCTCCTAGAATGTCCTTGCAAATTGCAATATATAGGAAGGACTGGCAGAAATCTTAAAACAAGAATACATGAACATATTAACAATATCAGAAAAGGGGTTTTAACACATAGTGTGTCTGCGCATTTTAAATCCTATCGTGAATCAGATCCCTCACTACTAACCTTTATAGGTACCTTGGAGGGACAGTGATATAATCAATCAAATATCCAAAGAAGAAACTTTTTGGATACATAAATTAAAAACTTTGACACCAAAAGGATTAAACATAGAAATTGATCTTAAGTGTTTTTTAACTGATTGATTAATTTAATGATTATGTGTGTTAACAGTTAATGTATTTTTAGAAATTATCTATATTTTTAAACAATTGTTTATATTTTAATTCATATATTAATTATGTAAATTGATTAATCCACCCACTAGCAGGATAAATTGTGACATACGGTCATGTGGGTAATTTGCTCCTGAGGAAGTATCTGAGGACACGAAACGCGTTGGGCTAAAAGTCTATTATTTAGAATCAATAAAATTATTTATTTAATCCCTAAGACTTAGTTTGTGCATGAACGTGGTTATACTAAAAGAGATAGAGCAGAGATCAATTATACAACTGAAGTGGTTGGATCAGTGGCGGGGGCTGACTTCCGGAGTGGACACGCTGACAGCGCTGAATTCCGACAGTGTTTTGGATTTTTGAGCCCATCATTACTACAACATCGTGACGCTACTAGAGGATGAATTGTGTTTGGTTACCTTTATCTGGTAAGCTTAAAACCTTTGTCTCCTTCTCCGCACGCTAACTGACTGATCTGCACTATCATAAGACTTTCCCCGCTAGGTATACAGCAGACGATACCCACTCAGACGAGATATTGAAGCGATCACGATTTTTCAACTGTCTGACACTTCACGAATTCTTTGTGAGTAGTTCTTAGCATATATTAACCCTTGTGTAGAGGTTAATACACTATTGGGGTTTTTCTCTATTTCCAGGTAATCGCTAGTGATGGGCGAATCTCCCGAGATTCGCTTCGCCGAAAAATTAGCGAATTTCCAGAGAAATTCGCGAATCGGCAAAAAATTTGCGAAACGAGTCGCGAGACGCTTTTGACGCGTGTCAGTGGTTTCAGAGATATTCATAACTTACAGATTTATTCTGCTAGTAGACAGTCTTCAAATCAACAGATGTCTGTGAACTTTCTATGTACTTCAAGGATTCACTTAATCCTAGGGCTGCTACATAGGGATGTCGCGGACTGTTCGCGCTCGCAGAATGTTCGCGAACGTCGCGCGACGTTCGCCATTTTGGGTTCGCCTTAGCTGGCGCTTTTTTTTGACCTCTCACCCCAGACCAGCAGATACATGGCAGCCAATCAGGAAGCTCTCCCTCCTGGACCACCCCCACACCCCCTGGACCACTCCCCTTCCATATATAAACTGAAGCCCTGCAGCGTTTTTTCATTCTGCCTGTGTGTGCTTGGAAGAGCTAGTGTAGGGAGAGAGCTGTTAGTGATTTGAGGGACAGTTGATAGTAAGTTTGCTGGCTAGTAATCTACTTGATACTGCTCTGTATTGGAGGGACAGAAGTCTGCAGGGATTTGAGGGACATTTTAGGTTCGGTAGCTTTGCTGGCTAGTAATCTACCTTCTACTGCAGTGCTCTGCTAAACACACCACTACAGAAATATTGCCACCAACAGGACGAACATCCTGGAGGTGACAAGCTCAACTAGTAATTAACAACTATTATTTGCTCACTTGACGGTATCATTCATTAAAGCTCTTTGCGTTTTTTTGCGTTGCAGTAAGCGCCGCGTTTCGTCTTTGCGTGTGAACAGGCTGTAACCTTTACACGACTTGATTGGCATGTAGACGCCGGACGTTTTAAAGCAGTTTATTACACAGGTTTAGAAATGTAGTGTGATTTCTGCCCTTTACAGCACAAAACGCAGTGCTGTGTCAACAATGGATTTTTCAGATACATTTTTGCCCTTGATCCCCCTCTGGCATGCCACTGTCCAGGTCGTTGCACCCTTTAAACAACTTTAAAATAATTTTTCTGGCCAGAAATGTCTTTTTTAGCTTTTAAAATTCGCCTTCCCATTGAAGTCTATGGGGTTCACGACGTTCGCGAACCGTTCGCATTTTTGATGCAAGTTCGCGAATATGTTCGCGAACTTTTTTTCCGACGTTCGCTACATCCCTACTGCTACAAATATGCTCAGAGTAGCTGCTTAAAGGAGTTGTTCACCTTCAAACAACTAGTTGTTTTCAGATATATCACCAGAAATAATGACTTTTTCCAATTACAGTCTATTTTCTATTTGTAACTGTTTTTCTAATATTGAAGTGTAAAGTGTAATTTTTTCACCTTCTAAAGCAGCTCTGGGAGGGGGGGGGGTCGCCAACCCCCCCAACTGTTCTAAACTGATACATTTAATGGATACATTTCTTATCTTTGTCCCTGCTGAGCAGAATCTCTGGGTTTCATTACAGGCAGCTGTTAGAATTTATACAATAGTTGCTAATACTCCAGAGATGTTGCTGTGAAATGTATCAACTAAATGTTGCAAAATTGTAACAGTTTAGAGTCTGCGCCTGAATTACTGAGACACTAACATTCAACTTTAAACTGAGATTTTGGAAAAACAGTAAAAGATAACTGATCTAAAGTAATTGTAAAAAGTCTTTATTTCTGAGGAACAATTTGAAAACAACTGAACAGAAAAAAAAAGTGTTTGGAAGGTGAACAACCCCTCAGTTCATCAATTCATCCTTTGGGTTTAGATCCCCATTAAAGGAAAACTATACCCCCCAAACTATGTAGGTCTCTATAAAAAGATATTGCATAAAACAACTCCTATACAAAACCCTGCTTCATGTAAATAAACCATACTCATAATAATACACTTTTATAGTAGCATGGCCCATGCTACTATAAAAGTGTATTATTATGAGTAATTGGGTAATCATAAATAGAAAATTGCCATTTTAAAAAATAAGGACAGCCTCCTGGGATCCTAGGATCCAACGGTGCACACAAACATGCCAAACAAACTATAACGTTAGGTCACATGAGCCAATTAACAGACAGTGTTGTGTCGTTTGCTTCCACACTTCTTCCTGTTACAGTTAGAGTTGAAATATTTCTGGTCAGGTGATCTCTAAGGCAGCACACAGACCATCATGAAATGGTGGTTCAAGGCAAGAGATGTAAAAGGGCAATATTTACTTAAATATATATTCCAGTTTGATAAGATTCATTAATATGTCACTTGATTTGATATAAACTCTGTTGCTCAAAAATTCATTTTCGGGGTATAGTTTTCCTTTAAGGCAACTATTGTGACCTGGCACTTATAAAGTATATTGTAAAAATGAAAGAAGTGAAAGTGGGTTTGCAAAATAAGGGACATGAGACAAATTACAGGAAACACACTTCCTCCTGACCCTGACAGGAAAATGTTTTCATCTTACCACATTACCTGCAGATGGTCAAGAAAGTTCAGACAGCTGGGTGGAGAGGATGTGGTTTCTTACTAACATGTAAAATCAATATTTACAATAATAACGGGCCCTTGAAATGCTTGCCAAAATTCACAAACATCAGTCTTGGGAAAAAGATTATAATGAAACAGATGAAAACAACCATCTAATAAATCAGACCTAAAACCTGGTGCTGAATTTATTGCCAGCTAGTTAGCCAAAATAAGAGACTGTGGCCTATTTGAAGAAGTAGCTTGTATTGTAAATATCATGGTTTGTTATAATGCTCTCTATATGTAGAACGGAATGATAAGAACCTTACGCTTGACGCGTTTCGTAGCCCTCCGGCCACTTTCTCAAAAGCTTAATGGTTCTATTGAGACAAATTCTTTTAAACCCTCACCGTACCCGCCCACTAAAAACATTAACCCCCGACCATCCTCAAACCTTGCAGGAATGGAAATGGGAATATAAAGTGGAGGGAGGGAAAAAGAGTTATCATTAGAATAAATATATAAATCACTGCTATCCTTGGATCCCTTATACATTGAAACAGTTATTAGGACATCTCAGATCATTAAACAAATATACATAGTATCCTGCAATCAAACATATTGTCACAATTGATAGTATCTAACAAAAAAGCTTTTAGGAATTATCAATGTACATTGTATCCCACAACTAAACACAGTTAAACCCACTATCACATGTTAATAGAATAAATACAATATAAATTGGTAAAACTGGATCAGAACAATATTTGAGAAATATTTGAAAAATCCTCCCACTTCACAATAATATCAAAAAGATCAGAAAAATCAATAGAAGGAAGACACCTCCCATTCACGATTTAGACTCCCAAATTCCTCAGTTGTTTTAAGATGATATATCCAAAAAACTTCTTTAAACGACAATCTCCTATTTACATCACCCTTCCTTATCTTGAATTGGGGTTTATCAATAATCTGAAAACGAACCTGACTGGTGTCACAATGCTTCAATTGGATATGGTTTGCAATAGCCAATCTCACATCCCCCCTCTCAGACGCTGAAAGGTGTTCCAAAAACCTATCTCCCGCTGTCCGTATAGTCTGTCCTACATATTGGGCTCCACAATGGCAAGTAGCCAAATATACAAAGCCTTTGGAAAGACAATTAAAATAATATGGGATATCATATTTTTTTGGAGGAGTTGGTGAGCAAACATTTTGTGAGTCACTGGTTGGGTAACAGCAAGTACAGAGGAAACTGGCAAAACACTGCAAATCTGCAAAAGTGTCACTGATCTGCGTAGAGTTTGCTACACAATTGGGGCAAGTTCTCTAAAGCACGAAGCGTCTAAAGCTAGCGCTAATTCGCCAGCGTGATGTCAAATCGGAACTTCGCAAATACACTAAGATCAACTTTTTGCTGAACGTTACTACTTACGCTAGACTGCACTTCACCTGCTCAGACCAGGCGAAGTTCAATAGAAAAGATAGGAGTTGGAAAAAAAATTTGGGAATTTTTCTAAGTCCCAAAAAAACGCTGTGGCGTGTTTTACCATTTGGGTGATAGTCTGAAAAAGATTGTTTTTTTTGGGGGGGGGGTTACCCTCCTTCACCCCTACATTTCCTAACATATGGCAACACAACTATTATAGGGGGCACATGTAGGGCAATAGGACTTTATTTTTTTTTTATTAAAGGTTTCCTGGGCTTGTGTAGTGCTGTATGCAAATTAGGCTTTGCTAGCGTAATTGCGCCATGTCTAGTGAAGTAACACTAGCGCAACTATGCTACCGTTCGCCGATCTGAGCGTAAATTCGCACTTTAGTGAATTTGCGTAGCGCTGGCGAAAATTTGCCTGCCGAAGTGCGGCGAACGCTAGCGAAGCCTGCGCTGGCGATTTTTCGGATCTTAGTGAATGTCCCACAATGTATAGCATTGGACTGATTTACTTCTGATGCCTAATACACTGTAATTGTATAATTGTATACCCTTTTTTTATATGCATTTGTGAACCTACCAAAGAATAATTATTTATTAACTCTGTCAAATAATACTTCAGCCATAGTCCTTTTCTATTAAAGTTTAAAATGCAGCTGAAATAAACAAAGTAATGGACCCAGCTTGCCTTTTGCCTTGTAAAACCTTTACCTAGACTGAACTAGCAGAAGTGCACTCTCAGTGCATAGCTTTATACAAACCCTAGCATATTTATTGTGCATGCCACATCCTTAAGTGGACACTGATTACACAATAAGGGAAAAGCAAATATTCCCAGAACAGACCTATTTTAAGTTATTTCAAACTATTCCATCTAGCCGAGGTCAGCACTAATGGTGGAATTTTCACTTGAAGCAAATTCAGAGAACTAGATGTCAGTCAATTTAAATGAAAAGAACTGCCCACACTCAAACCATTTCCTTACGTGCTGAAAAAAGATAAGCTTTTTTTTTAGAATTTGTTGAATGCTTATTTTTAAGTTCTCAGAAGATATCTTAAATCTTAATGTTAAGTTTCTACTATAATAATGTTTTGGTAAAGACATACTCAGTAGGTTTAACAATGAAATGTTTGCAGCACATAATTATTGTGTGCTTCCCCTCTTTCTTTTATTCTGGCTCTGCTCTGAAATGAACTACACTGCAAAATTCATTGAGATATTTTTTTAGGTATTTAATAATTTTTTTGCAAGTTCCTAATCCAACATCCTAATATTTTTCCCAAGGCTGCAACCAATACACTGATTCTGTGAGTCACTGACAGATATTACCTGCTCGACCAGTCTGATTCCAGTATGATTCAACAAGTGGCAATTCATTACAAACAGCAAGCATGATCGGGTGCTTTGTTGCAAGATAATATCAATATAGATAATCTATTCATGAAAAATAATTATTGAGCCTCCACTACAGTTTAGTGAAATATTTTAATAGAGGTTTGACCTTTAATGATGCTTAACAAAGGAGTTTGTTCTCCGAAATGTTGCATCTGCACTCCGCTTATTAAAGAATTGAAGATTTCACTCAGACCTGTGTGCCATTGGAATTCTCTTGTTGACCTTTAATGGACCATCATTTAGGCAACTTTGATGGATCTACTGAACTAGATAATACAAAGGAAGATAACTTTGGTATGGGGTGGCAAATTGGAAATCTATCACTTTAAAAGGAAATAAAGGGGGCAGAATAAAATTGGCCACAGGGTATAGGCAGCTAAAGGGTAAGCATGGGTTCTAACTGCTACCAGTCTTGGCTTCTGAAGGCAAAAACAATAAGGTCTTCAACCAAAGAAGGAAAAAACCAAAAATAACCCAAATATAGTGATGGGCAAATCTCCCCAGTTTCACTTCGCCGAAAAATTTGACGCGTCGTTTTCGTCACGCGCTGTGTCATTTTCGTCGCGTAATTTTCATCGCGCATCGCGTAATTTTCGGCGCGCCACATCAAAAACGACGCGCGCCTCGTTTTTTCGGCGAATTTTCGCCAGACGACATTTCGCTGGCGGATTTATTCGCCAGCAGCGAATCGCAGGAATTTGCGGTGAATTCGCCCCTGGCGAATAAATTCGCCCATCACTACCCATATACAATCTTACATGCAATTATTTCATTATATGTAGGATTAGAGGGGTTTGGAGTAGGAAATAATTGTGGATATGATTGTTCTGGAAGGAGGGAATATACTAAAAATTTGCAGTAGGGCTTAGTGTTTGACAATTGGGGTATTAACACTGTTTCTCTATATTAAAGTCTGATCTTCCACTAAAATATAAAATTAGGCTACTTTGAGTGTCACTGAAAAGCGTACAATATTTTGATACCAATTGCCTTTTATTTTAGAACCACAGAAAGGCTTGCATGTATGGAGATATAGGCACCAGTTGCAATGTGGGGATTATTACATTATCTGTTTTTTGTCTCTACCTGATGTATGAAGAAGACCTACTGATGACTCCACTACCAATGTTAGCAATGTTCAGCACTTTGATTAAATAATAAGTGTGCTACTAAAGTTAACATGAGCTAGTCATTCAGTATGGAGACTGGTATCCCTTGTGCAAGAATAGGGCTTGTAAGTGGAGAGAAGCTTTTTGGGCATAGCTTGTTAACTCTATGTTTGTTTTGCTCTTCAAAACATGAGCATATATTTCCCGTACAAATGCAGCAAGAGTTATCCCAAAGTGCTACCTTGGGCTACTCCACCTAAAGATCACTGAAACCATTTTGTTAAGCTGCATTCCTAGGTATAATTAGGTGTGGCACAAGATTATCTGAATTCCATTTGGGATGGCTCATTCTGCGACTGTAATTTAATTTCTATCAAAACTGCCCCATGTAGTTGTGGGCTTGTACTTCAAGGCCCTGTTTTGCACTTATTTTGTCACTCACATCCATTGGTCACCCTGGTTAACCAATGCCATTGATATTACTCATTGTCATGTGACATTGTGGCATCTAAACAGTGGTGGCATAAATCTTTTTGTAGCCTCCACTTCCTATTAAGTGGTGTGAAGACCATTTTCATACTATATCACCTTACTTTGTTCTAAGTTGTTGCACTGTTTCAGACTGGATGCTAAGCAACTTGTTCCAGCAAATTGTCCTGGTTCCTGATTAGGCTATAGCAGATTTTTCTTGGAGTGTATACTAAAGGTTGCATGGCATAAATTATCAGAGCTTACCAAAATGAATAAGCTTCATGCAACAAATGCAACCTGAATAATACACATAGAGGGAAATTCCATGTGCAGAACTGAGATTTAATGGCTAGTGCTATGCCAGCTAGTAGCTCAGGAGCAAAATGTTGCACCCCAAACCTTTAGATGTTGCTTGCAGGGCCTCAAAACAAGTGCTTCTTTTTTAAATTCTGGCTTGGAGGCAAGTTTTGGTTACATAAAAACCAGGTAGTGCCAAAAAGAACCTCCATTAGGCTGCCAGTTCACATAAGGTCTATCAAATAGCCAATCACAGTCCTTATTTGGTATCCTCCAGGAACATTTTGCATGCTTGTGCTGCCCCCAACTTTGTTTGCGTTTGAATATGACTCAGAAGTAAAAAAAAAAAAAAA
>CM044432.1:123906626-123943840 GCA_024363595.1 Xenopus borealis | reverse complement strand
ATATATATACTTGTCTTGTTGCACTGTACAAAACCCATGTTTTACAAAGCCCAAAGTTTTGGAACTACCTAAACTGATTACTATTAATTGTCCAATGGTATCCTTAAAAGTGCATATTTTAGAAAAAAGGCAACAGATATAGTTTTTATTTTAGGGGTTTAACTGAAAATGTACCAATGATCCTGGTTTCCCTAGTCTCTCTCTACTGTACCATATGCTGAAACATTCATAAAGGTTAGTAATTGTCTAGCACTGTTAATAATTTGCTACTTGACTATGGTTTCCTGCCACAGTAAAATGTGTGATTGCTCCCTAGGAAAAATCCTGAACCAACTGAATAACCAGCCCAAACACGTGCTTCTCAAACAGGAACCACGCCACAGAGAAAGCAACATGATTTAACCTAAGGGAATGTCTGCTTTGCATATAACTGTACAAATATGCAAAACACAAAGTTTGGATCGCCATGTTCATGATTATGCGATCAGTCCACTAGACTTACATTATTTTCTCTAATCTCTTCAGTTTAAGGAGCCTCTTTAAATATAGCCAGTATTAAACAACTCCCATTCTTTTGAGCTCTTTTGACTCTCTACAGCTGGTGTGCTTTTGTTTAAAGCCCACATTCCTTAGTACAGGAGCTGCCAGTTGCAGGTACTTCCCAGATGGCATATTATGTGCATCCTATTGGTTATGCTTGTCAGTGGCTGAACAAACAGCTGAGCAGTACACAGTAGGCAATATAGCCTTGTATCTGCTCATTTGTACTGTCATACAACTGGATTAAGCCTTTGGCCTGAAGACAGCCAAGTAAGGGCTAAGGGCTGATAACATACAGTATTTGACTGATTGGCAGGTTATACAAATAAATAGATGGCTTGAATGAACAGCAGGAAGTGAAGAACTGCAGCTTCTCCTCAACTCCTCATCGGGATTGCTAGGCCACCATTGTTCAAAGCTTTGTTTAAATCTTCAACTATTGACATGATGATCATATACACATCCTCATAAGCATCTGCACAAATCCACACAGATTCCAAAACATGATTAATATAATCTGACCACATGCACCAAGCATATAACCTGATGAGCTTTCCCAAAGACCCCACATCTACAACTAACTAATATAAAGCACAAAGACTGTCACACTTATAAAGGAAGAAAATGTACCGACAAAACAGGTCAGACCTCTCCCTTTGCACTACTTGTGGCAAATTTACTTAAGAGTGCAAATTTACCAGTGACTGCTTTGCAGCCATCATAACACTTCACCAGGCGAAAATTCGCTTAGACAACACTAATACTAAGTAGTCCCAGGCAACGAAAGCTGACAAATTTTTGCTAGAGTTACTTCGGCAGAGCGAGCAAATCAAAGTGAAGATGCACTAGTGTTCAATTCTGGCTAGCGCAACTTCGCTAGAGTTCTTACGCTCAGGCTAATTTGCATACAGCGGCAAATTTAAAGTGGTGAATGGAGCTATTTATGTTACATGGTGCATCTAATACATTACATTTACACTGATAACTAGACATGTCATGGGATCCTTAATAAAGTCAACAGAGTTGCCCTACACATAAGCCCACAGTTAAATAATGTGCCATATGGTAAAAAATGTATGGAGGAAACCGGGTACACAAAAAATTATTTTTATGCCTTTTGCAGCCTAACACCCTGAAAAATTAAAAGACAGAAAGATATTCCACTTAAAAAATTGATATATAACTAACTGAAGATTGAGCATGTTCTATGCACTTCAATGCACTTCGCCAGGTCAGAGTTGGTGAAGTCAAGTCTGGTGAAAGAGGTAACATTCAGCAAAATTAGCATCTTATTGAATTTGCAGAGTTACATCCATTCGCCAGAGTGAAAATTCGCCTGGTGTTAGAGTGCGAAGCAACACTAGCGTACATCCCGTTCGCTAGCAAAGGGGCGCCTGCGCTTGTTAGTAAATCAATAAATGATAAATGATGTCACGCTGGTGAATTTTCGCTAGTGTTAGTCACAACGAACCAACAAGGTCCTTGATCCTGTGGGATTTTTAACTTGCCTGATCAGTCAGATCAGCCATATATCAGTCGGGCATACCGTGTATGACCACCTCTAACGTTGAAGCATAGCTGTTATTTAGTGATGGGCGAATCTCCCGTGATTCGCTTCGCCTAAAGATTCGCGAATTTCTAGAGAAAGTCGCGAATCGGCGAAAAATTCGCGAAACGAGTCGCGGGACGCTTTTGACGCGCGTCGCATCAACTTTGACGCGCATCGCTTTCGACGCGTCGCGTCGTTTTCGGCGCACGTCGCGTCATTTTCGGCACGCGCCGCGTTGTTTTCGGCACGCGCCGCGTCGTTTTCGACACGTCGCGTCAAAAACGACGCGCGACTCTTTTTTTTTCGCCCATCACTACTGTTATTATTAGTGGTGTTTTCAATAAAATCTATCTGCTCTGAAGTGCTAAGAAGCAACTGCATTTTTTGAATGTGCAGACCTATTATCCAGGATGTTTGGAACACAGGGATTTCCCTATAAGGGACCTTTCTGTAATTTGGATCACCATACTACCTAAAATAAACCCAATGATTGTTCTGTCTTCAGTATACATATATATTTTAGTTGAGATCAAGTATAAGGTACTGTTTTATTATGGGAAATCACATTTATTATGGGAAATCACTTTTTAAAAATGTAAGATATGGTTAATATGGGAGATAGCCTTTACGTAATTCTGAACTTTTCCACTGTTTAAGAAATTGTCCTCCACTTTTACAGAAATTGTCCCCCTGACTATCGAGCATTGCTTTGTATCACTTGCTTCTATTTCCCTATACTTCAAGGTCTCTCTCTGCTGAATGATCATTATCACACACTGTTGTTATCGCTTTTAGTTCTTGTACTCTTAACTTCCTATCCTCTTATGCTCTTGCAGTGAATTTTTTATCACATCTATCATGTGATCAGTGATCCTGTGCCAAATAGGTGCCACCTCCCATCTTCTACCCTTGTCACACAAGGCTGTTTCTCTACATGCGTACAGATGCAGGCAGCGAAAAAATCCATCACACAGGTCTGCATCCATCTGCTCCTGGTGTTCAGTGTACCGGCAGGCATTGCATTGGCAGAACGGAAATGCAATAATTTTCATTTTCCAGCCCAAATTCACTCTTTGTGCTCATACAGGCCACCATAGTCCTTGTGTGCATGAAACTTAGGGGGTTGTCCAACCTGCAACCCTCCATCAACTTTCAGCAGCCTTCAGTTAACAAAATCCAACATAGGTGGAAAGAGGCAAATCATTCCAGTGTGGACTAATGGGTCAGTCTATATTGGGCACATTTCTAAGGCTTGCAGGTGTAAGTATAATTGGGAATGTCCCAGCCTTAAGTTAAAGTCAAAGGGGCAAATTCACTAAAGCGCGAAGCGTCTAACGCTAGCTCTAATTCGCCAGCGTGACATCAATTAGCAACTTCGCAAATTTAATAAAACGGACTCTGGCGAATTTTCGCTAGCGAAGTAGATAGACTTGCGCAACTTCGCACCCTTACGCCAGGCGAAGTTTCGCATTGACGAAGGGACGTAACTACGCTAATTCACTAAGGTAAAAATGTTTGTGAACGTTACCTCTTACGCTAGATGTTACTTCGCCAGGTCAGACCTGGCGAAGTTCAATACAATAGATAGGCGTTTGAAACAAAAAACTTTAAAAAAATTTCTAAGTCCCAAAAAACGCTGGCGTATTTTACCTTTCATAGGGTGATAGTCTGAAAAAGAGCAAAAAAATTTTTGGGAGGTTACCCTCCTTCCCCCCTACTTTTCCTAACATATGGCAACTCAACTATACAGGGGGCACATGTTTAGGGCAATAGGACAACTTTATTTTATTAATTATAGGTTTCCTGGGCTTGTGTAGTGGAATGTAGTGGCTGTAACATATACTTCTATTATACGCTTAAGTTCGCGCTGTATGCAAATTAGGCATCGCTAGCGTAAATTCGCTTTGCCTGGCGAACTAACGGTAGCGCTACTTCGCTAACGTTCGCCGCCATGAGCGCAATTCGCATCTTAGTGAATTTGTGTAGTGCTCGCGAAGATTCGCCTGGTGAAGTGCGGCGAACGTTAGCAAAGCGAACGCTAGCGAATTGTCGCCGATTAGTGCATTTGCCCCATGGACTCTAATCATTCCATCATCTGCACTCCACCATTGGAACATTTCTGTTGGCAAGATATTTCTAGCAGTATAAATAATCCACCACTTGACTGTGTTTTCCTTGTACAATAGAATGTGTGATTGCTGCTTATAAAACATCCTGTTCCAAATAACTCTGACACGTGCTGTTGGAACAACAACTATAAGAAAACAGTGTGCAATAACCTACGGGAATGTCTGCCGCTCACATAACGATACAAGCAAACAAAATATTATGCTGGAATTTCCATCTGAGTACAGTACAGGCTATTTTTGTCTGTGGTAATGTAGCATGATACTAGTAAATACGCCCCATCTCTTTTTTCTCTCTCTAGGGTAAACCAATTCTTCTACCCCTGCATCAGAGCATTGTAACCATCAGCACCCCAACTGTTGCAGAACTAAAAGTTCCAGTTTCCAGTTTGGATTCTAAATCTAAAGATTCCATATCCTTGCCATAACAGGATACAATGTGAGCTGTATATTGTGTGTGTGTGCCAATGGTACCCTTATGTTTTTCTGCACTCCTTTTATGGAAATACTTTGGATGTTACCTCTTTGTCATTGTTAAATGCAAAGATCATTCCAAATACTGTAGTGAAATATGCTTTATGAAATGAGATCACCACATTGTTTTGTTCATTGCTGTGTTGGCTGCCTGTTAAAATGTACAGCTGTTCTTCTTTTTATGATGATGAGACTTGAGAGTACCATGGGGCTTTTTTATGTCCATGATCATGCACCCCCCCTTTGTCATCTCTCAGGCTGTAAGTTCTGTGAGGCAGAGAAAGAGACCTCTTTCCTATTGGTCTGTCTTTCTTCTTTCATATAAACCTATATTTTATGTACATTGTATTGTGTATTAGTATTTTGTTCTTCTTTCATCACTATATTTAAAAAATTGTTCAGTGCTACACACACTAATAGAACTGCATGAATAAAAATAGGTATGCAAAAAAAGTGATGTTTAACAAGTTGACCCCGTTGCTTTTTTTTATTTTTTACACAATTACCAAATTACAATCACACTCATTGCAGAACTCTACAAAGGATGAATTTCATTGTACATCCCTTGCAATTTGCCCTAACAACTTCTTGCATATCAAATTGGGTGCACCCACTACAAGGCCACTGAGAGAAAGTATCACCTGCTTATTGTGTTTATTCATAGAGTATTTGCTCCTCATCAGAGCAACTAGTTAAATGTTATCAGCCAGCTCCTGTAAATCAGTGTTCTCGAGTTTATTAAAAATAGAAATGTGTTTGCTTTAGCAAGTGTGTCCAAGACACATGTAGTTTAGCCAACATGATAAAAGTTGTATCCTAGCAACTGCCAAAGGATTTGAAGTTTCGCAACAGTTTTTGAGCCGTGGCAGCAGTATTAGAAATAAATAAAAAAAACTACATGTCAATATTAATCAGATGCTAAAACACTTGGTTGTTTCAGCTTTAGAGAGTTTGGGGAACAGTGTCTGTTATCTGTATCTGATGCAAAGGTGTTGAATGGCCACACCACTGAGTCACAAAGGACCCTCTTAAACACTTCTTTGCTTTTATATATCTGCCTCTTTGACGTAACTGAAGTTAAAGCACCCATTCTCTTAAACTGGGTATATAATTAGCATTTCTGCATAAAATACAACCATTATTCTCTCCAAAATCTGGCTCTAGGTATGCACCATACCCTGCTAATCTGGATTTGGATGGATTTTCCTTAATGGATACAGGTAAATATCAAATCCGAGGCCTTATCACCGGCTGATAATAAAGTTGCACCAGCAGAAATAGCTGAATGATGGCAAATCTTATTAAGGTTTGAATTGGGTTTGTATTTGGTTTGGCTAGGCTGTTTGGCTGAATCTGAACCCTGCTAAAAATGACATGGATTCAGCCAAATCCCAAACTCTGTATCCTGTCGATGAGCTCACCACAAAACAGACACTAAACTGTAAAAGTAATAATAATGAAATGTATATATATATATATATATATATATATATATATATATATATATATATATAAAAGGTTTGAGATAAAATCCAGGCTAGTGTACACATTGGGTGCTGTATTAAAAATGGCTGTGATATCCCGTGCAGGGTGTTGTGGAACCGGAAGAATGTACACAGAGATGCCAGACTGCAGGGTAGAAGTCAGCTTTATTCCTGGCTGTTCTCTCCACTCTGTTTACTCCTCCCCCCTCACTTCCTCTTCCTGTGTCCATAACCTTTCTTATTTCTCCACCCAGTGCTAAGCTGCTAATGCATATTAAAATGAACAATTAACCTCATATTAATGTATGGAACAACATTACAATGGCTAAAACTTGCCCTGATCTATTTATTCATGCGGACAAATCAGAATCAGGAAAAACCCATAGACAGATGGCACTTAAAATCTTTATAGTGTACCCTCTAATATCTGTCATTCACAATTTATTGAACATTACAGATGATATCCATGATATGTGGCTGTGACCATTTTCAACAGATTTAGCATTTAGCAGAAATTTGTTTGTGCGCCATTCAGGCTAATGGCACTAGGGTTGTCTTCTGCCCAATATCAACCTGTTAATACACAGAGAGAAAGGATTAAAACATTTTGCTGCACTATGCATGGCAGATCTTTTTGTACCTCTTTACATTTTTCAAATGTTGGGAAGTATGCATTAACCTTAGGGCCATATATGTACATATATATACAGCTTTGAGGATAACTCCTTTTCTATAAGATTTCTTAGATTTCTCTTCTGGCAAGTAGTGGAAAACAGTGGAAAATGCATATGTGAGAACAAATAAAAGTAAAGCTACAGTTTATAACTGCGCCACCTCTCAGTAGGAATGTTTATAGCTGTGTCAATAATAGAATGGACAAAAGCAAATGGAATGACAACTTCTGAGGTTCATGCTTTTATTAAATAGCTCACCCGCAAACACTTAGCCATTATGTCCCAACACGCAGCCTGAATGCCCTGAACTGAATTGCTGAGCAACTCACTTGCACAAAGTTTCAAAGGGTTGATTGTGCCCCAAGGCTGAAAAACTCTAATAATTTCTTTGTTAGACCAGAATGCACAAAAGCATTAGATGGGCTCATATAAATATTAATGAATGTTCCCTAATGTTTAGTGACACAGAAGTAAAATGTAGCTATTGTTTTAAAAACACTGGAAATTGTAGGGCTGAACTGGTTGCTATAAAGCTAGGAAAAATATTTTTTTTAAAAGCATCTTGTATTAAAGAAGAGTCTGGTCAGCAAACTTATTTTGTTTTTATAAAAGTCTGGTTATACAAAAAATTTGTTGTATATTAAAAGTCAGTAATAATAACTGACTGATAACTTAATGATGATTTAGCATGAAGCAACTTACTGGGAAGTAAAACCAAGTAATGGGTAGCAAAGTTGGACAGTCAGTTGGGCAATTACCGGTGCAGTAAAAAATTTTAAAAAAAAAGTATTGTTATGGTCAGGCCAGACTGGCAATCTGTGGCTTCTGGCAAATGGCAGAGGGGCTGCTATAAGGTCCAATAGAAAGTCAGTATTTAGTGGGCTGGTGGGGGCTGTTTGGGCCTCTATGTGGGCTGATTGGACCTCTGTGTACCTGAAATGCCAGGGCCTATTTTAATTCTCAGTCTGGACCTGGTTCTGGTGTACGGTTACTAGTAGCAGGGGCCTGGAAATCTATCAAATTTGTATCAATTGAAGTTAGTGAATGGGACATATAGCTAAATGTACAGTGCTTTTTTATGATGTTGATTTCATCAAACCAGTGTTAATCAGAGTTTAGTGTAGGTCATACCACCCATGTCTAGTCTTGTTTTATTTTGGCTGGGTTGTGTATCTTCTGTCTCTTGTTAATTGTGTCTATATTAATTGCACATTCAAAAATATGCAGCTTTTTCATCACACTAGTGGGGTCAGTAGAAGGAATAGTTTTGGACACTCATAATGCAAAATAAAGGATTATCTGTGATAATCTGTGAATTTCTTTCAGCAAGGCCAGTTTACACCCATTTGAAACTTCACTAATTCAATCAATACAATATGTTATTGTTTGAAAACAAAAAAAGTTCAGCTTGGTACCGGAACAGAAGCTTAATATCCAGAAATTCTGAATTACAGGAGAGCCATCTTTATGGACAACAAAACTTTGAAGCAAATAAATACAATTTAAAAAAATGTTTTTTTTTCTCAGTAATCAAACACAGTACCATGTATGTGATTCCAACTTTTAGATAATATAGCTAAATCTATATTGGTGGTAGACAGTCTACTAAATGTTTAACAAACAAAATGATTTATGCTTGATGGCCACAGGGGGCTGTCATCTTGTAACTTTGTTATACATCTTGGCAAGACCAAGACTACGCACATGCACAGTGTGGTCTGGGCTCCTTAGGGATTGTCATAAATCAAAAGAGGGAAGCAAACAAAGCTGCTGGAGTTCAGAAAGGCTGGGAAGTAAGGTGGGGCTGGTCCGGACTGAGAATTTAAAATAGGCCCTGGCATTTCAGAGGCCCAATCAGCCCAAACAGAAGCCTTAAAGGAAAACTATACCCCGAAAATGAATTTTTGAGCAACAGATAGTTTATATCAAATCAAGTGACATATTAAAGAATCTTACCAAACTGGAATATATATTTAAGTAAATATTGCACTTTTACATCTCTTGCCTTGAACCACCATTTCATGATGGTCTGTGTGCTGCCTCAGAGATCACCTGACCAGAAATATTTAAACTCTAACTGTAAAGGGAAGAAGTGTTGAAGCAAAAGACAGAACTCTGTCTGTTAATTGGCTCATGTGACCTAACTTTATAGTTTGTTTAGTATGTTTGTGTGCACCGTTGGATCCTAGGATCCCAGGAGGCTGTCCTTATTTTGTAAAATGGTTATTTTCTATTTATGATTATCCAATGGCACATGCTACTAAAAAAGTATGTTATTATGAAAATGGTTTATTTACATGAAGCAGGGTTTTACACATGAGTTGTTTTATGCAATATCTGTTTATAGAGACCTACATTGTTCGGGGGGTATAGTTTTCCTTTAACAGCCCCCACCAACTCACTAAATACTGATTTTCTATAGCACCCTATAGTAGACCCTCTGGCATTTGCAGGAACCCACAGTCCGGGCCTGAGGTGGGGGATCCCCCTGCTGTTCATAAGTATGATTGTTTCCCTGCACAGCAGTTAGGGACTGTCTGTCAATTCCTATCCACAGCAGTAAATGATGGGAGACTTTCACTTCATAAAGTCAGGATTCTTATAAAAACAGTACACATTTTTAATTAAAGTATATTGGAGATAGATTTCTTTTTTATCAAAGAAAGTTAAAATGAGATTTAATTTTTTTGCCTTTACATGCCCTTTAAGTTATGGTGAGCCAAATATCTGGAAAACTTCAGGTCCTGAGCATAGTAAATAACAGGTCCCATGCCTGTAGTGTAAATTCTTAAGGCCCCCATACACGGGTCAATGAAAGCTGCAGACAGACCGAGTCAGCAGCTTATTGGCCCGTGTGTGGGGCCATCTGACGGGCTTCCCCAATCAACATGTGGCCAAAACTTGGGCTGATCTCGATCTCAGCGTGTATGCGGTCCCGCGATCTGACCACCTGTATCGCCTCCATTCTGATCCGATCGTGGGCACTTGGACCTACGACCGGATCAGCCCGATGTCGCCCACTTCAATGTGAGCATATCGGGGAGAGATCCACTCGTTTGGTGATATCGCGGATCTCCCTGTCCCACCTTTAGGTGGGGACAACTATTTACGTGCAGTAAAAGGAGAGTTACTGCCATGTATTGAGTCTTATTGATCCTTAATGAGATTTACTAGCATGCAAGTACTTTGGGGACATTTATGAAGGATGTGCAATATATTTGCCATAAAGTGTTTACACTAAATGAGAAGGGGTGACCTGGCAGCACAGGAAGACCACTTTCAGCTAGCATTGAATGCTGAGATTTACAGCTCAGCAACAATAGAGTAATAAAATGAAGGTAATTAAGGGGACTTATAGCCCAATCGAGCAACCCATAACAGTTAGATTTCACTGGTCTAACTTAGCTGAAGAATAAAAACAGGCTGCTAATTTACTGTTTTCTGTAACTGGATTAGTGGACATGTTGTTCTCTCCTCCCCATAAACTCCCATAGGCCTCAACCCTGATCTGTTCCACGTGCAATTTTTTTTTTATGACATCAGGAGTTTCAAATAAACATGAAGGTTCCCCCTCCCAAATAACAATATTTTTATAATAAAGAAATTCCTTTTTCTAATTTTGTGAACGTATGTTTGTGGAATATTCCATTTTTAAAAAGATAAGACTGTCGCAAGTAATGGATAAAGAAGAGGGGGTTAAGTGGTTGGAAAGGCTTTCTCTCGCAGTTTCCTGTTCGGCACTGTGCATGTGTGCGGTGAGCTTTTCGGATCTGACAAGATACAGCTCTTAATGCAGGCCTAAGCAGGAAATTCATAGTAGACCTACTTCTGCATCACTTACTGCCTCATTCACAAACAAATAGTGGAAAAAAAAAATCAAAAGAATATATTTCCTCTAACATAACCCATGCATGGAAAAGTATATTAATTACTGTACACTGGAGCCCTTGTATGTTTATTTTTTGAGCAAAATGTCTATTTCGGTGGAATATACATGGTATATTAATAGAAGGGGAATTACCCAGTCATAGGATCTTCTTGTTTGCATTTAGTTTATAGCACTGCTATCACACAGCACAAACATCAGTTTTATAAATGCATGTGCAATGAAGCTATACACAGACTTTGGAGCAAAGTGGCAATTTCTTAGGGAAAAAAAAATACAAACAATTAAGTAAAATGGTACATTATAATGGTTGTGATAATAGGGATCATTTACCACACTGACCAGGGGAAAACCATGCAGAGCACTGAGCACCCATTAATTTTTAATAAGCAAGCATGTACTCCTTCGGTCTGGCTGCTGTCTGTAGCTCAGCATTAGGGGGTTCCTTACCACCTCCCATAGAGCAGTATGCCTGTCCTTTGCCACTCCCTATCTTGGGCTTCTGAATGACTCACATGAAGCACTGACAGATACAGTTGGCCCTGTATTATTTGGGGTAGCTTAAGAGACCTACAGCGATTCTGCAAAGCAGGTAGGCAGTGTGCAATGTGCGCCCATTCAGGAGGTCATAATTTACCCATTATAATTTTTTTATAGAAGTGTAGCGCTATAGTAAACTGGTGTGACTATAATCAGTTATAGCTACCAAATGGCATTAAACCACGAATGAAACTCTCTTTCTCAGGGATGAGCCCTCGCAGAGGGGTGGAGGAAGGATATAGTTGAACTGTAACCATGTGCAATAAGCACAATAAGTTGGGCGCCAGTGATTCTTTATGATAAACCAAAACAGCATTTATTGAACAGCAGAGCAATAGGAACAGTCACCACATTGGAGCATAGTCAGTTACAGAGCAGGATATAGAGCACACAGCATGATGCAGATAAATTCAGCATAAAGGAGCAAATACTCACAGCACCATACATGGGCTGGATCCCTTCAGGCAAGGGGTCATGTCAGCAGTAGTTGAGCTTTGAATAAGAATAGATATGCACCAGAATTCAGCAGTTGCACCAAGTGGAACCTGAGGGGAAACCCTATCCCTGAGGTCTGTACACTTAGTCCCTATTTCTGGGTTATGAGTACCCGAGGATCTTAATCCTTCTAAGTCTCCTGTCGGAGCGTGAGCTGCTCAGCTAGCTACCTTTCTATCACTCCTAGAGTGATCTATGACAGAGTATAGCTGTACTTTACTAGGGCCTTTGCGCCTAGGGATCATGCCCATTCCCTTCCAGCCTGCAAGGTTGGGCTAAAGCAATGAACACTGACCGCATGGTTCCCATGACCTTTATACTTTTACACAGTGCCACCTAGTGTACACTGTGAGAACTACAGAGGTTACATAAGCACAAAAGGTCCCCATTAGGACCCATTAGCCATCCATAATACTAGGGATGTGCCTGTCAGAAATATGTGAGGGTGTCTAATTTTCACATCCCTACAGAAGCAATGTAAAAATGAACACAACGGTTTGCAGACACCTCGAACCCCAATTGTAATTTTGGCAGAAAAGTTGGTCCTTGCATGCATGCATAATACTTACAAATCACTGCTATTGGAGCATAATTCAGTAAATGATGTAGCCACTCAATGGAGTGAAAAAATAAAAAAAAAAATGTGCCCACTTCCACCTGGCAGCCCTGTGAGTGTATGCTGCTTATTAGACAAAGTGAACCATTGAGGGAGCTCATCTAGTGAGAGACTCAGCTGGAGGCAGCAGCCCATCAGAAAGAGATTAGAAAATTAGCTCCTGTTCCTTAATCTCTTTCCTACTGCCTTCAACCTAATTTGCTTTCTTTCCCTTGGAATGCTTACCCCCTACCTTCATGTTCTCGGTGTCTTCCAGACAAAAATATCATACGTCGTATAATAGAATGCGCCTTAAGAGTGAATGCAAAGTGAAATGTGGTAATCACATCAGATTAAAGGCAATTCCGCTTTTAATTGTGTTAATCTGATGTTGTGAGTGATTCCCACATTTCACTTTATATTGAATCTACATGGGATGTCAGAGACGGAGCATCCAGGGAACCACCACAAGAACCCATATGGTTACCCATATTCCCATGTGCAGTACATTTGTTTACTATACAGCACATGTACCTACCCATTTGGACATTTAGATGCAACATGGCGGTACCATAACTTTTATGGAAGATGGCCTAGCAGTGATGGGCGAATAAATTTACCAGGCACAAATTTGTAGCAAATTTCCGCATTTCACCACCATAGAATAAATTTGCAAAACTGTGGCGAAAATGCACAGGCAATAAATCATCTGCAATTAAAAGAATTGTTGCATGTCAGAATAGTTGTTCACATAAGATTTTGTGCATCAAAAAATTATTCAGACACCCATTGACTTTAATGTTTTTGAACAAAATAGTGTAAAAATTGTTGCTCTCATTAAAATGACGCCCGTTGACACAAATTAATTTTTTTAAATTTTTGGCTGTGTGGCGAATTTTGTGCAGCCCAGATTCGCCCATCACTATGGCCCAGTTCACAAGGTTTGTCTCAATATATTGGCATCCCAATGTTTTAACCTTTACTAGTCCTTTGTGTAATTGTCATGCAGCTTCACCTAATGTTAAGTATTCAACCCCATTTATAAAGATATTCTATGACACCTCAAGAAAATATTGAATTGTAGTCACCAGCCGAAGGCTCTGTTCCCATACATTTTTCATAGTACTAAAATGAATTCACTGAGAACCCAGTGCTCAATTAAAAAAAACTAGAACTGCGCACAACATTAATAGGGTTACCACCTCACCCCTTTATCACCAGTTACGTATTGAATCCACGTCTGCCTAGTACCTGCATAGCAGTTTAATTAGGGCCATGTTGCAGACTGAACTGTTTTATGTACAGTTATGCAGCATGCATTTAATTAATTGATAGATAATCATGCAAGAATGTGGATTCAATATGTGTCTGGTATTTAAGGAGTTAGGTGGCAACTCCAATCAATAGTATCCACAACAGTATTCACACCATTATTTGCTGTATCCACTGACTTCTTACTAAACAAGTGCAATGTAACTGTAACTATGTAACCACATCAAATAAACTGCATCTCACTATGTATGTGCTACAAACTTGTTATAACTCTAAGGCAGATTTACCAAAGATCAAGCAGCTAGCATATTAATTACATATATAATGTGAGCATGAAACACATTTTGCTCAATTTGCATGGTGTTATTAGAGACCTCCGGGGCAATGGAAGATATAAATATATATCATATATATCATTTTAAACCCCTGCTCACATGCTTATTGTTTTGCATGGATATTGGGACTTGTGAGCCCCTAAATGTTCTGGAAGGCAGGAAAACGCACAAAAGTTTGATATTTATCTAAGGTAGAAATGCTACGTTTCATATAATTAACTTACTGCACCAGTATAAAGGTTCAGCATTTCTTCAAATTTGTCACAGGAGTTTACCACCATTGATTATGGTAGGAATGTCAGTGACATGCACATGCTCAGTGTAGTCTGAGCAGCTGTTATGAAGATAAGCTTAGGCTGAGGGTACATTACTCGTCTGCTTTCAGTCTGGGTTTTTTTGTTTGCTATTGTATTTTCAGGGCTGATCTCCCTTCCACTCCGTGCTTGCACACAAGTGAAAGCTACACTTTTCATTGCAGATCAACTGAACTGGGAAAGGGAGGAATTTGCCTATCCCACAGAGCTTTTTAACAGCTAAAGCCAACAAAAACTTCTCGCTATTAAAGGGGTGGTTCACCTTCAAATTAACTTTTAGTATATTGTAGAAGGGCCAATTCTAAGAAACTTTTCAATTGGTCTTCATTATTTATTTTTCATAGTTTTGTAATGATTTGCAATTTTCTCCTGTTTCTTTGCAGCTTTCAAATGGGGGTCAAATATATTGTTATTGCCACTTTTTATTACTTATCATTCTATTCAGTCCTTCTATTCATATTCCAGTCTCTTATTCAAATCAATGCAGGGTTGCTATGGTAATTTGTACCCTAGAAACCAAATTGCTGACACTGCAAACTGGAGAGCTGCTGAATAGAAAGCTAAATAACTATAAAACCACAAACAATAAAAAATGAAAACCAATTGCAAGTTGTCTCAGAATATCACTCTCTACGTTATGATAAAAGTTAACTCAAAGGTGAACAACCCCTTTAATACTGCTTGATCTCTCAGCTGCATTTGACACTGTAGAGCACCCTCTCCTCCAGTCCCTCCATTCGCTTGGCCTTTGTGACACAGCCATGTCTTGGTTCTCTTCTTACCTCACCAAATATTCCTTCAGTGTCTCCTACAACAGAGTAGCATTTTCTCCCCTACCTCTTCCTGTTGGGGTTCCTCAAGGCTCTATCCTGGAACCCTTGTTATTTACCCTATACACTTCCTCCCTCTGCGAATTAATCAATTCGTATGGTTTCCGCTACCACCTCTGTGCTGACTATACTCAGGTCTATCTCTCCTGATCCTCCTGATCTCAACCCAGAACTCCTAACTCATGTCTTCTCCTGCCTGTCCGCTATCTCTACTTGGATGTCACAATGCTACTTTAAATTAAACCTCTACAAAATGGAAAGGGTTCTCTTTCTTCCAACCAACACCAGTAAGAATCCAGAAGTATCCATCGTAGTTAACAATTCCACTATCACCCCGTCTCCCTAGGCCTTGGGGTTATCCTAGATTCTGCCCTGTCATTCACTCCTCACATCCAGTCACTTGTTAAATCGTGTCACTTCCACCTAAGGAACATATACAAAATACGATCATTTATCACCCAAGATGCTGCCAAAATTCTTATTCACTCTCTCATCATATCACGTCTAGACTATCACCTCTTCAGTCCATAATGAACACTGCTGCGTGGCTTGTACACCTCAGCAACTGCTCCTCCTCTGCCACACCATTCTGCCAATCCCTGCACTGGCTTCCTCTGTCCTTCAGAATTAAATTAAATCTGAACTCACCACACCTTGTGTATGATTCCCTTTCTTTTAGATTGTAAGCTCTTTCTGCGTGGGCCCTTCCTCACCTTTTGTACCAGTATTGATTGTGATGTATGTAATTCATGTGATTTAGTTGTATAATCCCATTTACTTAACAGCGCTACAAAATATGTTGGTGCTATAGAAATACATGTTAATAATAATAAATAATAATGATTCGCTTATCCCAGCCTGCAAAATATAAACGCAGGCTGAGAGCAGCCTAAGCATTTACAAATGCAAGTATAACAGCAAAGCCCTAAAATGAATGTAGAATTTAGTGCATAGTGACTATTTATAAAGTTGATTATGTCCAAACATGTTCCTTTGCAATTCTGAGCTCAATAAAGTACTTCAGCCTAGTTTGATGCCTTATGTGCATGCATCAACATAAAGGAACCCTAAAATTACAGTCAGTCATTACTTGTATTGCAAATCTCTCTACATTATGCATTGGAGGGTGATGCATGCATTATAATAGCTACCACTGATATAATAGAGAGAATGAGCTATGAAGGAGCTATGAAGCTATGCCTGTTAAAAATAGATTAAACATAAGCACAGAATATAAATATGATATATTTTCATAATTCCAGGCTCTTCTAGAATTAATTAATGCATATGCTGTCTTGTAGTTGCTAGTGAAATATATAAGCTGTTTTATTTGTAGTTGTTGCATTTCACTTTAAAAACCCTAATACAGGATCTGTAACACTGACTGTGTAATGAAGGAGGATGCACAGAGAGAGACATCAGGAAATCTGAAGCAGAGGGGAAAGTCCATCTGGGGGCGTTTGCAGAAAAACGTAAACATGTCTTTTTATGATCAAATGCTGATAATTTGTCTAAAGGTTACAGATACCTCTCTGAGTTTTTTTTCACAGAAATGTTTTCATAGGGAAAGGTCAGGGCAAGCTATATGGTCTTTTACTCCAAAAACATCAGGAAAAAAAATTTAAATACAGTTTCAATTCTCACGTTTGACCAGGGCTGTGATGCTGTTTTATTTCCTGTATCTATGAACATGATACTGCTAGGCTGCAGCTTTCATTTCCAGACCTGCAGAAATCTCATGAAATGAAACTGTGGGAGAAATGTCCTTTCCCATCTTAGCAGCATTATGCATTATGTGTCTGATATCTGTAGCCTGGAAAATTTAGATTCTGTGTAGAGACCATACAGGCAAGTTTTGCCAAGAGCACTTA
This sequence comes from Xenopus borealis, assembly GCA_024363595.1. Lineage (NCBI taxonomy): Eukaryota > Metazoa > Chordata > Amphibia > Anura > Pipidae > Xenopus > Xenopus borealis. The sequence goes on along the minus strand of CM044432.1, from coordinate 123,926,855 downwards.
TAGTACGCTTAACCAGTGTGTGAATTTCAATTGTATTTTGCAGCCATTGAGAGCTTTTTCCATTATGCAGGAACCTTTGGGGAAGATGTCTAACAAAAGTATATAAAAAGCATTTGTTTGCTCAATTTACACAAAACCATACCCAGATTTTACAGAAGAATTTGCATTAAGTCATCTGGAACAGCTGAAAGAAGAAAGAAAGGTGGTTTGAGTATTTACAGTTCCATAGCTAAGTTTGAGACGTCGCCAGTCTTTATTCCCTTCTGCTCTTAAAGGAATTGTTCAGTATAAAAGTAAAAACTGGGTAAACAGATAGGCTGTGCAAAATAAAACATGTTTTCAATATAGTTAGTTAGGCAAAAATGTAATGTATAAAGGCTGGAGTGACTGCAAGTCTAACATAACAGAACAGAATACTACTTCTTGCTTTCAGCTCTCTTTTGTATACACTGACTGGTTACCCTGGTTACCAGGCAGTAACCAATCAATGACTTGAGGGAGGGCCACATGCGTCATAACTGTTGCTTTTGAATCTGAGCTGAATGCTGAGGATCAATTGCAAACTCACTGAACAGTTATGTCCCATGTGGCCCCCCCTCAAGTCGCTGATTTACTCAGATTACAGAGCTGAAAAGCAGGATGTTGTGTTGTATTCTGTTATGTGAGACATCCACTCACTCCAGCCTTTATACATTAAATTTTTGGCTAATTAACTATATTAGAAACATTTTTTATTTTGCACAGCCTGTCTATTTACCCGGTTTTTATTTTTACCCTGAACTGTTCCTTTAACATGGGTCTGTGATGTATCCCCTTTATACTTATGCATAAATGATTGATACTAAAAACAAGAAAAAGCAGTAAAACCCCATACTACCTTACTAAATTTAATTGAGATCTAATTATGTAAGTGTTCAGTGCTATTATAATCATATGCTTAGTTCTAGAGCTAAATTGATTGAGAACTAAGCATATGATTATAATAGCACTGAGCACTTACATAATTAGATCTCAATTAAATTTAGTAAGGTAGTGTAGGGCTTTACTGCTTTTTCTTGTGTTTAGTATCCTTATTCTGGTTTATATACCTCTACAGAGCCTGAGATTGAGTAATACAAGTGAGTGAACATTAATTACAAGTGAACTAAAAACAATTTTGTGCATAAAATATTAGTAGCCAACTGGAAGGGAAATGCTTAAAATAAATGAATAGTTAATCTAACAAATCTACATACATGTCATCATATATGAACTCAATTTACCGGACAAAAACACCCAAAATGTTATCCCAAGGCCTATGGCAAACTGGGGGAAAAAAGACCCTGCTGCCTCCGAATCAGTTTAGTTGAAATACCCGATAGTGGCAATAATGGTACTTACAGATTTTAAAATAAAAACACTTTAATGCACGGTTTAAGCCAAGGATCACCTGAAAAGTAACAGTGCTACCACCGTTCATCATTCAACAGAATGACAGCAGGTGTAGGTTTAAGGTATTATGACACTAGGAACGCACAGGAAAGCCGGCTGACATTATTCCAGTAGGGACCATAGAGTTATAAATCAAGGCAGATAGTTAAGTGTAAAATAATTCTAGTGTCTTTTTTTTCCATGTACCATCATGAAAAATATCCTTTAGCATCTTGCACCACATAGGGGCACTTTTTCATAGACTATTACTCCAAGTCAATGTAATTAGACAAAATAGACCTGGACTGAACCATTTTTCTTCAGCCCAAATCATAAGCAGTGATTAGCTTGGTGCTGTATTGGGGATTGGGGTTGCCAAAAAGCTACGCAGATCACTTATATGTCTGACCAGCACAGGAGGACAGTAACAGCAAAGCTGTTATTCAGTTAAATCTCCCAGTCCTCTCAGACCTTTAATAGCTGAGCATTATAGCCATTCTAACGGTAATATCAAGGCTCAAGCATTGACATCCCCTAGGAGAGCAATACACAACATATAAATTGATGGATTTTGCATAGCTGAAGGGTTACACAGGAGTCAGTTATGGGTATGTCAGATTTGTAGGGCAAATTCAGCACCATGATACAACTATGGATTACACATAAGTAATAAAAGTTTCCATGTTTGGTTTGGACACACCAAGCACATTTGCTCCTGTTAATTACTTTTTAAACAAATGCTACTACTATATTTAGGATATTTTTTCTGCAGCAGAATGTGAAATTGAAGAAGAATGTGCCAAACAGCATTGTTAGTTTTGGGAAACGCAGCAGTGGGCATGGCCTAATGCCACTATGATCAGAAAGTACTGCTAAACTTTTTCTTAGGAGATTTCCTAGTATTCCATAAATCAATTTTCTTGGCTAAATCTCTAGCTCTATTTCTGGTTCCATTTGACAACCCCAAATCTATAATGATCTGTAACAATTAACTCAAGGCTTTTAGATGACTGCCAGGTCACCACTGTACCAGAACTGAACAGGAACTTTAACAATAGTGAGGATATATTTGTATATAAGGGAATTCAGACAGAAATGGAAGTACACACAGCTTTTCAGGTTCATTGGTAGATAAATAAGATCTAAAAAAGAAACTATGTGAAAATACGGTGGCAGTTTCCTTGTTAAAAGGTCATCTAAAATATATTTTACTGTTATGTCTTTCTAGATAAAGATAACATGTTTGGGTCAAATCACTAAGATCCGAAGTTGCACCAGCAACAGCTTCACTGCACTTGGTGTAGTTTTGCCAGCGCTACACAAAGTCACTAAAATGCGAATGGTAGCAAAGTTGCGCTACCATTGCTTCGTCAGGCAAAGTTATGCTAGTGATGCCTAATTTGCATACGGCGCCAAGTTAAAGTACATGTATAATGGATGCATATGCTGCAGCCACTACATTACACTACACAAGGAAACCCTTTATAAATAATATAAAGTTGTTCTACTGCCCTAAACATGTTCCCCCTGTATAGTTGTGTTGCCATATGTTAGGAAATGTAATCTTTTTCAGTCTATCACCCTTAAAAAAGTAAGACATCAGCGTTTTTTGGGACTTAAAAAAATTTCAACTTTTTTCAAGAAACTCCTATCTACTCTATTGGACTTTGCCTGGTCTGAGGTGACGAAGTTTTGTGCAACAGGTAACATTCATTCAATTTTAGTGAACTATTGTAGTTATGTCCCTTCGTTCGCAACTTCACCTGGCGTCAGGGTGCGAAGTTGCGCTAGAGTCTGTCTACTTCGCTAGCAAAGTTACGCCAGGGACTGTAAAAATCGACAAAGTTCCGAAATTACGACATGCAAGCAAATTTGCTCTCGCGTTAGCCACTTCGCGCTTTACTGAATTTCCCCCTTTGTTTCAGTAGTAGAGCTAAGGTACACTATAATAACTGGAAGTTATACTTTCATGTACTTGTCGTAATGGCAAATTTGCCTTATTGGGATAAAAGTTATCATTTCCTTTATTTTCTCCGAAAGGAAGTCCTTCATTCTTTGTTTTTAAATCAACATCTGGCATGCTCAATTGTTAGAATTGCTGCCTTGGGGTCCTGGGTTTGATTTAGAGTCTGACTGGAGGTCCAAGGCCCACCTGTCTTCCATATCAGGGGCCCCCACACACCCTCTCGCCCCCCCCCCCCACATCAGCTGCAAGCCAACTCCAGCACCAGCTCCTGTGCATCCTGAATCTTCTTTCCTTGCAGGTGCAATCATGAACAGGTGTGGGGGGTGGAGGTGATAGTGTCTCAGGTAGGTAGAATGTCTGGGTTGGTGGGGCCTACCAGGTTTTTCTCCAGTGTCCTGCCAGCCCAGTCCAACTCAAGTTTGATTCAAATCATAACACTATCTGAATGATGTTTGCATGTCCTCATGTGTCTGAATTTCTGAACAGTCCAAAAACATGCAGGTGTGTGTACTTGTGGTCATGCTTCACTGGGGCAGTGACGGATAGGAAGGACAAACAATCTCTCCACAAGTTGTCTGCACTATATAAATAAAGTAACTAAGTCTTTCTGTAATGTGCTGCAAAATATGTCAGCGCCATATGAATAAAATACACAAAAACTCCCTGTGGTTGCTATGTGCCTGTGGCAGTATAACAATGTTGTCCAGTTAGGAGTCTTTCTATGTGATGTAGCAAGCAGTCACAAATGCAAGATAATCTCACCGTGTACAAATGTGGCTTCTGAGCCAATGGGCTCAAAATTATGTTGTGCTAGCTGAATATATCTGGAAAATCTGGGTATCTACTAACTTACATGCTTCCTAAAGCCTTATATCTTATCTACAAAAAGCTTCCTGCTATGTATGAATGTCAAGAAAATAACTTCCTGCTATGTCTCAAGGAATCAGCTTCCTGCTATGTATCAGGGAATCAATTTCCTGATAAATGGCAGGTCTTATGAAAATGAAATGTTTATACTTTCCATGGATTAACACAAATAATGGTCCTATTTTTAAATCTGTATGGTCCTGTGCTATATATGCAGTACATGTAAATGAAAAGAAACCACCCTCCCCCTATTGCATTGCTTCTGACCAGTAGTAGACAGGTGTTTGCAGATATGAGCTTAACAAAATAATAAACAAATGTATGCAATATCAGTAAGCTTTAATACTCTTGTCCATGCTATAATTGCTATTTGTTTCGTGCGATTCAAAATGAGTAACCAGAGCTTGGGATTTTAGCCTAGTTTTAACTACCAGTTACCACTCTTGTACTAAGAAGCCATACTAATCCTGCATGGCAGTTTTGGTGGTGGCATTTTGATCCAGTTTGGCTGCAGGTCAGACATAGAACAAATTTATTGCTAAACATTTGTTATCCTTCAGAATGTGAAATTAAGGATTTTTGTGTTCAGAGTGGAATCTAGTTATCTGAAGATTTTCACAAGTGATCACTGATACTTAAACCTAAATACTAACAGGGTATATTGTGCTAAATATTTATGAGCACACTGAATCACATCCTTTATAGTAACTTGGATAAATAGGCACAAACTGCACCTTAGCCCCCTGAGATTTGCACTTATTTATAAGAAATGGCAAAATGGAGCACAAAAAGTTGTAGATGGTTCTCCTTGCACAAGCCTACTTTGCAGTGAAGAAGAGCACAAAGGCAAAAAGCAGCCCTGTAGTTACCGACTGCCAAACAGGTGCCTCTATATTTACATAGTAGGCCAGGCAAAATGAAAGGCAGATGAATACAATGTGGAGTTTGATGAGGACACCAGGTACATCTATTATAGAAAGCACAGCATGAAATGTGTATAATTAATAGGAATGCAAGCATTCATTAATGCAGATTTTGCTGTAGCTCAGTGGAAAATAACTAGGAAGCTATCTGTGGTCGCAATTCATCCCTTTTTCCTTCGTTACCTGGAAAAAAGGTCAAGTTGGTTGGAGAGGCTTTCCTCAGGCAAAAGCACCTCAGATTCCCTTTCAGAGCTAGCAGAGTAACTTGTTGTTTGAAAAGTATTTTTATTTGTTGCTTCAGGTTAGGATGTTTATTAAAATACTATAAATGGAATTAAACTGTAGTTTTCCTCCCCACATTGTAAGCCACACCTAGCAGTAAATAAACCAAACCTTCAACACTGAATGTACAGGACTAACCATTCTTCAGTTTTTTATTAGACTATATTTTGCTTTCAACTTGGCAGGTTTAGGGGCTGCATTTTAAGGGCTACCATTGTCATAGAAGGTTTAGTAAACACAACACAGGAGGAATATGTTGCTCTCCGACCCTTTAGATGATGCTCTCTGTGGCCTCAAAGTGTGTGATTATTGAATTACTGGCTTGTGGGCAAGTTTTGCTTGCATAAAAATTAGGTGTACTGCCTGTTCACATAGGGGCTACCAAATGGCCAATCACAGCCCTTATTAAGCATCCCCATGAATATTTTTCATGCTTGCATGGCTCCTTAATGCCTATTACAGCACATATGAATGTTGTTCACAGATAAAAAAGGGGACCTCTGCATTAAAGGCACAAATGTGGGCAGCAGCATGTACAGTATATGATAATGTGAAGTGGAGACATAGCAGAGGTGCAAAGATTTGCACTGAATGCTAAATTGCACACAAATGGATGCAAGGATGGCTATGCACCAGACTGTGTGAAGGCATTCCAGCAAAAAATAGTTTTATAGATAAGTATAGCACCTCCACAATGTGAATAGGCACCTCCACAATTTCTACGGCATTTTAATGGGTGCAATTCTGCATTTATTTTAGCACTGCATCTAGCAACTGTTCATCAACCCGACTCTGTGAACAGTATGTACATACGTATAAGTACATGAGGTCAAGTACTGTACATGATAAAAAATTTGAACATGTTGGTGCTGTTTAATGTTGATGAAAAATTCAATTCTGTTTGTGCAATAATAGTTCTTTAAATAACATGCCTGAAACTGATTGTGCTGCTAGAAACTGGTTCTAGGGCAGTTTTTATCCTGGTCTGTACTACCTTTTACAAGTGGTTTCCATGAAACTAGAAGGCAGCACAGTTTATTTCATACATGGTTCTAGTGTTTTGACACCAAAGCATATTCTTTAGTCAAACACTAGAAATGAGCCCTCATTCAGGGGCTGGGTCCTTTCAAGTTACAAAACAAGTGTGGTCCTGTATTTTTGAGCAATGGGTACCTGTCTCTAAACAGGATTCAACACAAAGCAGAAATTTCCATTCAATCTGAATGGGTGGAAAGTCCAGAATGTGGCCCCTCGTGTAGAGCGAGAAGATGTGGGAGACAAAACACTAGAAATCACAATCGCTAAAGGGCTACAATCGTTTCATGTCAGAGAACCCTCTCACATGGAACTATTTAATCTCTTTTCCACAATATCAAAAGCAACTGAAACATATTGTTCTAAACAGTTCTGAAACCACTTGTATTGTGCTGTTAAGACAACCGATCTTGCTACTTTTTAACTTTTTAAGAAAATCTTTTATGTTAGGATTTACAAAGAGATTCCCTTTGTCATGTAATAGAAACTCTCGGTTCAAGTTTAATAACATCAATAAGAAAACGGTCCCTGCCTCTTGTTCTTGTGAATATGAGAAAGTAATTATTTCCATAAGCAGTGTAGTGTATAAGTAGTGTTTAAACCTTCCAGAATAAATTCAAAGAGACTGTTTGTTTTTTCTTGCTGATTAATTGTTCATACATTGGCAACAAACTGTACAAACAAATAATTCTGTTTAAAAAACTGTTTTCCCATGGCAAGTGAGTGGGACTAATAGCATAGCTAAGATTTCTGGTTGGCCCTATTATAGAATCAGTGAATATGTAATATCTCTGCATTGTGCTTATTATCATAAAAATACTACTTCCCGTTTTGGCATCACAATAAAGTTACCAGGTCATGCATATGGTGTGTTTTGATAGCTGAGGAGGAGCAGAGTATAACAGAGCTTTATTAGCAGGTTCATGCAGCCATTACACAACAGTAACATAAACTATTGCACCTTAAGCAGTATAGAAAGTATTGTGTATGCACAGTATAACTCATGTGCACAGTGACATCTACAGGCCATTTGTATAAACACCACAGCATATATTAACTACTGGTTCCGTATACTGTATTGACAACCTTGCTGTGAAGTTATGGAAATCCTGAACAAATGTTGGTGCTTATAAACTCACTAGTGATAGGCGAATCTCCCGCGTTTCGCTTCGCCGAAAAATTTGTGAATTTCCAGAGAAATTCGCGAATTGGCTAAATAATTTGCGAAACGAGTCGCGCAACTCGTTTTTTGGGCGAATTTGCAGATCCAGTGACATAACTTGCACATGCCAAATGCAACGGTACAGTCTGACCTGAATCTGCACACACCCAGACCCAGCAGTAGCCTAGAATACGGGCTTGTGGCTGTAGCCTAGGGGCCCCACATCTAATTAATCCTCTACTGCCAGTTCCCCAGATGAACTGATCATTAATTAAGGGTATCAGCACTATCTGACCATCCTCTAGAGTAGCCAAAAACAAAGATGAGCTCAAATGGCAATGTTGCCTGTTTATTGAGAGCTTAAAGGGCTTATTTGCCAATATGATTGATGTTTCCCAGTGAATTCAATCTCTAGATCCTTTTGGTTGTCCCTCAGGTAAATGAAGACTTGCATACTAGAGCAAAAGTTTAGATTTTACTCTACTTCGCAAGTGCAAGTCTAACTGGGATTCCTGGGAAACATGGTGGTATGGCCAGGCAATAGAAACTTCTCCAGTCCGATGCATCTTTTTTTCTGAAAAGGGGTAGAAGTGATGCAATTCACTGGGGGACCTAACATATCATCACCCCCTGTAAATTTGTGTTTCCTTGTCATTTAGGATTAACAATGCATGCTAGAGTTCAGCATTTCCCCATCAACAAGCCCCCTGCTGCATACACCACAGAGTGCCTCAAATGACCCTTTCTAGTGCAACTGTCACCAATAGAGTTCCCTGCACGTTTTTAGCTCATCTAGGGCTGCCCTAAGGGTATACCAGCTGTTTTGATTGATGTCATGAAAAAATGTATACACCAGAGAACTTTGAACCTCTGGCAGATACTCACCATTATTCTGTATGTGAAGCTCACTACCTGTGGAACAAGGGAGTGGTTATAGTGAGAAATGCAGACATTAGCATTCTCTGTGAATATTTGCTCATGTGAGTCATACACAGGGTAATTTCTATAATAGAAAAGACAACACAAAAATTAAACAGCTTGTTAGCCTCAGAGGACTGTGCCAGGTATTAATAGCAATAGCATGTGTGGAAGGGAGAGTAAACATATTTGAATTGGCATTTATAAAGTTTCACTCCCTGCCTTATACCAACGCCTTTATGATACTGAGTACGTGATTATTAGTAAGAAGCAGAACAGAAAGAGGCATCCCTTTTCCTATTGTATTAAAAGTACCTCTTTGTATTTAGATGCAGTGACAAATAAACTGAAAAATATTAACTTGTTTTGTATGTTTTTAATATCTCTGTGGTAATCCCATTTTGCTTTAAAAATGTCTTTAACTATTGCTACAAGGACTGCTGCAAGGCTTGATAACTATATGTTGTACTATCAGTAACATAAACTAAAGCCAGATGTTCAACACCTCCTGGAATTCATTTATATTTAATTAATAAATTAATATGATGTCACTGTGATGTCAGAGATCTGACTTAGCAGAATAGTGCTGGAATCTGCTTTGCAGCTTGTATATTGTATCAGATGTGCCATTGTCAGACTTCAATGCTGTGACATCAGAAGCAATGAATGAGGCCAACTCTTTCCGCAGTAATGACCAGAACTATGAATAGCTGCTCATCTCTATTGTTTCTCAAAACAAAGATGTCACACAGAGTGGGCAACAAGCATTCCTTTAGAGGTAAATCTCTTGGTTCTTGTGTTCATTAAAATGTTTTGTTTGAACTGTATGCATTGCAACTGCCTGTTAAAATAGAAAGCATTTCAACAAGCAACCATTACCATGTATTTATCAAGCTGAGCCTGAGGTATGAAAAGTCTCCTCTATGATCTCTATCTACTGTCTACCATTAAATATTTTTCCCCTAAGTATTTTTGGTGAGCTCTGTGTTGAACTTTCTTTTCCACCTATGAGAAAGGTTCCATCAGGCATAGGATTTCAGTTCTAGCCAGTAAGTACAACAGCCCTTAAGACAATGAAAACATTCAAGTCAATGACTGCAGTTCTGTAACTGCCTGATCCTGGATACCATAAGGAAATGACCCTTTACATTCCACAATCGCTGTGTGTGTCCTAAGTCAAGGGGACTGGCCATGCACTTTGCACATTGTCTCACAACAATAAATGAGCCCTAAGAGTTATGTTAGACATGTTTGATGGAGTTATTATTATTTTCAGACTAAATATATGCATTTACATTAAATATGTTTGTTTCATGCTATAGGGCATGTGGGTTCTTCTGATGAACTGTATGCTATATTTGACCCTGCATCTTCCGTCGAATAAAGACCGGGAAGAGTGTGAATACTGAGTGAGAAATATATATATATATATATATATATATATATATATATATATATATATATATAGTGAAGAAGACAAGATGTAGGCATCCCAAGTCATGTCCCCTATCTTATATACTCAGTGTAGCAGGCAGGTTTAAAGTACAAAAAAATGGAACACTCTGCAACCTTCCCTATGCCATTCTCATGTCATTTGTACAATGAAATAGTATTTGCTGACACTGCATGTATATATTTTGGGTGGGAGGTAGGCAAGTAAACATCTTGCCCATGTCACACAGCAGGTATTAAGCAGGAGGCTCCCTTACATACAATGGTGAGGACTTACATCAAGAAGTATGCAGACAACAGGAAAGGAGATCCCTAGCAATGTAAACTTCTTTTATCTATGTGTATACGCAGATAGGCTGGTACTATTTATAGAATGCATTCCCAGCTGAGTCATTTACTTAAGCAATCTTCTGCTTTTATGGCAAATTCTCTACAACAGTTTTTTTTATCATATCCTGACTCCTAATATGCATAATTGTGAGAAGTAACATGCTGACTATTAATGGAAAGGAGAGAAAAATGGGTGGATTCCAAGGAAAGTAATCAAGGCTTGGAAGCATGGCGCAAGAGAAATATTTGCAATGTTTCTTTGGTTTTTCACCTCCTGAGAACATTCCATTGCAATTATACAGGATCACAGAGCAGGTGGATACCCAGGGGTAAAAAATATAACCTTACAATAAGGGCAAATAGTATGTAATAGAGCTCTTTGGTTTACATTGTAGCTCCCAATATCAGCTGGTGGGAGATGCCAAGTAGTGCAACAGTAGCTGTAGGGCAATGTAGACTGGCACACCCAACACTGACAGCAGAATGTATCTAAAGTTGGCCATTAGATGCACTGATAATATTATACGAAACAAATCTTCATATGATATTTGGTGTGTTTATGGTGGGAGAAAAGCTGACCGATATCAGCAGAAGACTTGGATATCAGTCAGCTTGTCAGTTTAGCAGGCACCTTTAAAGGCCCCCAAACATCGTCCGTTGTGAGTGCTGAATCGTTAGATACAGGTAGAATTCTATTGTTTCGTATATCTGACGATTCAGCTCTACATGTGTAAATGTAGGAAAGACTGCAATTGCAAGAATGATGATGATAACATTTGCCATATGCCTGTATTCATAGCCAACACTGCCAAAATTACACAGGGTTACTTCTGTGGGCAGGCCTCAAACTGCCTGCAACTTCCCCCCCATATTATTAGTCATATACAGTAGTGAATGACAGCATATTGCAGCCACAATTTTTATTACAACACTGTATTAACATTATGGGTACCCCAGTTTAGGATTGGTATCAAATTACATAAGAAGATATTAGCTAACAGACAAACTGCAGAGGAACAGTTACCATTTAGCAGTTAACGATTAAACAAATCTAATATAGAAAGTCCAGTATCCAATATTATGTTCTTTATCAATAAAATGTAACATGAGCCAAGTGTTCCCAGCTCACCGGACTGTCAAGTTTACAGACATGGCTTTTCTCTTCATGACTATAATCACATTCATTGTGCAACTATGCCTAAAACTTGTTGAAATTGAGCAGGGTTTACCGAATTTGGCTATCAGGAACAAGTGAAATGAATAAGGCATGTGGGGGGGGGGGGGGGTGGTTGACAAGGTGATAACTAAGGAATGAGGTTAAAATCTATCTTTGTCTGTATTCTGTTCCTCCCTGAATCCTGCTAGAACAATAGGCATACAATGTCTTGTTTTATATGGTCTAGGGATGTCCACACTTCAGTCCTACAGCTGTTGATCAACTTAAATCCAGAATGACAACCGTGATATAATTAATCCTTGTCAAAATTATTTTATATAATACATGATTGTCCTTCATACCCCAGTATCAGTGAGCTGGGCCCCATTAAATTGTGTTGTTTTTTTATTTCCTATAGCAGCTTGAATGTATAAAACAACTAGCATCAAGCATCAAGTTAGACACCCCTCATGTAATTATGGCCATACAAATGTGTGTGTCTTCCCCTTCATTCATATGGTAATCTGCTCACACTTCCAAGAACACTGTCAATCAAAAGAAACTAATCCGCAGATAGTACCCAAGGGAGGCAAGCAAATTCATTACATTTAACTATAATCATTAATAAAGTGCCCTATAATTCAGGGAGCTGCACAAAGTAATACTTCTGGGCAGGATGAACTACTGAATTCATATAAGCACTCAATGTTTAAAACTTTGCAGTAAATCTGTAATTCTCAGATAGCATATACTAATCTAACATACGTAGTTATTGAGGTTCCAAATAGTAGGAGTTTTCCAAAGTAAATCCACATCTTATGCACTAGCTTTGCATTTTGTCAACATTTAGACATTATCATCAACAAATCTCTGCACATTAGCTGCCTAGAACACTAATGTGTCCAGGAACCCTGCATCGATAAGGCATCTTTGCCTGTGGTTTTGGAAGTTGCATGAGTACAAATCATTACACACAGCTAGTTTCATCAAAATTAGTGTGCAGCTTGCAATTCTTGGTTCTACAGCCCTTTAGAGGCTGGCTGCAAATTCAAGAAGGAACTTTGTGGTGCAGAACTACCCCACACGGAGTAACTATTTTAAGTAATTTAAGAAAGTAGGCCCCCTAAAATGGTGCAGAGGTTTGTGCATAGTGTGACACAACCATATCACAAAAATATATTATGCTGCGACTCCAGAGGTAGAAATTATCAACACAAATCAAATATGTTAATCCATTTCAAGGAATTAAAAAGTTGCATCTCTTTACATCCCAAAACAAGGGTCAAGAAGAATCAGCTGAGACCAGTCCACCTGCTCCCCATAAAAGATGTGAAAACAAAAGGCAATTGCAAAGCTGGCCCAGTAGTGAAATTAGGAGAGGCGTGTCTTTTGTCTTCTAGGCACAGTGTCACTATTTACAAATGTCACCAATGAAATGTGGTTACTCCTCACAGCATTGTGCTCCGCACTCTTAATTAACAGAGCAAGGGCCGGGGTCTCCTCTTGGATCAACTGATTCAATAGAGCAGCTGTTGTCTGCATCCACCTCCAAAGTGCACATGTTTTCTGAAGTTATTCTCCAACGCTGTCCTGCCAGTGTATAAAATGGATTAGCATAAACCAAATCTATAAAGTATTCTACAGCAGCATGCAAACATAGGCACGGCTTTGTACAAGTGCACCACAAACTATGTGGCTTGGAACGCAAGGCTAAAAAGTATTATACTAAACTCATTGTCTGTTCTAATATGTCTGACATTTCATGTTTCCATATCTAAACTATTTTGTGAGTGGAGGTCACTAGATCAGAGTAGGCTGCTGTACACATCTGTGGCTTATATTCATAAATCCACAGTGTCATCTGCAGCTTGATCTCTTATGCAATTTATCTACATTTGAATTTAAAAAATGCCACTACCCTAAAATGTACATATTTACATAAAAATATAATTCAAAGAAAGAAAGGCATTTGAAACTAGGGAGTGGAAAAAACACACCAGGGAAGGGGGACACTTAATAATATTGTGTGTTGGTGTATACAGTTCAGAGCATTAGCAGTGATCTGGATCAGTTTGCAGACTCTGCTTGTGCATAGACAGGACTGATTTATGAACACAGGTGCTAGTTTGCATAAGAGAACTGCACTTGTGCAATTAGCACCTGTGTTAGTAAATAAGGAGGATGAGCTTGGTGACATAAGGTTATGGACACAAGTTTTTCTGCGGTGGATCGTACTGCAGTTTTTAAAAAAGCCAATTGCATGTGTAAATGCGCTAGAGGAAATGCCATAGCCTAAACTTGAAACCACTAAGCCGATGGCAGAGCGAACCGCTGTGGAAAAACGTATGTACAATATGTACATAGCCTTACTATTTGATCAGCATACAATATACCAACACCAACTGTGCTTTTTCTCAAGGATAACAAAAAAAAGAGCACAGTTGGTGTTCGAAAGATTTTTTTTTCAATAAATCTTGAGTGCGGTATAGTAGCCAATCATTGGGAATCAAGAGTGCCTGGTAACCAATCAGTTGGAATCAAGAGAGCTGCAAAGCAGGAAGTAGTGTTCTGGCTATGTTAGACATCCAGTCACTCCAGCCTTTATACATTACATTTTTGGTTAACTAACTATATTGGAAACATTTTTTATTTTGCACAAGGTATCTGTTTATCTAGTTTTTAGTTTTAAACTGAACTATTCCTTTAAACTATCAAACTGTATGAATATACTAAAGCAACCAGATCTATAAATAAAATACAAACTATATTTACAAAGCATGTCAGGGATCATTATAATCCATCCCCAATAGATGACACATTGCACAGAGAAGGCAAATAGCCCATCCCTGATTTCTCTTCCCTAAGGTTTCAGCCACACTCAGGGGTGTAGTTCTATATAGTTAAGTCATCTTCTCTGCAAAAAAACACTTGCTTATTTTTGTTATCTTGCCATGAAACATACTTTTTACTGACTTGGCTAGAAAAATACTGGACAAGTGGCAAGCCTAATCATACATCCCTACTGTGCAAATGTATGTATGTAAAAATTTAGTTCCGAATATGTCAGGGGTAGGAATTATGGCGCTGCAGTGATTTACAGTACATACCGGGCCCTTTAGCTGAAGCATATTCACACTGGCATTTGACAATGAAGTTGAACAGATTCGTATTTACAAGCATTAAAGCACACTTTATAAAAATGCACTGTAATTGCCAGCAGCACTTTAACTCCCACACCTCTTCAAAGGTTATTGTTCTGCAGAGAGACTTTTCTGTGCATTTAGAACTACTGCATTAACTTTTGAAAGGCCATTTAGCTTCCAGACAAACACATGTACACTAAAATACAGGCCTACTGGCAACAAAATCACTCCTTCAGTCCTGCATATTACAACTAAAAACATAGATTTAATAGACATTGGCAATGAAAAAAAATGCAGACATTTGAGATGTAGATTGGTGGTAAAATACAGTATGGCTAAGGTATGATTCATATATTAATGCATCATTTGTTATCATATGTTTAAACTAAGGTATATCCAAGCTACATCACTACAGCTGTTTTTGTTCTACACCTTACAATAGCCATAGTATTAATTGTACAACAGTAAGAAAGAACTAGTAGTTCCGTTTTGCCATGGTGCAACACCTCACAGATTTTAGACACATGAATACTTGCCTAATAAAGAATAGCATCCACCTATGGGTAGTGGGCCATATGTCATTTTTCCACCATTGCCAACAAGTGAACTCACAATGCAGAAAAGTATTTGCTGCTTGTGTTTGCAATAGGATCCAGCCACCAGGTGCTCCAAGATCAACACAAACAAACAGATACTATATAATCTATAAATCTCATTTTGGTGGTGAGGGCTGTTTACAATACAGTCAGCAAATGCAGGTGCACTTGAAAGCTGTGAAAAGGTTCAGCTCCTGATAATTCTAGTATGATTTGGTCTTGTCTTTTGCAAAGTCTTGTACAGAACCGGCACCAACTTTGAACTGTTTATATGGTTTGTGCCTGTGTTTTGGCATCATTCCTAGTACATTGAACATCTTCTTTGTGTTTGTGTACAGTAAACAGATGACAGTCTGCAGTCTAACTTTCTTTTATTTATACTGACTCTTTATTAAGTGAGGTGAAACACAGAAACCTGGCATGGACAGCAGAGCCAGATAATTCTAGGTTCTTTCTTTTTTGTATATATTTGTATGTACACAAAAATGCTCAAAGCACTCCTTTGTGATACTAAAAAATTCCATAGACTCTGCATAGGTATTTAATAGTTTTAAAAAGAAAGCATATGTTTACTTATAATAGTCATGTACTGCTTAATGCTAATTGCAGGCTGTACTTTTACGTTTAGATGACAATTTTGACCTAAAAATGACCTTGGCTTTGTAGCTCAGTGTTTGCGACATTAATCAATGTAAATAAAAGAAAATTTGTGAATTGCACATCTATTGGTATAGAAGTGGGCACAAAATATTGGGCCAGTTTACTGATACAAAACATATTGATTATGTCTTATGTAATTCTACAAATTAGGGACCTGATATGGTCTTTGACTGGCAAATGCTCCTTTGGTAAGTAACAGCATGCAAAAATGAAATTTAAAGGCAAAATATGCAAATTATACTATATAATATTATGATTAAAGTAATAGCATGCCGTAATTAAAAAATCAAGAGGGGGAAGACATTAAACAAAATGTACCTAGCCCAGCCACCACTAGGTGGGGCCAAGAATGCAACTGATTGGGGTCCAGTACTGGCCAACTGGTTTCATTAAAAACCTTGGCCAATGGCTTCAGTGGATGATGTATTTTCTTTAATTGGCCATATCTGCCATAGTATACAAAAACAGAGGACCAGACCCTGCGTCTTTGGAACCTATAGGCTAACGCTATACACCTAAGAGAAGGGTAATTTTAATAGAAATTTGGCATAGACATGACCCTCCTGAGGTTATAGGGGCCTTAAAAATATTTTGCTGTGTGTATAAGTTTAGTCTCCATGCTAAAGTTAGAGTATGTAATAAAACAATAAATATATATAAAAAAGGATAAGAAAAAATAGTTCTTTAGATTTGTTAACTCTTGTTGATCCTTTTCCAGTCACTCAGCTGTGCATAGAAAATTTCACAATTAACAAAGCAGATCAGTGCATATGGCAACAGAGAAAATAGACAACAAAACAAAAATATGGTGTTGTATATCCAGGTTTCTCAAATAGCACTATGTGTTGGAAAAAAGAAAACTTTCTTGTGTTATATTATAATAAGCAAGATTTTCACACAATTGTTGAATGGGAGGATTGCATGCTGGCTTCCACTGTGTTTAGGCAAAGAAATACATTTTGTACTAGACATAAAAGAAACACTCAAAAACTAAAATATTTGAAATGTATTTATTTATTACATTTTTTTTTTTAATTAAAATTCCTCCACTGATCCAAAGGAAGGCAAAAAACCCTACTAATGTAGATATAAGATGCATGCCATACAGCTATGACATCTGTTATTGGCCAGCCTGTTATTGAGGAAGCACATGTGACTGCCATCAATATATTAAGTCAGTTTGCATCAAATATTATTTTTAAAGGAACAGTAACATCAAAAAAATGTAACAAAAATTTGTTAGTATACAACGAAAAATAAACACCAAGACAAATTAAACGTTTAAATAGCAAAGCCTTAATTAAGAAATAATTTACTGAAACTCCACTTCCTGTCCTCTGCAGAAAAGGCGAAATGGCGGCCATCAATGCTGCAGCGTTCGATTTCTCCTCCCTGGCTGGCTTCTGCATTGAAGAGAGAAGAGGATGGAGCGTGATGGGGCTGCTGATCTTCTGCAAATAATCTTCACAGAGCTCTTTGCCACTATAATCGCTATGTGCATAAATCCCCAAAGGCTCCATTCCAATCTCTTCAATGCCCCAGCCCCACTCTTCAATGCAGATTCGCATTCTCATTGCTGCTCAGTTCTGAGGGCTGGGGAGCTCCATGGAATTGGGGGGTTGCTGGAGCATGTGACACCTGGTGAAACACCCCTAGGATTTGTATGGGTGGTTCCATTTCGGTATGGGAGCTCCCGTGTGTTTCTGTAATGGCGCCTGTCTTTTGTGATCCTGAAGATGCGCCAGTGAGTGGAGTTGCGAGCGCTGCTCTTAGCGCATCCTCTCCTCCATGAACAGGTTACTGTTCCTTTAAATGATTTCTGTTTTCTTTGTAAATAAAACGTTGAACTTTATGGTGACTAAGCTGCATCAATCCAAATTAATGGCAAATCCGATCAGTATTTATTGTCTTCATTTTTAGATTTTTTGTAGACTTAAAGGGGTTGTCCACCTTCAAACAACTAGTTATTTTCAGATAGATCACCAGAAATAATGACTTTTTCCAATTACTGTCTATTTTCTATTTGTAACCATTTTTCTAATATTGAAGTGTAAAGTGTCATTTGGGAGGGGGAGTCGCCGACCCCCCAACTGTTCTAAACTGATACATTTAATGGATACATTTCTTATCTTTGACCCTGCTGAGCAGAATCTCTGGGTTTCATTGCAGGCAGCTGTTAGAATTTATACAATAGTTGCTAATACTCCAGAGATGTTGCTGTGAAATGTATCAATTAAATGTTGCAAAATTGTAACAGTTTAGAGTCTGCACCTGAATTATTGAGCTGCCAGACTCAAACACCGCAGACACCAACATTCAACTTTACACTTAGATTTTGGAAAAACAGTAAAAAATTAATAATGGAAAGTAATTGAAAAAAATCTTTATTTATGGAGAACAATTTGAAAACCACTGAACAGAAAAAAGTGTTTGGAAGGTGAACAACCCCTTTAATTAAAGTATCCAGAATATAGAAAGATCCCTTATATGGAAACACACAGGCCCTAACATGGGCACTCCGCCAATGAGGTGAGTTGAGGAACTCCCCTCAGATGGCAGCGCCCCCCTGGTTACCAGGGACAGCAAAAATGCTGCTCCTGGTAGCTAAAAGACGAATTTCCGGTTTTCTACTCGGTAATTCGGCTCTTCTAGTGCAAAAGTGAGCAATATGGGGGGGGGGGGGGGGGGGGGGGCGGCAATTTGAAGGCCGCCTCAGGTGGAAAAATGGGCTGGATCGCCCCTGAAGATGGTAGTTCACTTATTGCATGTAGTATCAATTGCTCCAATATAGGAATACAAAAATCCCATAGTGTAATAATGTTTTATTTATACAAATAAAATTCTTTAAAACATTACACTCATTGGTCAACCATATGTACGTTTTTAGCAGGTTTCTCCAATTTAGTCCAAAGAGAAGAGTTTGCCAGCATCTCTATCTCCCTCGTGGTTCTCCCCTGCAGCTCAAAGTGACGTCACCTGTCTGGACTAATTGGGGAAACCTGATAAAAATGTACATATGGGTGACTGGAATAAGCTTATATGCACACATTGGAGGAGTGAAAGGTTCCTGAAAGGTGAATTGACAAAAGAGAACATTTTCTTTTTTCCAACACATGGTCCTATTTTAGAAATATACTACACCATATTATAGTTTTGTTGTCTGTTTTCTCTATTGCCAACTTGTCTGCTTTTTTACTTACTTTACTTAAAGTAAGAGTATGTAGGTACAATATAAAAAAAAAAAAAAAAAAGTGCCCTCCATCTCCCATGCACTTTAAGAAATACCACATGTTGAATGTCTTGGAGGTGCAGTATATGCATTTGTGCACAAAGGTTTATTTTTCCATGACTAAAAATCATCAAATTATAGTCAAAGAAGCCTGAATTGGTGTTACATACATTATGAGAACATGGAGGTATCCTTGCTTAACCTCCTCACACATTTAACCTGCAGAAGGCTTGCCAATATTATTTACACAGCCCCAGTACAAAACTCCAGTTGCCAATCTGAAAACGGAATGTTTGTAGTTTGTATGTAATACACTGTGGCCAGTTGTTTAATTGAAGCACAGGGTGACAGCTCGCACTTCAGCCATCTCCTTGCACACTCTCATTTCCTACTTATCTCCACTGACTAATAGTCCTATTGGTGTCTGAGGAGCTAACACGATTAATACCCTGCCCGGAGAGGGGCCGTTTCCGTGGAAACGAGGGATTATTGACAGGAGTGTGTAGTCCCGCTCCCTGTGTGGATGAGGCCACAGTCAGTTGGGGTTGGTGAAAGAAGCGTCTCGGATTTCATGTGCAGCAGGAGCAGCTGTTGCTGGGCAGAGTCGAGCGCCCGTTTCACTTGTCTCCTCAGCTCCCTTTGTCTTTATCAATAGGAGGCTCCCCTTTGACCCCAGTGCAATCCCGAGTCTAACTCCTTTGTCAGCCTCTGCAGACAAGTTCCAAGCTAAATCATCCATTGTCTGGGGGGCCTCCAGAAGCCAGCACGTGCCCACATCCCCCCTCATCTTTTCATTTCACCCCAGCAGCAAGAGGCAGCTGCTACTGATACAGGCCACAGCTGTCGGCTCAAGCTAGCTGCCTGCTTACTTCACAATAACCAAAGGCAGAAATGAAAGAAAAGTGTGGTTTTTTTTTTCGTTTTTTTTTTTTCCACTGAAACAGTAGACAGCACACGCTCCTAAATTTTACATTGTCAGGAAAAAACACTATCCTCCTTTAACCTCACATTAAAGCTCCCATAAAGATCTTAACTTGGCTAATTTTAGATGCCATGTGCTCCCAGCATCAAAGAACCAAGGACTTTGCCCCCCCCCCCCC
>CM044432.1:123841382-123906505 GCA_024363595.1 Xenopus borealis | reverse complement strand
CCCCCCCCCCCCTTGTAGTTAAAATATGAAAACAGTTGCACTGTGCTACCAAATTATAGGCTTGGCTAAAACAAGGGCAACATATAACAACTTGCATAAAAGAGTGCTGTTTGTGAATTTAATGAAGGGTAGAGTTTTGCAGAAATACATGTCATTTGCCAGCGACTGTGCAGACCATTCAGTGCTGTAGGACTGCACAAGATGAGGTGGAGAAAAACTGTAACCATTTGAGACTCTAGTCCAAGGTGCCTTCTTCAGGCTGAATTTACATGACTGCAGAAATACATAGCTAGAATTCTAGAGACATGTTTGAGTGAGTTAGGTTTCTGACTTGCAATTCAG
Source organism: Xenopus borealis (assembly GCA_024363595.1). Classification (NCBI taxonomy): domain Eukaryota; kingdom Metazoa; phylum Chordata; class Amphibia; order Anura; family Pipidae; genus Xenopus; species Xenopus borealis. The sequence goes on along the minus strand of CM044432.1, from coordinate 123,906,163 downwards.
AGGTAGCAATGCACTATAAACATCTGTCTGCTCCTTATTTAGGAACCATCATCCCCAGACGGCTGCTGCAACCCTGCATTCACCTGTCTAGTTGCAGGCCAGGCCACACTGTAGACCTATAGCAGATTGAACTGAGTGTAAATGGAATGTCTGTCGAGCAAGGATTCTTAACCTGGATCCATAAAGTAACATTGCTCTCTTTAGGATTGGTCTCCTAAAGCCCAGGGGTTAAATAGACTGTGTTTCACCACTGATAAGACAGTGGAAGCTGAGCCTGCAGTCGCAGGGGGGTCCTGGGGAAAGGGGGGTCTGGACCGCAGTTGGATTCCTCCTAAGTTGTTAGAAACCCCCCTCCCAGCTCAGCCACTCTTACTTACACCAAAGTGAGCAGACAGGCAGTGGGTGACATGATTGGGTAGGTGGGTGGAGGGAGAGCCTGGTAGGAGTTCCCTTGTGCTTTGGGCCCCGTCTAAGGTTATTTGACTTCACAACGCAACTTACTTCTGTCCATGTGCTGCAGAACGTATCCCCACTAGTGATGGGCGAATTTATTCGCCAGGGGCGAATTCGCGGCGAATTCCCGCGATTCGCTGCTGGCGCATAAATTCGCGAAACGCCAGAAAAAATTTGCCGCCGAAAAATTCGCCCAAAAAACGAGTCACGCGTTGCGATTGAAGCGACTAGTTTCGCAAATTTTTTCGACAATTTTTCAGCGAAGCGAAATGTGTGAGATTCGCCCATCACTAATCCCCACCTCTGCTCTCAGATGAAACCTTGGTATCCAATTAAAAGGCAAACCATTTCAGTTGTATCTTTGGTACAGCTTGCTGGAATGAAAAGTCTTTATAAATATGCAGAGTAAAATGCTGCAATGCATTTTCTTTATCACTACCAGTAAATGTTTGGGTTGAAGACACATAACTACTAGCAGCAGTTACTTATTGTGGCTACAAAAAATACCCTGCCATAGACAATACTGAGAACTGCCTCTGCTGAAACACATGTAGTGTGTTAGCAAAGCCAATTATCACTATTGTCTATTTTGTAGCCATGGCAAGTAGCTGCTATTTGTAGCTCAGTGTGTCTTAGGACAAGGCCAGACGGGGAGATTCGGGGGAAATCTGTCGCCTGGCGACTTCTCGCGCCGCTGAGTGTGAACAAGCGCAGGCCACTTTACGCTTAGCGAGTGCACAGCGCTGACTAGCTATTCGGGGAGATTCGGGGGGGGATTCGTCGCGGCGAGAAGTCACCAGGCGACAGATCTCCCCTGAATCTCCCCGTCTGGCCTTGCCCTTAAAGGAACAGTAACACCAAACAATGAAAGTGTTTTAAAGTAAAGAAAATATCATGTAGTGTTGCCCTGCACTGTTAAAACTGATCTGGTTGCTTCAGAAACACTACTATAGTTCATATAAACAAGCTGCTATGTAGGAATGGCGGAAATTTTAAAACGGCTACATGGCACAGGATAAGTAATGGATAACAGATAACATGTTCTACAGAGCTTATCTGCTATCTGCTGTGTAACTTGAGCCTTTTCTCCTTTGAATGGCTGCCCCCATGGCTACACAACAGCTTATTTATATAAATAATAGTATTGCTTCTGAAGCAAACACTGCAGTTTTACCAGTGCAGGGCAACACTGCATTATATTTTTATTACTTTAAAACAATTAGATTTTTTGATGTTGCTGGTCCTTTAACCAAGGGCAGAGACAGATTCGGGGAGATTAGTCGCCTAGATGACTAATCGCCCCAAACTGCATTCCTGCTGGTTAAAATTTTAATTTAAATTTTCTAGTCGTTGAGAAGGCAGTGGAAGGCAGTTCAGGGAGATTTGTCGCACCGAAGAAGAGGAGATTTGTCACCGGGCAACTAATCTCCCCAAATCTTCTCATGTGTCTCTGCCCTTAATATGGTCACACAGGCTGAAGGCTCTCGCTGTTGTCAGCCTGTGTATTTTTGCAGGCTAAGAGAAGCAGATCTGGTCAGTGCCTCTGCTCCATTGATTTGAATCTGATCAGCCTGTGTGTGGTCACACACAGGTTAGCTGATGCTGAGGACAGCCCGATACGCAAAAGAAGGCATCTCCAGACAGGCCTCAGCTTCAGCTCCGCTGTGTGTCCGCTGTGTGTGACCATGATCAGATTCAAATCAATGGAGCAGGGGCACTGAACAGATCTGCTTCTCTCAGCCTGCAAAAATACACAGGCTTACAACAAACAGAGCCGCCAGCCTTGGTGACCATAGCCTAAAAACTGAATTTTAGTACTGCAGAATTTAGTTTTGCAAAGATCCATTAAATGCAAGTCAAAATAAAAACACACATATATGTGAAATACAGTATCACTTCCGCAAAAAAGCAGCCTGCAGTTTGTTTGAGTTGGTTAAGTGTATAATACTGTACATAATTTAAATGTCACAAAAGTATGTGGGTAGTGAAACCTTTGTTAGCATTTTCCTGTTATCGCTGACATTAGAGCACATCTAGTTGACATTAGAGCAGTCCCTAAACATGATTCAGATTCTGAAATGTTTGTGGTTTGTTTGTTACATGTAGGGGGTGAATACAGTTTACCGCACACTGCAATCTTTGAAGCAAAGATCAAATATTTATTTTATTTAATAAAGACTGATAGCACATATATTTTCTGTTATTTTTTTGCTCAGAATTCAGTTCCATCTCGTGCAGAGCTTACATCTGTTATGACATGCATGTGAAACGATAGTATACACATATGAAATCCATATGCTGTATGGGTGGCTTTATATTGTACATAATTACTCGATTGCAATGCAGTCTCTCAATTTGTTATATTACAATTAATATGAATTTCTAAAGTGCCAACATATTCCCTCGGAATGTACTCTAGAAGGTTAGAGTAAGACATGTTGTCATGTTGCTCATCTTCTGCTGCACTGGCTGCACCTGGAATAATTACCTCCGGTGCAGGCAGATGCAGTCGATTTCTGCACCAAAATTCAACATTTTGTGCTTAAATCTGCCATGCCTGAAGAGGAGAAGGGGGCAGTGGGCAGTGGATTATCTGCCTGCACTGGCCCTAGCCAAGAGTATATATACAAACATACAGAGGGCCCTGATCAACAGAGCTTACAGTGTATGACTTGATGAAAAATTTGTTCTTCATTTATGGGTGCATCTGTGAACACCTTTGGGAACATTTGGTAAAAACCCCGATCCTTCAATCATACATGGACAGAAAATATTCTCAGGACATGGATGAAATAATGACTAATCTAAAGGAAGAAGGGCCCCCTTCTCATTTCCACTCATTTATTTTAGCACAGGGGGTTAATCGGTGGAGAACAACCTGTGTCTCACCACCAACGCACCCTTCAGATTTGTATGTTTGTAGCCCTCTGAGTATGACATGGGATGGGGAACTATTCATTATTAAGGAATATCTTTCCAAATGCACAGACACTTGGGATTCCTTGTTCCCTGTGCTTTCTACATTTCATACAAAGCACAGTCAAAACATCCAAAGATGTAGGATGCTATTGTGAGTACCTTTGCTTTGATGAGCAGAGACCAACAGAAAACCTACGAAGACAATTGACCTTTTCACGCTTAGTCCAAATATTTGCTCTAGAAATTATGTATGCGTTATAGAATGTTAAGTAGAACTCTATAAAACAATGAAGGTTTTATTAAGGAATGACACTGAATACAGGTTTATAGCTATTAACGTGACAAAGCAGTACATCCAACCTTGAGTCATGTACAGCAATTCATACTGATGTTTAATAAAGATAAGCACGCTTATACATGGCATTACAACCCGAAGAAGGTGTGAATAATGGAATATTTCCGGTACAGTAAAGATAATTACATTTTAGAGCTAGTGGTATATAAAATATAAGACAAAAACTTTACCTTTAGAGATGTTTGGCCTTCTTGGTACTGGAATTATTAACACACAAGATTACCATTCTGGTGGTTTGGTGTGCTTGTTTATATTTTTGCAAATGCTGTGACTGAAACCTCTAATTATCCATATTTTCTGAAGTCGTATTTAAGAAAAAATGTTATACCAACCCAACAAACACAATGTACTATACTAAAGTAGGGTAAAATCTATCTATCTATCTATATCTATCTGTGCCATTGAGGACTTATTTCTCTGTATTGCCTCTGTGTATGCAGATAGTACTCTTACAGAGCAGAGATGATATACTAATAGTTGTAAATTGCACCAGTGCAGGTACCATCAGCAACTAGTCAGATCTCTGCGTTTTTATTCTGCTTTCTACTAAATATTATCGTTTTTAGTAGTCTAATCAAAACTTTTGAAGTCTGCACTGAAATGCAGTGTAAAGCCTGCAAACGTTGCATAGCAACATGGCATTAACAACAACAACAACAAACAACATTTGTAAAGCGCTTTTCTCCCGTAGGACCCAAAGCGCATTTAGGTAACGGTACCTTGGTCTCTACTAATGTTCATAGTCTGACAATAATGGAATTTATACTTTGCATATCTCCACAGCACCAGCACCTTATAAACCCATTTTTTCCACTAAGCAGCTGACACCGTAAAAAAAGTAGCGATATCACCAAACGAGCGGATCTCTCCCCAATATGCCCACATTAAAGTGGGCTGATTCAATCGTGGGCCCTAGGGCGCAACGATCGGATCAGAATAGAGGTGATACGGGCAGTCGGGTTGTGGGACCGCATACACACAGAGATGCACCCGCGATTCGACTATGAAGCCCGTCGGATGGCCCCCCACACGGGCCAATAAGCTGTCAACTTGGTCTGTCAGCAGCTTTTATCGGCCCCTGTATGGGGGCCTTAAGGGGCATGAATATACCAGGGCCCATTGGCTGTCACTGTGTACTTATTGTCTAATGAAGAATATTAAATGTGAATTTCTGTTTTTTTGTCTTTTATCTCCTCATACCTAGTTACATTTACTGAATTTGTTTGGAAAAGGATATAAAACACACACACACACACCCTATTCAGAAGAGCACTTCTAAGAAGCTTGGATATCAAGTGAAATGTTCCCTAAAGATTAGCACTGTGTTGTTACAGGTAACAATAAAATCCAATCTGAATATAGAGTGTAATGCCTAGGGCAATGCCCGCTTAAGGTGGCCAGACTTGCAATTTAATGCAGGGAACATATTCAGTTTGACAAGTCATGCTGGTTTCCTTGCAGCTCAGCACAATTAATTTTCTAGTGTTAAATAGAATTTCTGATGATCACCTTATGCTGGCTGCTCTGGGACTTCAATTAGCCATGCTGCATTAACAATGCTAGTAGTAGTTGCCTTTCAGCAGCAGGGGAGGCCTGCAGGCTGATTGGGTATTGCATTTGTAAGAACTAATTATTTATCAAAAATACTTTTTTCATTCTGAAATAACAATGGCACTAACGAAAAACTTAAACTGTCTGCAATGTATTTATCTGTCTATAGTGTGTCTTAATAATCATTATCAAATTACAAGTCACTATAATGTGTGAAAATGTGGCCTGAGTGTTCCTAGATCCATCATAATTTACCTTACACATGAAATAGTTGGCTAGCAGTTCAATAGCATTAACAATCTGTATATTTCGGATGCACTAGCTTGCAATGTAACCCTCAAACAGCACATAGGGCAGAAACATGTTTCTGTGCCTTTTAAGTGTTTCTAATGAGCAAAAGCTTTGATGAACTGACCTCTCAAAAACCCAATATTTGCAAAAAAAGAAACCTGCATGTCAGAGTGAGACTTTGATGAACAGAACCTTTTAAGTTCAAAGAAGGGGTATACTCAACAGCAAACAGGTGTCTGTGCTGGCTGTTTTTCTTGTCCTGACTCATAGATTCTGTGTAGTTTCAACAAAATCCATGGAAATTCTGCAATAATTACAGCATATGGCGAATGCTACACCTGCCTATGCTTAGCACCTGCTTTGCCCACTGAAAGAGGAAGCCTGTCTGCTATACATTACAGGCCAGAGGGCAAAAGCATTTTACACTATTTACATACTGGACATCAGCCATGTGCCTAGGCTCAGATGGGTGCTTTCAAGATTAGCAGATCAGCAGGAGGCAGAGGATGTAATGGACAAAACAACTTTACTAATTCCCCTCCTCTTCAATGAAGCCCTGAAAGAAAATTATACTTGTGGTGTTACAAAAGGAAATGTAATTAAACCATGCTATAAGGCATACTTTTCTACATGGGTTTGTTAGGATATAGTACACCTGCACTCAGCTTTGCAGCAAAGAAGCAAACTCACCAAATACTCATCAAATATGTACAGTATATACAGTCTGTGTTTCTCTATTGGCAAATAAAACCCAATAGTGCATTAGGAACTTAGATTTCCTCTAACATTTTATTTAACAAAAAATGTTTAACATTTGCTTTACACATGATAATTCAACCTCATTTTGAAAGTTGATGGACATTTAGTGATTTGCATCTTTCAGGTATCTCAACTGAATTAAATATATCATTATCATTCATTTATATAGCCCGACAAGATACGTGCTATATGTTTGTATGAGCAAGTGTCCTTGAAAAATCAAAATAACTTATTCAACTCTAATTTACTATGTAAGCCTTGAGCATGTTTAACTCTAATGTTTAGCTAAAGAGACATATTTGCAAACTTATTTTAAAATGGCTCCCTTATTGTGTTTGGTTCATATTAAATTATGATTTATTTCAATAGCTTGGAAGTCCAGAAGTGTAGTGGTACATTCTGTCTAGCATAGCATGTGCGCCTTCTTGTTTATTGGCATTGTATAAGGAGAATTCAGCCATTAGTGGTTGCCCTTAGGCTTTCACTAAACTCAGAAAAACTCATTCCCATCTGTCACAGTATTTGGGGCATCTCATCGCATAATTGGGCAAGGCTTGAAAAGACTGTATAGACTAGGCCATGTGGCAGCCCTGCAGACTGGAGCGGAAGGGAGGGGGGTAGTAGAATGGGATGGTGTGATGTGACACTCCAGTTAATCACAGCAGCTGATATCTGGGATGGGCTACACATCCACTTATATTGGAAAGGCTACCCAAGATAGCCTACAGCTGCAATTCCAAATTAAGAGGCGTTCCTTTAATTTGCAGCAGGGATTAACGTTTTCCTCATTTGGCCCCAGTGTGGTTACAAAGCAAAAAGCAGAACCATTGTAAAACCATTAACAAAGAACAATAGAAAGCTGTCAGACTGAATAGAAGAATAGAAGTTGGCTTGTGCCAGAGATCTTTCTTTTAGGTCATTATTCATGGCAGCAGATGGAGTGTGGCCTAGTTGCTGGGCAGAAATCTAAAGGGGGTGGTTCCTTGAAGCCTTTTTAAAAGAATGCATTCTTCTTTTCCTGGCCAATAGCAAGGCCAATGAAGCAAAACCCTTGGTGTTTCTTATGGCTGGTGCATAGAATGCATGAGTTTTTTTTTGTATTCCGTTACTCCTTTTTTTTTTTTGTATATTAAAAACTGATACAATATTAAACCAAAATACTTGTAACAACCTGTTTCAGACGGGAATGTGAGGATATCTAAAAGCGAGTGCATGGAATGTACTTTTTATTTGCTAAGTGGCTTGCTTAAAGCTTTATTGTGTTACCTTGTGCTTTTAATAGCTACTTGTCCGTGACACCTAGTTACATATTGAAAAATATATATTTAGCTTGAATGGATCAAATTATATTGAACAGTCACAAAGGCATGGATGCATTGTGTTTAACCCTAGCACCATTTTTGATTTAAGTGGCCTTCAAAGATTTTGAGCAATTGTCTGTATGGATTTCTTTCAGCACTCCAAAAACATTCAGGCAGCTTAACTGACTCCTAATAAAACTGACCATTGTGTCCATGTGATAGGGGTTAGCTCCGTTTGAAAGCTCATAGATCACAATACACAAAAAGCACTACTTATTTATGACCACTAGATGTGGTGTCCTAACTCAGCTGAAGTGCACAGTATATAGGCAAAAATATAGAGTAGGTCAGTGATCCCGACCAGTACCTCATGAGCAACAGGTTGCTCTCCTATCCCTTGGATGTTGTTCCCAGTGGCTTCAAAGCAGGTGCATATTTTTGAATTTCAGGCTTGGAGGCAAGTTTTGGTTGTATGCGAGCCTGATGATATCGCTGCCTGAGGCGGCCTTCAAGATGCTGCCCTCCCCACGTTGCTCAATGTTTCAGCTCCGTACAGGGGTAAGGGGGGTCCACGGCGCTAATGCACTAGAAAAGATGAATTTCTGGGTTGAAAACCGGAATTTTCTTTTTGTTTTTTTGCCGCCCCTGGTAACCAGGAGGGTGCTGCCGCCTGAGGCAAGTGCCTCAACTCGCCTCATTGGCGGAGTCCCCTGGGTCCCCAACCTTTATCGATTCAATTAAATGACTCCTTATTCACCAATTCACCCACTTAATAGAAAAGAGGTCTGATTAGTTCAGTATAATTGCAATACAAATGAGGAAAGAGAAAAGAACCCCTTATTCTATCTAATGTCTCGATGGTTCCTGTCTATTAGAACCAATCAATCAGCAATTCCAACTCATTAGTCTTAATACTTAGTTTCTAGGTGATGATTCTGATATAATAAATAAATTAAATATAAAGTGCCAGTGCAATCAATAAATCATTAATACAATTCATTTATATTCATTTCCTAGATATTCATAAATTAATTTAGTTAAAGAGCACAACAATTCATTAATATAATGCCCGTTATGTTGAGGTCGTTTAATCAGACTCTTTGCATAGCCTAAATTACCAACACCATGCAGCCTTTGCCCACAATGGCTTATTTAACTAACAATTCATTAATTTTAAATTTATATAACAAGTGTAAGAGCTAATATTCAAAAGTGCTAGTGCTCCTATTAAAAAATGACCAGAATTGATATCAGTTGATTGATAATAAATTAAATAAATTAGTAACCATAAATATTAAAAGGGTAAATCGTTTTCCCAGTAGCTCATTTAGAATATAGTAGGATAATGGATATAGGAGAAAGGTGGAGTTGTCCCGAAACTTATCTGCCTATTTGTTTACTTATCCCTCGGACACCACAAAGGAGAGGCAGTCAGGAAAACCAGGACTGTGGTCTCAATATTTAATTGACACTAGAAGGAGAACTGTCTAAAAAACCACAAACCCAGTCCCCTTAAGATCCCAGTGTGGGATTGCAATAGAGAGATAGAGATAATATACAGAGATGAGCGAGGGATTTCCAACAATGCCACCCCCTAAAATCAAGTCTTACAAGTCTTTACAGGAAAGCTTCCAGGAGGTTCCCCATAGGCTACAATGGTAATTTGGCAGCTTTAAGGTGGCGAATAGTCAAATTCAAATCTTTTTAAAGGGCCAGTACTTTTTAGAAATTTTGGGCTATTCGATAGTCGATAAGTAGGCCAAAATACTTAGAAATTCGAATTTTAAAAATTAAAATTTTATTTTGAAAATTCACTTCAACCCTTAGTAAATGTGCCCCTTGGTGTACTCTAAATTCAGCACCGTGGATCCCACCAGTACATTTCCCCTAGTGTGCTATGACTTAAGCACTGCTGGTTCCACAAACACAATTAATAGGTTGTATTTATAATGAAGCGTTGTGGATTAATAGCTACACAGTTTCCCAAATGTGCTCAGAATTATACGCCTGCACTGTATATTTTATGTGCTAGTAATTCAGTTCCCTGGACTACATCTGCACACGTGCATTCATGTGTGTGTCCCACCAAGTACTATCATGGAAAAGTTTCCTGGGACTCGACAGAAGTGGATTCAACCTCTTGGTAATGAGTGAGCCCTCCAGCTTCTGCCCGCACCAACCCCTCACTTAACGTATGAGTACTGCCAGTACTGTAAAGAGTAGATTCCCAGGCAGGGGCGATCCTGGCCCCTCCGTCACCTGAGGCAGCTTGCCGTTGCTGCGCCCCCCCTCCCCCATGCGCTCACCTTTTTGTGATGGAGGGGGGTCCACGAGGGCAGCAGAGAGGGCCAGGATGCCAGCACAGACCACATAATTGCGCTCTGCGCTAGAAGAGACAAATTTCCAGTTTGAAAACTTTTTCCCAGGTATTGGCATAGGGGGATTTAGCTTCTTATTGGCGTACACAAGAAGTCCACACCACTTCTGCCCACAGCAACCCTTACGCCCCTTCCGTCCATTCACCAATCTAAGCTCAATGCATCGTCACCCGGCCTAATAAATTTAAAAGTAATAAAGCCTGATGCGCGTTTCACTCACTTGTACGCGAGCTAATGTTGCCAATGTTGTTGCTCACCAGCCACTGGTTGAGATACACTTTGTATGGGCCTAACTCACAATTCTGTTTGTTTTTTATATCGAATTTCTATAGAATTTGTATAGGCCTAACACACAATTCTGTTTTTTTTAATACATATTTAACCTTGTTATAACCTAAGAGGGCCCTGAACAAACCTTACCATATTTATCTTCTCAAGGGCAGGCCTGCTTACTTTAAAGGCATGTTAAAAGCTTTATTTCAGCTCTGAAAATCTTAAAATATTTTTTCAGATAGTGAGATTTATGATATATTAACTAGAAAGCAGCTATAGGCCTGATAAAATTAGTAGTGATGGGCGAATTTATTCGCCAGGGGCGAATTTGCGGCGAATTCCCACGATTCGCAGCTGGCGAATAAATTCGCAAAATGGCCGGGGAAATTTCGGTGAAAAAAAAAACAAGTCGCACGTCGTTTTTGACGCGACGCGACGAAAAAGACGCAACATGATATAAACGACGCGACGCGCCAAAGTTGACGTGACTCATTTTGCAAATTTTTCACCAATTTTTCGGCGAAGCGAAACTCGGGAGATTCGCCCATCACTAAAAATTATCCTATTGGTAGTGTTTGCATGGCAATGAACAGCTTTATGCACAGCAAACATCAGTGCTGCAAATGTTATGTCTGGCTATGCCACCAATTCAGTACCTGGGAACTCCAGCAAATAGTTTGTGGCAAATAGCCCAGCTCATGCCTGTTGCACATGGCAAGCGACTCTGGTAGAGCCAAATTAGAAGGCTACTCCTCTCCATAACTTGTAGCAGCTACTCCATAGATTGACAAGCTATAATATGAGTGGACTAATTGGGTTTCCCCAACCTTTTTTCACCTGTGAGCCGCATCCAGATGTAAAAAGAGTTGGGGAGCAACACAGCCATAGAATTTTTCTTGGGTTTTGCAAATTAAGTCCCAAAAAACGCTGGCGTGTTTTACCACTGGAGGGTGATAGTCTGAAAAAGATCGACATTTTTTTGGGGGGTTACCCTCCTTCCCTCCTACATTTCCTAACACATGGCAAAACAACTATACAGGGGGCACATGTTTAGGGGAATAGGACAACTTTATTTTATTTATTAAAGGTTTCCTGGGCTTGTGTAGTGGAATGTAGTGGCTGTAACATATATTTCTATTATACGTTAAAGTTCCCACTGTATGCAAATTAGGCTTCGCTAGCGTAACTGCTCTATGCCTATCAAAGTAACACCAGTGCAACTACGCTACCGCTCGCCGACCTGAGCGTAAATTCGTACTTTAGTGAATTTGCGTAGCGCTGCTGCTGAAAATTCACCTGGCGAAGTGCAGCCAACGCTAGTGAAGCCAACGCTAGTGAATTTTCGGAAGTTAGTGAATTTGCCCCTCTGTTTGACAGTAAACCTTTTTCTTATTAAACCATAACATGCCTCCAAAGTAGCAATTCAAAAATAAGCACCTGTCCGGAGGTATCTATGAGCAACACCCAATGGGCAGGTGAGCAACTTGTTACTCATAAACCACTGGATTGGGGATCACTGACTTAGAAAGGTCATGTAAAAAAACTGTAATTTTGGGTTGAAGCTGAGGCCAGTCTGTACACAACCACTGGGGGAAGGAGCAGGCATATTGGAGTATATTTAGCAATGGCTATTTAAGAGACAGAGATGGGGGAAATATAGTCTAAGTGCTTGTGCAATACATTTGCACACTTCCACATCACTGCCTACTTGCTAGTTTAACTAAGAGCTTGCAACCAGATAGCAGCAATAACCCCCTATAAACACCAAAAAATAAAGAAAATGACAATTACTTGCAAAATCTAAAATGTGCACCATAATCGTAGTTTTTTTTCAAACATACTGTATATAAGTCCTTTAATACCACTGCTGATATGTGTACTGTCATACCCTACTATACCTGCTCAACAACCACAGTCCCTTACCAGATAGTGTTTTCCCCACTAATAGGACTACATAGGTAATGCTGCACCTGCTGAACTATAAGCATTTGTCCTGGGATCCCCTTGAAGACAGCTCTATGAATATTATTCTTTTTTTTAAATGTTATGCAATGCAATACAGGTATAGGACCTGTTATCCAGACTGCTTGGGACCTGGGGCTTTCCGGATAACAGATCTTTCTGTAATTTTGATCTTCATACCTTAAGTCAACTAGAAAATCATGTAAACATTAACTAAACCTATTAAGCTGGCTCTGCTTCCAGTAAGGATCAATTATATCTTAGTTTTGATTATGTACAAGGTACTGTTTTATTACAACAGAGAAAAAGGAAATAATTTTTGAAAAATTTGATTATTTGGATAAAATGGAGCCTATGGGAGACAGCCTTTCCATAATTTGGATCTTTCTGGTTTCCAGATAACAGATCCTATACCTGTACATTCCTTAAATGAAACCGAATGCAGTCAGAATCTATTTTATTTCTTTCATTTCAAAGGTTAAAAATCAGGATTAAGGACAGCTACCAACATGCTGCTGATAGAAGCTAAATCATGTGAGCAACCAAAATTAGCTAGCATCATATTGTACTATATATCATCTGACCGTGACTCAGCAGGTTTCAGGAATACGGAGAGGATTGCAACATCTATTGCATATTTCATCAGGATTTCCCAAAAATAAGGGAAAGGGAAAGAACGAGGATATATTACAGGCTGTTGCACTTGCAGAATGAAAATCAATACATGGTATCAGCAAAGAAAACATGCTGATAACCACTAGTTCCCTGTAACAAACAAAAATGTTTTTTGGGGAAGAAAATGCAGTTCTAAGCAGCCTTCAAATATATATTTATTAAATGTTTTCAGTTGTTTTAAAGTAATTTGTCATTGCTGTTTCTGCACTTCTGCTTCTGATCAGGAGTTACAAATAACTTTGAAACTGTTTCGGAAAGCTTAAAATTACATTTTCTTTCCTTATGCGAAAATCATTATTTGCATGCAGTTCACTTTTAAATCAGCATTTATAAAAGAATTGTAACTTTGTGTTTGAGGTTTCCTTTATATTTTTATATTGTGTTTGTCACATTTTCCCAGCAGTTGCTCAGAGAAGGGCCGTTAATGCAGTTAATGCAGAAGGAGCACTGAAGAAGTTCTAAAGTCACTTGAGGGATGATGATATAATATGGGTTTTACCAATCAATACCTTTCCCTTCATGCTCAGGAAAAACACAAATGAACAAAAACATATGTGTTTCCTGGCAACGATTCTTGAAAATGTTCTTATAAATCAAGATACCATTATTGCTAAGCAATCACATGGTCACAACGAGTACCTTTTTACAGATATGGATGCATGCTACACTTGGTAGGTCCCCTCACATGGTTACACTGGAGTTTCTGACACAACCACTATAGACTGAGCCAAAGACTGCTAAGCTAACTACCCTGTCCACTACTCCCGTTTACTAAATGGTTTCCAAGGAGGGCAAAACTGGCCTACTGAAGTCTACAATAAAATCTCACCTCTCAAGTTGTGCCTACCCTGATGGAAACCACCTCTTAACACCTCAGCCAGATAGAACAAGCATACTACATATATCAGTAGCACAGCATACCTGACAAATCAACTCATGTTGCCTTAATAGCACAGATACAGGTAAAAGAACTAATGGTCAGTCCGGCACCTCCAAGGTCAAGGGTTACAAATGCTGATTCTAAATTCTCCAGTGAGAGAGAACCAAACAGTTCTGAAGAATTATAATTTCCACTGGTTGCTTCAGTCATTACCCCTTTAAAGTGTACTTAAAAGAAAAGTACCAACCAGAAAGAATTCTTTTTATAAATACAGGTATATTGCAGGTTATAAATAAAATAATTAAAAAAAACACAAATTATTAGTATGCTGTATTATTTCTAAATGTGTATTTTCTTTGATGGCATTATTTGTAAGTAAGAGTCAGTATAGCTTGCAAAGACACTTTCTTTAAAGGTGAAAATGGAGCAATCATTATAAATAGATAGGAATACATAAGGAAAAAAATATAATGCTAAACAATTAATCAGCGGAGACAACTACGAAGATAAGTTTCTCCCGGGCCACCTACATAGTATTATTTTAGCAGTATCTGAAGAAGCCTAAAATACCAAGACACTTCTCCAGTGGAATGTAGAGATAGTATGAGATTCCGACGTGGAATGTTGATGGTCTCAGATCCTGCTATACTATCTAAATCGGAATGTTGAGCAATTAGGGCTTTTCCATTTCCTTCTTTTAGTAAAATTTATGATATCATCCTTTCCTTGGAAGATAAGAAGGATGACTCCCTTCTTCTTAGTGTAGGATTTGATTATTTGTTACTTATGTACCGTGTTCAGACCTCACATAAAAGGAGCATGTTTATTAGTGAAGTTGCAAAGTCTGCAGAATGATTCATACAATGATGCTGTATGCTTGACGTTGTCTCCTTCGTAGAACATAGTGGATGAGATTTTTTTGGGTTACTTATTAACCCTGCATAAAGAGCTGTATTCAGTTTCTTATGTCATGGCTGTTTAGAGTTTCTCATTAAAGTAACAGAGATTACCAGGGGTGGCCTCTGGTGCGGTGATCCTCTTTATGGGCAAAAAGGTCCCCTGATATTTGTCTATAATGTCCTCTAATGTATTTGTAAAGTGTAATCATGTCCCATCGCAATCACCTTTTTTCCAGTGAAAACAACCCCAACCTCGACAGTCTACCCTCATAATTTAAGGGGCTGATTTACAAAATTCATGTGAATAGAACGAAGTTTGATCGAATTCGATCGAATAACGATCGTACAAATTTTTCGTGAAATCGTAAAGTGAACTTTGGCCTCTTCGATCATCGAATATCGAACAAATCGAATAGATCGAATGATCAGATATTCGATAATTTGATCATTCGATGATCAAAGGAATAAAATTTTTAAAGTTATTCGACTGGGTACTTCGCCAGATTGAACCTACCGAATTGAAATAGAAGCCTATGGGAAGCTTCCCATAGGCTTCAGAGACTAAGTCTTTTCAAATACCATTCATACGATCGAAGCGTTCGATCGTTCGAATCATACGAATTTTTTGGATGCTCGAATTTCGTGAAATCGAACGATCGGTAACCGATCTTACGAATTCATCGAGAAATCGAATATCGAGCGAAATGATAGCCTAAAACTATTCGATAAGCATTCGATGGTCGAATGCTTATCGAATTTCGAATTTGGTCGAGCAAATTTTCGGGAATAATAGTTAATTTGCCCCTAAGTCTTCCATCCCTCTAACCAGTTAGTTGCATGTCTCTGCGCTCTCTCCAGATCATTTACATCCCTCCTACGGACAGGAGTCCAAAACTGCACTGCATATTCCAGATGAGGTCTTACTAGGGATCTATAAAGAGGTATAATTATGTTTTCATCCCTTGAGTTTACGCCCTTTTTTATGCAAGACAGAACTTTATTTGCTTTAGTAGCTACAGAATGACACTGCCCAGAATTAGACAACTTTTTTTCTATAAAAACCCAAAGATCCTTCTCACTTAAGGAAACTCCCAACACATCTTATGTATAACTCCCTTATCTTTAGATTGTAAACTCTTTCTGTATAGGGCCTTCCTCACCTTTTTATCTGCATTGATTGTGATTGAATGTAACTCCATATGTATGTAATTCATGTGATTTAGTTGTATAATCACATTTACTTTAAAGCGCTACACAATATGTTGGCGCTATATAAATACATGTTAATAATAATGATAATAATGATAAAATACTGTATTTTTCAGTTATTTTTATAGCCCCTTTTCACTAATACTTGTCATCTACACAGCAGTTTCTCTCTACTGTGCTTGAATGAGCAGTTAAGAATATGAGCTGCAAATCTATAGACAGTTAGAACATAGTAATCTAAGCACAGGTACAGTAATTTTTAATTTCTTCACGTATATGTGTCAATATGTAATTTTTTGTGTCTTTTGCAGGAATGTCTTTTGCAGGAACACTTGTAGCTGAAATACAGCCAAGCTTTTAGAAAAACGCTATGAAATAAGTAGGGATGCACCGAATCCACTATTTTAGATTGGGCCAAATATCGAACCGAATCCGAACCCTAATTTGCATATGCAAATTATGGATGGGAAGGGGAAACATTTTTTACTTCCTTATTCTGTGCCAAAAAGTCACGTGATTTCCCTCCCTGGCCCTAATTTGCATATGCAATTTGGATTCTGATTCAGTTCGGCCAGAGCCTCATATTGGCTGTTGGAGGGGAACATTGAAGATCATTCTTTCTTGTAAAATATTTCTATTCATATATAAATGTTTTTATTCCCTAAAATATTAATGTAATGGAATTTTACATAACTATACAGTAGGTATTAGAGTTTGGGAATGTTTAAAGGGAAGCAAGCATTTCTATTAACACTCGACTTCCCGTTTATCACTAAGGGGCAAATTTACTATTATTCCCCAAAATCTGCTCGATCGAAATTCGATAAACATTCGACCATCGAATGCTTATCAAATTGTTTTAGGCTATAATTTTGCTCGCTATTTGATTTCTCAATGAATTCGTATGATCGGATACCGATTGTTCGATTTCACGAAATTTCGTGAAATTTCCTTCTAGTCTCTGAAAAATTTGTACGATTCCAACAATCGAACGCTTTGATCGTACGAATGGTATTCGAGCAGGACTTAGTCTCAGATGCCTATGGGGGGTTCCCATAGGCTTCTATTGCAATTCGGTAGGTTCAATCTGGCGAAGTAGGCAGTCGAACAATTTAAAATTTTTTAATCCTTCCCATAATCCTATTCGATCTATTCAATAATTCGGTATTCGATGATCGAAGAGGCCAAATTAGAATATCCGAAAATACGAAAAATTCGTACGCTCGGTATTCGATCGAACTTCGATCATTTCACGTGAATTTCGTAAATCGGCCCCTTAGTGATTATGCTTTTAATAGAAGTATTCAGATATTCTTTTTGCAATACAGACAACAAAAACAAATAACTTTAGCTTTCTACTCCTTAAAATCCTGGCCAACTGAAAATGGGATGGTTGTTCTTATGTTTACATTCCAAAAATAGATAGTAGCATAAACCACAGATTCACTTTCTTTATATCTTACGTTTTCCCCGTTTTCAAAAAAACATTTTAAAAAGTCATATCAGATTGCTTTAGATCAGACAATCTAAGTCTCTCACACAACTATTTGCCAGTGCTATAGATTCTAATGATAAGTGAATCTGTCCTATTACGCTTTGCTGAAAAATGCACTGCAATAAAGTTGACGTATTGAAGTCAATAGACAACAAAACTATTTTACATACTACATTTTTTCATGCACGCAACTTTTTTTCTTACTCCAAATGCATTAAAGTCAATCCCCATTTTTTCTTTTGGTGACCTTTTTTGTCTATATGATTTTTTTAGTCCCTGCATCTGTTTATCCATATAAATTAATTTGGATGTTTTTTTCTGTCTCCAAATGCATTAAAGTCAATGGACATTTCTTCTTATGGCGACTTTTCTGTCTCAGCTCCATTTTGTCTTGGTGACTTATTTATTGCAACAAATGTTTGCCGCAGTTTAGTGAAAAAAATCTCAGTTGACGAAATGCGTAATTTGGGCCAAATCCACGCCTGGCAAGAAAATTCACTCATCACTATTAGAGTCTATATTTTCATACTTTAGCTAAATCTTTGGGACTCTACAAGATCTGCATTGCTCCTTTAAGGGTTAAAATACCATCCAAAAAGGGTTGTTTCAAAACAATTTACTGTTAGAGCAGAAACCCTCCGATGTATCTGTTCACTTCTCTAATGTGTTACTGATAAGATTCTACATTTTCATATTACTGCTAAATCTATGGAACTGTGAAAGTCTCCCTAATTCACGCTTCTTGTTTATTATCTATAACAGGGTCTGTAGTCTTTGAGGTATATTAAAGGTGGCCATAGACGCACCGATAATGTTGTACGGAAAAAAAAAATTGTACGATTTTCGGTGTGTGTATGGTGGGAAACAATCCGACCGATATTGGCAGGAGAATTGGATATCAGTCATCATTGATCGGGCAGGACAGAATATTTTGATCGGATGCCCTTGAACGAACATCGCCCACTGTTTAGAGCTGAATCATCAGATACAGGTAGAATTACATTGTTTCTTCCTGTATATATCTGATGATTCAGTTCTATGCGTGTGTATTGTAACAAATGATCTTTCTTGGAAAGATCTTTTTCCAAGAAAGATCATAATCATTACATCTATGGTTGCTTAAGTTGTTATTAAATTACATTCACTTAGTACACTACAAGGCTCTTAAGCTGGCCATAGATGCAAAGATCTGCTCATTTGGCGACAGCACCAAATGAGCGGATCTTTCCCCAATATGTCACTAACATGGTAGGGCTATATTGGGGTAATCCGAACGTTCGGCCATATGGCCATTTATTGCGATGACGCCAAGGGGCTCCGATGGGTAAGTCAGAAGAAAATTAAACCTTTCCGATCGATATCGTGGCCAGATATCGGTCGGGAAGAACCGTCGGAAGCCCCCACACACGGGCAGATAATCTGTCAAATTGGTCTAAACAACCAATATCGGCAGCTTTATCTACCTGTGTATGGCCAGCATTAGATGTGATAACATTGTAATGTAGAATAGTACAAGAAGATATAAATCCATACATAAGGTTTATAAACCAAGACTTATAAGTAATTAACTGTCTTTATAACAAGAATGAGTTGACACACACAGTCCAAGTCATAACAGTTGCTTGCGGCAGATCTCTTTTTGTTGTCGTTGAACACACTCTTCTATAACCTCTATTCCAAGTTCCCCCTCCAGCTAAATCCTACACACAGCCAGAGGCTTCCCATTGAGATCTATATTATATTAGCCACCAAATAGAGCCAAAAACAGAGAGTGGAACACATGGGAGGTGCAAGAGTACTAAGGGGTGCAAGAGCACATTAAGGGGGAATGGCTGCACTGTGCACCTTTTGCTAGATATTTATCTAGTGCTAGGTGCATACCACAGTATCAACAAATGTAGCAGATGAGCCTTGTCCTGCCTACCTCCAACCCATAGATGCAGTACATACTGGTTGTACTGCATGTAGGAACGTGCAAGAGCATTAAGCATTGTAGCTTCTTGCCCATTAATAGTAAATGAACCCTCTGGTCTGCTATCTATTTATAAATGGCTAGGTTAGGTCATAATCCTGCCATGGGAAGTGGTATAGTACTAATTTTTCAATTTTTAATCTGCAAATAGTGATCTCTTTCCATGAGTCCTAGTATTGCAGCTACAACCTATCATACCTAGAACTGGACCATCAATAGGATCACCAGTAGGCAGTTAGTATAATCAATTGCTTGCCCTTATAAGACATGGGTACAAGGTATGCCAGCTAGTGCCTATGGCAGTGATCCCCAACCAGTAGCTTGCGAGCAACATGTTGCTCTCCAACCCCTTGGATGTTGCTCCCAGTGACCTCAAAGCAGGTGCTTATTTTTTAATTAATGGCTTAGAGGCAAGTTTTGGTTGCATAAAAAACTCGTCCTGCCAAACATTCTCTCCTGTAGGCTGCCAGTCCATATAGGGGTTACCAAAAAGACAATTAGAGCTCTTATTTGACATCCCCATGGACTTTTATGCTTGTGTTGCTCTCCAACTCTTTTTTAAATTTAAATGTGGCTCACGAGCAAAAAAGGCTGGGGACCCCTGGCCTATGCTAAGACTGACTGAGAATACAGCATCATTTTTTTCCCAGAGTTAGTATAATCAATTGCTTGCCCTTATAAGACATAGGTACAAGGCATGCCAGCTAGTGCCTATGGTAAGACTGACTGAGAATACAGCATAATTTTTTCCAGAGTATTTTAACATTAAACTTAATAATAAAGAGTATTATAAAGCATAGCTTATTTTGTGCATTTATGAACATATACATAAAGATGAACAGACTGCTCATCTTAGCTTCATCTTAGCTGCCCATAAACACTGAAAGAATTGCTTAAAAAATTAAAAACTGAAGTTGCTGTTGCCAGTGTGTCTATGAACAATTCCTCAGGCATGGTATGCAATATGATTGCTCCCACTTAAATGCAAATATAAAAATAAAGAATGTTCTTTTCACATAATAAGTGGCGCATTCATTTACTACTGTATATTTAACAAATAATTATACATTTACATACTAATAGGATCTATTTTACTTTTAAATCATAAATTCCATGTTCTGTGCCTATTGGGTTTCTGTTATATCTGAGCATGCACAAAAAAAATCGGAAGGATCCAGGTAGCATTTTTACATGCTGCACACTGAAAGCTAAGTTTGTACTGATGCGCTAACTTCCAGCATAACATACAACTTCTAAATGTACTTAAATGTAGACCTGTACTAAATGCAGCCCTGCCCTTTGACCTGCTCTGGACACTACCCAGAATCATCCTTGGTTCTCAGCATAAAAATATCACTTTTACATTAAAATTTAACAGTGACAAACAATCACGCTCACAATAATGAAGTGCTCAACTTCTGTATTAGTCCTTTAGGATCAGGAGCCAGCCAGTCTATTTACTAAAACTTCCATGGCCCTATTACATTCAGAGTCCAGGAATCTTGCACACACTAGATAACTTCATCAGTTTTGCTTCAAAGTGATTTTATTGGCTCAAAAACAAGATAGATATCTCAAAGGCAACTTTTCAGGCCTTATTGAGCCATTACTATAGGTAGATTCACCACTGTAATCACCGGACTTGGTTTTAGCATATTGAATAATATTTGAATACTCCTTGTATGGACTTCTTATGAATATTAAATATGGACCTCCTTTTTCATATAAGTGTTAATGGGTGTTCAAACTTATTGTGGCATGTGCCTGTTTCTTTCCAGCTCCTCCTTTAACCTTCCACTCCCATTACTCCTCCCAACACTATTTACACATTAAGGGGAAACTTTCTCAGATCTGGATTTTTGACACCAAAAATAAAAAATCTAAGTTATGGGGGGGAAAAAAACACAATTTGTCTGGATTTATTAATCAGTAATTAAACTGCAACAATTCTGAATAAAACAAATACTCAAGCTAAAACCTGTCGAAGTCATGTAGAAGTCAATGGCAGATGTCCCTTTAACAACTGAAAGCTCTTTCTTTTATTCATGGTTTTTGATGCTGGCTTTTGTGCGACCATGCTAAAAAGTTCAAACAGGGTAAAAAGTTGCAGTTTTCACAGCTTTTCTGAAACTTTTCCTATTTGTGCTTTTTCAGTTCGGATTTTTACATAAATTTCATGACATTAGTGGTTTTAGAGAAAGTGAGTTTAGTCGGGTTTCAAAAACCTCTAAACCAATAGACCTCCACATGGTGAAATGTTGTCTTCCTGATATCTACCTTGTTTTTGAGCAAATATAGTTACTATGAAGCAAAACTGATTAAAGGAAAACCATACCCCGAAAATGAATTTTTGAGCAACAGATTATATCAAATCAAGTGACATATTAAAGAATCTTGCCTACCTGGAATATATATTTAAGTAAATATTGCACTTTTACATCTCTTGCCTTGAACCACCATTTCGTGATGGTCTGTGTGCTGCCTCAGAGATCACCTGACCAGAAATATTTCAACTCTAACTGTAACAGGAAGAAGTGTTGAAGCAAAAGACAGAACTCTGTCTGTTAATTGGCTCATGTGATCTAACTTTATAGTTTTTTTGTCATTTTTGTGTGCACCGTTGGATCCTAGGATCCCAGGAGGCTGTCCTTATTTTTTAAAATGGCTATTTTCTATTTATGATTACCCAATGGCACATACTAATAAAAAAGTATATTATTATGAAAATGGTTTATTTACATGAAGCAGGGTTTTACATATGAGTTGTTTTATGCAATATCTGTTTATAGAGACCTACATTGTTCGGGGGGTATAGTTTTCCTTTAAGTTTTGCAGTTTGGAGCAGTTTCATAGACTAGACAACTCTATTGGGCAAATTCACTAAAGCGCAAAGCTAGAGCTAATTTGCCAGCGTGACCTCAATTCGCAACTTCGCTAATTTACTAAGTTAGACTCTGGCAAAAATTTGCTAGCAAAGTAGATAGACTAGCACAACTTTGCACCCTTACGCCAGACAAAGGGACGTAACTATGCTAATTCACTAAGATGACCATTTTACTGAACGTTACCTCTTGCGCTAGACGTTACTTCAAAAGGTCAGACCTGGCGAAGTTCAATACAATAGATAGGAGTTCCAAAAAAACGCTGGTGTCTTTTACCTTTTGTAGGGTGATAGTTTGAAAAATAGCGAAATATTTTTTGGGGGGTTACCCTTCTTCCCCCCTACATTTCCTAACATATGGCAACACAACTATACAGGGGGCACATGTTTATGGCAATAGGACAACTTTATTTTATTTATTAAAGGTTTCCTGGGCTTGTGTAGTGGAATGTAGTGGCTGTAACATATACTTCTATTATACGTTTAACTTCCCACCGTATGCAAATTAGGCATCACTAGTGTAAATGCGCTTTGCAGCGGTAGCACAACAATCGCCGCCCTGAGCAAAAGCGTGAAAATGCAAATTTGCGGTGGGCTGGCGAAAATGTGCCTGGCGAAGTGCGGCAAAGCTGTCACTAGCACATTTTCACGCTTTAGTGAATTTGCCCCAATATGTAGTGAGAGCTTTTACGTTTTAGGTGTCTTTTTCATTACCCCGGAGTAACTCACTTATAAAATCAGCATCTAGCAAGTGATATGCTGGCTTTGCGCTTACTGCTGTTGTCATCATATAACATCTGGAAGGATATTTACCATTTATTGTGCTTTAACTCTTTTGCTGACTAGTAAATTATCTATAGAAAACAAAGAATAATAATTGGATCCAGATGGACACAATGAGTTGTAAAATAAACTTTTGATCTAAAGCAAATTTGGACTAATTTGAAAATGTCATGGATCCCTGCAGCATGGAGAGGAAGAGGTTATGAGCCTCAACTGTCTTCGCCATCCATACACTCTGGTTGTTAGAAATATTTATATGAATTTGTGTACCCTTGGATGCTATAGAATTCCAAAGATGACAAGGTATGCTGTATTACCAAATTTATAACAAAAAGTTATAACATTTGTCCTTGTGGGAAGGTTTTCAACTGGAAAAACTTTCCATGGTTAGAATTACTTACCATTTAATCCCAGAGAATTAGTGAAGTTGGGCACTGATGTTGGACATTCTGATCCTAATGCTGTAAGGATGTTGCTTTGCCCACAGAAATATTATTGTGTCGAAATGGAATTACAGATGAAATTAC
The DNA here is from genome assembly GCA_024363595.1 of Xenopus borealis. Taxonomy (NCBI): domain Eukaryota; kingdom Metazoa; phylum Chordata; class Amphibia; order Anura; family Pipidae; genus Xenopus; species Xenopus borealis. The sequence goes on along the minus strand of CM044432.1, from coordinate 123,882,600 downwards.
TTATACTGACAAGTAGCATGCTTTTGGGATTTGCCAAATACAGACTCTCATCAATTGTTTGTCTATATAATATAACAGAGCCATTGGAATCATTGTTAAGCAACAAATGGCCACCATAGACACATAGCAATCCCAATAACATATATCTTTGGTATGGTAGCCCTACTGGAGGCCTATAACGTAGAAGAGGTCATTCAAGGGTTCCGCAACAGATCCAGATTGAGATTCAAAATATGCTGTGGCATTTCAAGAGCATAGAAGGGTGAAATGGGAACCTTGGGAGTTGATGAGAAATTTAGAGCACCTGTACTTATGCCTAATTATGCAGTCAAAACTATAAGTCCGTATAAGTTATCAGCTTGCATTACATGCAGCCAGGGCTGGACCAAGGTAGTTTGGCACCCTAGGCAAGGGTTCCAATCAGTGCCCCCCAGTCCTATATTTCCCACTTTACCAGCCCAAGCCCCATGATCTGTACCTGAGCCATTGCCAGCAGCCAACAATAAGCCCAGCCCAGGTCCAGCAATATCCACCTTTAATACTGAAAGCCCAAGCCCACGCCCCCACCTGTACCTGTGTCCAACCCAAGCCCCATGATCTGTATCTGTGCCTTTGCCAGCAGCCAACAATAAGCCCAGCCCAGGTCCAGCAATATCCATCTTTAATACTGAAAGCCCAAGCCCACGCCCCCACCTTTACCTGTGTCCAACCCAAGCCCACATGATCTGTACCTGTGCCAGCATCAAAGACAGTAGTAAAACGGTAAAAGGTAGGTGTACCAGCCAGCAGGACAGACAGGTCTTTTCAGCATGATTTTGAGTGCTCCCCTCTAGCCCGCACATCAGGTCCTCTCTGCAGCTGCTCAACTCCCCAACCAATCCTTTGTGATTGATCTATCGCACCGGCGTCACAACCCACTGCGCATGCGCACCAGCATGTTAGGAGGCAACTCACGCTCCAGATGGGGGAACGATTTCGGAAATACTAAGCCAGTCTAAAGGGTATGTGAATTTTATAAATTATAATGCTTTTAATAAAGGCCAACATGCCAAGTGAACTGAAAAGTAAAAATGAAAAAAAAAATAAAAATGTTTTCCCCCTGAGAAGTGCTCCCCCCCCCCCGTGACTGTGCCCTAGGCGGCTGCCTACCCTACCTTACCCATTGGCCCAGCCCTGCATGCAGTCTTTGTAAAAACTGATATACCAATTAGGGCTTAAACGATTCTAGTTCTACCTACTGTTTACATATATTGCCCAGTATCCATCAGGGTCATACTGACAGATAGCAATCAGTGGCTTGCAATATTCTCTGTTATCCTATTTTGTTTGTAAAATAGCAGGGACATGACAGATATTCTGTTCTAGTTAGAAGAAATAACTCCAGATGCACTTGGACATTAAAGAGAGCAACACATATTTTGTCCTTAAAGTCATCAGTGTTTTGATCAGCAGTTCAAGTTAAGCAACAAACAAGATGATGCATTATGCAATTTCTGTCATTCTAAGTGAATCCACCATCCCCAGCTATCCTTCCACGTCTCCCCCTGGCTCTATGTCTCTGCTTGCCTTCTAATGTTCACTCTGTTTGTCTCTGCTGGCCATAGAGAGCACATAAAGAGCTGAAGCCAAAAATAGCTGAAAGTCACAACACATTTTATTGCAGTTTTACACAGTAATACTGAGCTACGGGTTCTATGCAAATCTGTTTATGAGCACTTTGCACTGAAACATCTGAACTGAAATGTACCATTGTTTATTGCCCATAAGTGCTTTTTCACTTTCTTACTGCGTCTTCAATCCAAGGATCTTTGGCAGCTATCCCTAACAGGATATATATTTTCTTAACTTTTCTTCAGTCTGGAGAACAGCCAGAAAGAACACTGTCACTCTGACAAAGTCAAACGGGTTTGTTCCTTGCAGCTTGTTCCAAGTTTATGACCTTATCATGTGAAAATATACTATTTGCGCCCATTCATTGGCTACCAAACAAACACAGCACAAATACTGCAATAAGATTTAAATCAACATTTAAAAAAAAAAAAAGACCAATTTAATGTCTTGCAACATAACGTTCTGCCAGTTCTTAAGCATGGTTTTTGGCATGGTTAGTTCATCAACCATGGGGAATCTTTAACTACATATGAAACATTCCTGAATTAAAATGTGTGGTGTAATTGTCTCACCATGTGCAGTCAGTAAAAGAACAGCTTTTCATTTAACTGGAACATTTAATAGGTTGTCATTTGGAGTTTTAAATAACAGAAAGTGATTTCAGTTGCTAAATTAGACAGTGGAAACCAAAAAATATTTATACAATTAAGGGCTATAGCATAAAGGGCAATTCCCAGTGTTTTGCTGGCAATATCCAGCTTGGCTAGTTGCAAAAAGATCAGAATGTATGCCATTCGCTTGAACAATAATCTTGTAGTTGGTGATGGGGCGCTTGTGGTTCAGGTGATTTTTGGGTGCGTAATGCTATTTTGTCCTAAAATAGGCTATGTCCAGCTAAATAGAAGTGCATGGGTCACAACTGACTGTAGCACACAAAGTAGGGCTGTAGATATGTCGAAGGTAGGAAGGAAAGGTGTAGACGAACTACAACTCACATAGGCTACTTAAAAATAAAATAAAGGATGCCAGGAGGGTCTTGCAGCAAACAAACAAAATAACTGTTATTGTCCAAGACAAGAGATCCACAGGGTTATACTTACAGTCCACAGAGGCAAAGTAATAGCAGATGGAAATATGCCAGGACAGTTAAGTAGAGACAGCAAGAAGTGACACAATGGAAGCAATTAGAGTAGTTGAAGGTACAACTATAAGATGGAATTCCCAGGCATGGTCTGTATTAGAGTCCTGAGCGGGTCCATTGTTTCAAACTCAGTACCCACAACACCCCCAAACTAGCAACCTGAAATTTGACCAGCATGTTCCTACTACTCAACCCGACCGTTAATAGGCCAACAAACCTTCCGACCTGGGGGACACACAATGTGATGTCACATTTGACAGGAAGTGCCATCACTACAGCATTGAATCTTTGCAAAATTAAAAAACTGGAAGAACCCAAGTAAGGGTGGTTGGGATCAAGGGTGGGAGGGATCAAGCCCACACCTTTGTTGTGTACCAACCTGGGTTATCCATTGACTGCCCACATGGCCAAGGAATCAGGGACTTTTTGCTCAAAACCCGACCAATTTGCAGGTATTCCGTGGGTACCCACGGATACCCGACCTGATCCAAAACTCTACTCTGGATCCCATACAGTAGATACTGAATCTAAGCTTGATAACCTATCCAGCTGTGGTCCCTTCACTTTAAGCAGATTCCGAGCCTAGGAGAGAGCGACTCCATACTGGAATTCTTATAGGAGCAAGTGCTGCTTGTGCTCCTCTCCATCTCACTCACATAGAGAGTACTATTAAAGAGTTAACCTGTCTCTGGCTAAGCTTCACTCATGGGGTCCCTGCTCCTGTATCATTAGAGGTACAGGTCCCCCTGTAGTGCAGAACAGCCTTACTGGGCTGTGCTGATCCCAGGATCCCTGGAACACATACAGCTGGGTCAGCGACCAGAAGCCAAAGAGAAAGACCTAAACAGGCACTAACTTACAGTGTGGCAAGAAGTGGTCATAAAGTCTCTCGGCCAATAACTGAAATATGTAAACTAACAACTAGATACATGGATATATGCCCAGCAACTAGGGAGATAAGGAAGTGTAGAGATTTAAATCCATAGGGACATAGTAAACCTATGGGTCTCTAAAGGTGTTTCCAATCAATAATCACCTGAATCATAAGTGCACCAAAAGATTACCATTAATTAAGTAGTATAAAATATATCACCATGTATTACATTATTAGGGATTTTTTTCGATAAAACGCCATGTGGTTGCACTTGCAAAGCATCTTCAGGGAGAAGAGTTTTGCCTAGTCTAAATTCTTCAGTTGTTGTTGTGCCACTGCCAGCAGCCAACAATAAGCCCAGCCCAGGCCCAGCAATATCCACCTTCAATACTGCAAGCCCCACACCCCAACCTGTACCTGTGCCCAACCCAAGCCCACATAAGCTGTACCTTTGCCACAGCAAGTGTCAGACAGTAATAAAACTATAAATGTACAGTAGGTGCAGCTGCCAAAAGTGCCAAAAGAGCAGGACAGACAGGTCTCTTCAATACGATTTCAAGTGCTTCCCTCTAGCCCACACAGCAGGTCCTCTCTGTGGCTGCCCAATGCCCCAACTGATCCTTTGTGACCGACGTCTCGCACCGGCGCTGCAGCCTACTGCACATGCGCTCCAACTTGTTAGCATAGAAGGCGCCAACTCACGCTCCAAGATAGGGGAGCACTTTCAGAAATTTGCCAGTCTAAAGGGCATGCAAATTTTATAAATTATAATGCGCCCCCCCTCCCAGTGATTGTACCCTAGCCGGCTGCCTACACTGCCTACCCCTTGGCCCAGCCCTGCATTCAACTGCCTTCTGATTTCAGCCATTGTGGTTTTATGGACTAAGTAATGATGCTCTTCCCTATTCTTATCTGCTTCATATACTGTATTTTCATCAGTCTAAGTGCTATACATGTTGATTCATCCTTATATATTAGAAAACAGCTTTAACTGTTTATATTTCCTCCTTAATGCATTACCAGGCTCAGTGTCATTTGCACAGTTGTGTGGCTTGTCATTAATGTAAATGCCCAGTGGTGCATCACATTGTAGCCCAAAGTTGCCTGCAACAAAACACTACACTTACTTGACATTAAACCCAGTCAGACATTTTGTCACCCCTGCTTGAAGAGATTAAGTGCAGGTGACAAAATGTTCCATTTGCCATTACCCTACAGGTGAAATAGAGGAGCAGCAGACATAATTCACATTGAATCATTGGATTCAGACAGGCAAAATGTGATGTGTTTTCATCTTATATGAATTGAAAACCAATTCCTCTGAAATTATTTTGTTTACTAAAAAATGAATGCCCTAAGTAAAAGTTATTTATACCTCAGCCATGTTTTGGGTTTCAAAATATTTGGAAACACAGAGTATAAGAATACATTCCATCTGAACTCTCTACAGTATGCTTAATGATTAAAGGCCGATTAGTAAAAAAATAAGATGTTCCTTGACTTTTATGACCTGCTTAAAGGAAATTAAAATGAAGTCCCAACAAAACAGTGCCTACTTCCCTGTAATTTACATAACATGATTCATTATATGCCGTACACATCTCGCATCTCTAAACTAAAATTCAGTTCATGTGTGCTTCCAGAGTAGGCAAAACCAGGCTCTTTGCAGCCCCAGGTGCACGCCGAGCCCTCTGCCAGGGCAACTAGACCAATATCCAAAAAGACAGCAGCACTCCGGAATTTGTGAAAAATTGGTGTTTACTTCAAGTGTTTTACAAGGCAACGTTTCGGGCCCTTCCGACCCTTTCTCAAGGCTTGAGAAAGGGTCGGAAGGGCCCGAAACGTTGCCTTGTAAAACACTTGAAGTAAACACCAATTTTTCACAAATTCCGGAGTGCTGCTGTCTTTTTGGATATGCATCTCTAAACTAAAGTTACCGTGTCTGTTTGTTTACACCATTTAAGCTCTAAACTTTTCATACCATATGAGTCTAGTAGGCAGCAATTCAATTGTATGCTGAATTAATGATAGAAGAAAACCAACTTGGAAAAGGCCATGGAGTCCAAAAGCAATGGGCCAGCTTGTTAAAATGTGTCAAGTGCTTGGCCATAAGCCATTTCCATACATTTGCATGGCTAAAAATAATTACATATAATAAGCCGCTGGCAAGAGTGTTGCAACATGAGTCATACACCACTGGAATATTTAAAGCACAACTCATAAATTGCAATAAACAATAACATCTACTTTATCATTGTCTTCATCCAAGGAAGCTTTAATGTGCAACTTTTCCTAAGCAATTCTTGCTGTAAATGGGAAATGGATTTCATTATGCAAAAAATGTTGGAGATGTTCCCCTTTAATGCAATTGTACAGCCTTCCAAACTGATTGCTTAGGTACTTCTTGCACGTTATACCCAAAGTCCCAACCCAGGCCCAGCAGAGGAAGTCTTTAAACTAAAAGCAAAGAAGGAATTTTATATCACAGCAGCCACAGACCCAAAAGAACTAAAACATAACATACATTAGTGTATGTATATAAAGACTAAATAAGCCATGGTCTAGGGGAGCAAATCATTTTTACAAATGTTTTCTAGAACTGTGAGGTTTGTCTCAACAAAATGCATAATCACCCCAGAAAGAAATTTGCTTTAATAATCGGAACCCTTCCAGCACTAAGGGGCAGATTTACAAAATTCACGTGAAGAGATCGAAGTTCGATCGAATGAGATCGAATTCCAATCGTACAATTAAATCAGATATTCAAATATTCAAATTTGGCCTCTTCGATGATCGAATACTGAATTATCAAATAGATCGAATGATCGGATATTCGATTATTCGATCATTCGATGATCGAAGGATTTATAATTTTAAAATCCTTCGAATGCCTACTTCGCCAGATTGAACCTACCGAATACCAATAGAAGCCTATGGAAACCACCCCCATAGGCTTCTTTGGCTAAGTCCTGCTCGAATACCATTCGTACGATCGAATGCTTCGATCGTTCTAATCGTATGATTTTTTCGGAGGCTCAAAGGGAAAAGTGCGATTTTTTTCGTGAAATCGAACGATCGGTATCCGATCGTACGATTTCATTGAGAAATTGAATATCGAGCAAAATGATAGCCTAAAACTATTTGATAAGCATTCGATAGTGGAATGCTTATCGAATATTGAAGAAATTCGTAGGATTTTAGGTGAATATTAGTAAATTTGCCCCTTAATGTTCCAAATCCCCCCATCCGCATGTCAGGGCCTACTACCTGAGCACTCAGCCTGCAGTTTATTTATATATCCAAAAACAAAATTACACTAGATTTTCTTTCTGTCACCTAACACTTATTGGAGATGGTGAATTGAAAACTGGGCAGCAGTGATATGTGCTATGCATTTCCAGGTTGTGTGCAGGTACAAGGATGAAAAACACCATAAAATAATAGAGGGTGATAACATAACATAATAGGGGCTGCACAGACTTGCCATTTCAGGCCCAAACAGATAAATACAGGATGTCTATGGCATCTTATGGCAGCCCCACACCCTGGCATTTGCCAGAATCCATAGATTGCAAGTATGGGCCTGTTATACAGGCATGGGACCCGTTATACAGAACACTGCGGACCTGGGGTTTTCCAGATACGGGGGTCTTTCCATAATTTGGATCTTTATGCCTTAAGTATAATAAAATATAATTTAAACATGAATTAAACCCAATATTGTTGTTTTGCCTCCAATAAGGATACATTTAGGGTTGCCACCTTTTCCTGAAAAAAATACTGGCCATCCTATATATTTTTCTTTTTATCCTATTAATAACATTGGGATCAAACATCAAAAATACCGGCCAGGCCTGTAAAATACCGGCCAGGTGGCAACCCTAGATACATTATGTCCTGTTTTATTACTATAGAGATAAAGGAAATCATTTATAAAAATTTGAATTATTTCATTATAATGGAGTTTATAGGAGATGGTCTTTCCGTAATTCATAATTCAGGATAACAGATTCCATACCTGTACAACCATCCACACTGGTAGCCTCTTCCCATTCATTTCCCATTCCACACAGAGGATGGAACCACTTTATTAATAGAATGGATGCAGAAAAGCTTGGTTCAGCTGACCTCTGTAATTGTTAAATACATTAGAGCATTGCACTTGCGAGCCTTTTTAAAAATATGCCTTTCTAGGAAATATTTTTGATTCTTAGTCTTACTTTGCTGAAATCTTGATCTGTAGCAATTATTTCTCTCAGATCAATAACACTCTTACATAGTAGGATAAAAGCTTAAAAACCAGTAAATTGCCACCTGTTCTTTTAGGAAAGGCGAACAATGTCTGATGTTTTTTTCTTTTCTTTTTACTTTCCAGCATCGGTTTTAGCAGCTGTCCCCTTTACTCTTAAGGGTTTTAATGAAACGATCCCTCTGTGACAAAATGAAAGCATGCTTCTCTGATTCACTTCGGCCATCTTGCCACCTGTTAGATACCAGGTTTCATATTAATATGATTGGAACAGAATTAAGAATATTTTATAGGGATCCCATATCTTTGTGATGTTGCACAGTGTGAGCAGGATTTGCCCAGTGTACCCAGCAAAAGGCTTTTAATTCCTTTGAAATATACACTGGCTTTTAGATGTAAAGAATTTTTTTTTTGCATGTTGCTTGTAAATTCTGCAGAAGGGAGTAGCTATCATTTACAGTACCTGCCTGAATTAACTTATGATCAGAGTCACACATAATATGCTGCTCAAAGAAAAATTTCAATGTACAGCACATTTTTGTTCCTGCCACACCAGTGAAAAACCCCATTATTTATTGCATTCCATACTAACAGTACAGCATGTATGTTCCTCAGGCTAATTAAAGCTCTGTGTTAACGAGGTAAGCAAATAAAAAGCAATGGATGTAATAGCAGCTTTAATTATTAATGGAAGGATAAACTTTCAAATGTGCATTCTTCGGAGTTAAATGGGAAGATCCTGACCTAGTACAGACAGAATAAAAATGAATACAAGAATAGTGCATTAATGGAGTCCATTAAATAGCATGTGATGAATCTTTCTTTGCTTCATTTTTGCCACAATGTACCAACCGTTTTGCTGGCATTGAGTTTGTTTCTGGTAACTGAATATCCAACATCAGTTAAGGACACTTGATTATAATGAATACAGAGGGTAAGATTAACTTGCATCTGTTACTACCACATAGACAGGGTGTTTAGTCAATAGCACAGTCAACAACCAAGACATGTTATAGCTGATGTCTCTGTGCAAAAACCCTGTTGTAACATTAGCAGGACATAATAAAGTGCTTTCTTAAAAAAAAAAAACAGTTATTATTAAGACATTTCATTTTTTATATATAGAGAGAGAGAGAGAGCGCAAGATTGCTCTTTATACATTATATATATATCCTTGATAAAGGCCCTAATGTGGGCCGAAACGTTGGAGATGCAACTGAGAATAAAATAATACACTGTTTGCACATGAGAACATGGAGTGCGGGTCCTTCTATTATCATATATATATATATATATATATATATATATCCAAGAGAAGAGGTCCGCACTCTCAGGTCTTATGTAAAATAAAAATGTATTTATTGTAAGCGACTAACGTTTCGGCCTCCTCCAAGGCCTTTCTCATATATATATATATATACTGTATAAAGAGCAATCTTGCAGATTCACCTGAATTTCACCTGCTTCTCTTGGCACTACTTGTATAGAAAACCAGCCAGCGCCACATATAAGATGGGAATGGCAATATGATGGCCATTGGGAGAAATGGCCCTTTTATTGCCATGCCTGTCTGTGAAGTGCCAGTGTACACAATGCACTCTAGAGCATTGTACGTAGCACTTGCTTATGGCATGAACATGTCCCGGGTTTTACGCTTTAAACACAGCATTAAACAGTTTTGTGCAAAAGGACAAAAAGAGGAGGCCAAGAGAAGCATTTTATGAGAGGATTCTAGATAGTATCAAATATGTAGCTTGCAGAACCTGAGACAACTCATAAGAGCAGTAGTAGCATGCATTAGGTAGTCGGGATGCACCAAATCCAGGATTTAGTTCGGGATTCAGCAGGATTGGGATTACGCCGAAGTCTGGCCGAACTGAATCCAAATGCTAATTTGCATATGTAAATTATGGGTGGGGAGGGAAAGCACGTGACTTTTCATCACAAAACAAGGGAAAATGTTCACACTTTATCCTTTCCTGACCCTAATTTGCATATGCAAAATAGTATACAGATTCAGTTCAGTATTCGGCCAAATCTTTCACAAAGGATTCGGGAATTCACCTGAATCCCAAATAATGGATTTGGTGCATCCCAATAAAGTAGATGGTTGGACCTTCAGATCACTCACTCCTGACTGCTCTTATTTATAGAACTTTATGTGTGTTTAGTTTCAGCAGTTAACTAAAGCCTGCATTGGACAGCTCCTGTTTAGTGGCCGCATAAATATCCATTGACCTCAATGTGTTTTGTGACTTTATTGTCATTCTGCAAATTTATTTGCAAAGGGAAACGGGATAGATTCACTCATTTTTATTCCTGAGTTCTGTGTTCTCTAAATAATACAATACCAAACTAAAATATTGTTGTCTTTGTAAGTATAGTGTGGGTGCAAAAGAAAGACAATACTGCTGACTTTCCGGTACAGCTCAGTATAAATGTATTCAAAACTCTGCATGTCATCCTCTCTGTATCTAATTCCCGTATTTGCCCTTTTTAATTTTATTATCATTATTTGCCTTATGTGCACACAGGACTGGAACTAGGAGTAGGCAGAAGAGTGCAAGGCACTTACCTTTTCTGTACATTAGGAGGGCACAATGTGGTCGGCCGGGTTACCTGGCTGACTTGGCCGGCACTGCATTCACATTAGGTGCAAACTAGACAGAGTTATCTGTAACTTTCAAGAAACTCAAGTGTTCAGATTTTCTGGGTAGTTACAGGAAGCTAGGTCCATGAATGAGCATCTGAATGTTTTGCCCTATGGAGTTCTACTAGTTACAACTGCAAGTTGCCTTGCCTCTGTAAATACAACATTAGTTATTGGTATGCAGAGTGGAAGCAATATTGTTCCTCTGCAAGGCAGGAACTGAAATAAGCAAGAATGAATCCATGTTGGCCTTGGAACCCCTGCAGTCAAAGTCTATGGACACACATAGGTTTAAGCGCGTCAGTTTGTGCCGTGGTTTTTAAAAAAGCTGACCTAGCACTAGTGTAAGTGCCATAGCCTTAACTTAAAACTTCTACTCGGCGTTCCGCTTTTTGAAAAAACCCGGCGGGGTCCGCAACCAAAACGCAGTGGTCAAATGTATGTGTGTACATAGCCTAAGGCTGTTGTCAGTTGTGGTTTTCAGCCAGTGTAATTGGGCTGACCTCAGCCTGTGTGTGACCGCACACAGGCTGATCAGATTCAAATAAATGGAGCAGGGGCACTGAGCAGATCTGTTTCTATCAGTCTGACAACAGCCGCTGATTAGCCACTGACAAAAGCCCATGTGCTCAAAACCTAAGAACTTGATATATAAAGTGTGATTATGTAACTGTTTAAAATGTTGTATTTACACTATTTTTTAGCATTTGAAGTTCATGCCACATTTGTGTTAGGGCAAGGTCACACACGGCATTTTAAAGTTGAATTTTTAAAAAGGCGCTGTCAAGCATAAATACGCCAATGAAACCAAGCACATATAATATGCGTTTTTCAGCCTGTAGTTTTCTTCTCCTAACATGCATTTCTGTTTTGTCTCAGTCATTCCCCACAGTTCCACACTGAAGAATTTTAGATCTTTTGTGAAAAAAAGCAATTTACATGCAAACTGTAGCCATACTGATAATTACGCAACGTAATTATGGCACCAGCAGACAATGCCGTGAATACGTATATGCGCAATGAATCTCGCAAGAGTTTGGCGACCTTATTGCGTATTTCAGCGTAGTGTATTTCCAAACCTGTGGAGTTTCCATGGCGTATTGGTTTTTCTGCTAAAAAACACAAGTACTGGTGTTGTGTGACAGATATTGGCTGTGCAACCACAACAAAAAAGCTCTGTAAATATGCATGTGTGCCCGTAGCCTTAGGGTGGGCTCTTGTGTTATTTCTCTATTCTTTTCCAGCAATTTCACAAACATCACTAATAAATACATACATACTACCTTTATTTTTAGATTGACATAAGCCTATGTAAATAAAGGAAGTTTCACTAGGAAGAAAGTAATGCTAGTAAAAAATTGCAGCAACCAATCTTCTCTCATCTTACCTTAAAATAACGTCTGGCATAGTTGAGAGAAGTATGGAGAAGTCTTCCTATACGAAAATTTGAACGTGAGTAAATTTGCCCCTATATCTAAAGGGGGCTAAGGCAATTAATCCTGGGGTAGTAATGCAAAACTGCTGCAGTAGCAAATGCTTGCTTTTTCAACAAAGCTGAAATCACTGATATATATGTATGGGTGCTCGTGCATATTTTAATTCAATTCATGTGCACGTATTTAAAGGTGGAGGTGGACAAAATGTGATAATATAGTTGTCTATATATCCCATGATGTGCAACTGAGCCATGTGATCTGTGACAGACGCACTGCAGATATTGTATAGACAAAAGCATGTAACCTGTACTAATGTTGCCGTATCAAAACAATAACAGAGATTATTGCAAGAAAAGGTTACCTGAAGTGCAATGGAAAATATTTCCGTCTAACAAAAATGAGAATTTTATCAACTTGTTTCCATTCTGGAGAATGAGAACATACAGTACCAATTTAGTTTTGCTAAAATATGTGAACTTCAATGTCTGCCAGCACTTTCAGTTGTAACAATGTGGCAAGACAGGAAATACCAATTATGGATAAAAACAAAAATATACATGGAGCCAAAGCTCACATTGAACCTAATAAATCGAACAGCATTAGCTGTGCACACATTTACTTGTCACATAAAGAATATATTCTACTATATATTCTACATACTACTATATCCTGGCATCTGCACACTAACAAACAGGTACAGGTATAAAATCTGTAATAAATCCAGGAACTCATTAACCAGAAAGTCTGAAATGCTTAAATTTCCAATAGCATCATATGTGAACAAACTATTCTTTATTTTCAACTGGTTTACGTGATATTTTCAATAATAATAAGATTGTAGAGCTTAAGATATGCACTTATGGAAGAAAGTGAAAGCACTTGCGTCCATTTGCACATATTGGGGGGTCATTTATCTAACACTGGACAGATTTGCCTGTGGCAGTTAAACTACTGCATTCATAGTTCTACTTTCAGCTGACTGAAAACAGCCATTTAGTGATTGGTTGCTATTGCTGTTGCAAATTTGCCCTACGTTTTGGCTGAATATGAACCAAACTGAGCTCTGCACCCTTCTGCAGATTTATTATTGGTCGAATTTCAAACTGAAAAAAATTGCAATTCGATTGGTCGAACGGTCGAATTATAAAAATTTTAACCATTCGATCGAATTTTTATAATTCAATCAAAATTCGCCATAGACACTTTGGTAGGTTGAAACTGGTGAACTAGGCAGTCAAGTAAAAATTTAAAGGGGAAGTAATTTGATAGTCGAATATTCAAATAGATTTTTATTTGAATTATTCGAATCATTCGATTTGGTTGGAGCCACCTAATCTGCATATTCGAAATTCGAATTCTAATCTTTTTGAAAATTCTATTGAATTTCGAATCATTCATGTGAAAGCATGTGAACTTCGTAAATATGCCTCTATTTGTATTTGTCTTATAAAAATGTCCAAATAAGGAGCATCCATCCAATGGGGCACATGTATCCTGCCCCTGTGCACCTTGCAGCCCCCAGTGCACTGTTCACAATCAGATATATGTTCACAAAGCAAATATATGTGCCTCCTAGAAGCAGTGTAAAGATTTGCTGCTTGCAGGTAAAAATAGTTAATTGTGGGCAAAAACATAGTGCTTTAGGCCTAGAACCAGGAAATGCATTTTCAAGCTGAAATCCATCATATGTGCCTGCACCTGAGATGACACAATGGTTCTGGGTGCAGAGAGGACAAGAGGCTAATGTCCGTATAGGGGCTGATTCTCGGCCTGTGTATTTTGGCAGGCCAATCAAATTGTTTCTGTTAGGACTCTTACACATGGTTGTTGGTTTTTCTCTGTGTTTTTATGCATTTAATGTGATACATTAGATAGCTTTAAGAAGGGTTTGGATGAGTGAGGGAATACAGGGTTATGGGAGATAATAGTACAATTTTATCCAGAGACTAGTCCGATTGCCTTCTTGGAGTTAGCAAGGATTTTTTCCCCCCTCTGGGGTAAATTGGAGAGGCTTCAGATGGGTTTTTTTGCCTTCCTCTGGATCAACTAGCAGTTGGGCAGGTTAAAAAGTTAAAAGGTTGAACTTGATGACATGTGTCTTTTTTCAACCTAACTTACTATGTTAAAATCAGTTTGAGCTCAAATAATGGCATTCACTAATGCCATGATATTTTTCCTGGTTGTACGCATGAGCATTCTGAGTTGCGTTTTACTCCATTTGTGTTCCAGTGAATTTGTTTAGACACAGCATACTGCATTTTCGTGCACTTGATGTGCGTTCAACTATCAATAGAATAGAGGGTTGCATTCAGAATGGAAAACTTGCAGTTAGCTGCATTAAAAAACATGTTTAAATGCGATGTATGCGTTTTTTTCACACTCTGCATGTGTGTAAGTGCCCTATCATGTAAATTAAACATGGCAGCATAAAAGTAACAATTCTATACAACAGCACTTCTATATTCTTTTATAGGCACCCAAGGGCATAAGCCTAGGACAACACCCCATATGAATCCATCACTGGGCAGAACAACTCCTTTGAAATAGATAACGTTCAAATAACACTTTATGTGATGCAAGAAGGGTGCATTTAGATGCAATACCCAGACCAGTAATGTTTAATACATTATGAATGACCATTTAATGATTACATTATATTTTCAGAACCCCTGCCATTGGCTGGAGTTTGGGTGCTGCCTATTTCTAGTTGACGTAATAATGTTAACCTGAACAACTCTGCATGCTTCTCGCGCAATCTCTTAACAGCTGCAGAGTGCCACGTGCTTAAAGAAAGCAATTTAAGGCCTCTGTTGACAGAGGTAAAAGAGAAATGTGTGTATGGATGCTGTGTTTTCATGTGGAGGGGTTGAACTTGATGGACTTTGTCTTTCTTCAATCCTATTTAAATATGTAACTATGTAAATTGAAAGCACAAAATACAAGCTCTGCAGGTACTGCATAGTAAGGCAATATGAATAATTCAGTTAAGTTTTTTTTCTGAGTATTCTCAGCTGTCTCCAGCCATGTATAGTACAGACTGATACATTGTCCAGCTACACAAGTTAATATGACCTCTTTCTGCTAGAACATCTGTAACTCTTAAGAAAGTTCCTTTCCCACAAATAATTTATTGTGGGAACTCTGCTGTCCGTGGCTCCTTCTCCCTTGTGCCACTGGAATAAAGGATCTTACGTAAAGGCAGAAAGAAAAAAGAGCTGAGTAATGAAGAGGGAAATGTACCAAATTATAATTACATACAGAAAAAGGGAAAAGATGCACAGCAAACTAGCGGCATAGAATTTTGGGGGCTTTACAGATACTTTAGGTATGTGCAAGGTTGGTGTCTTGAGCTTGTTCTTTCAGGTCACTACAGTGCATCTTTTTTAAACTCACATTATACATTTCTGGATATGTAATTAGCTCTCATTTTCATTTTGAACATGTTTTTATTCTGCCATTAAGCTTTAGCCTTTAGCTATGGTGGGAAATTTGCAGCAGTAATTCTGCCATACCATGCTGTAATTTAAAATGTCATAACATGGCTCCTGCTCTCTAGCTAACTGGTGCCAGGAGTTTCATAAGTAACTATAAACAGTGCTTATGGGAACCATAACCTGACACAGACAGAACTGAGCACAACATTCTACTACTTTAACAAAATCCTAGTAAAGAAGCCTGGCAAGTCCTTTGTGCATACAACTGCAGGGCACCACCAACTTCTGGGGTCTCTCAAACCACACTGTTGTCTATACTTATAATATACTTATATTATATAGACCTTCTATTGACACAGGCTCATTCAAGTGTTACTGAACAAATTGAAAGCAATGTAACAGGAAACATACCACTTGTTTTAGAAAGATTCTGTTATTATGTCAAAAAGAAAAAGAAAATGTTGCTATGTTACAGTTTGTAAAGACAAGGATTAACATGGGGCCACAAGCTAATAACTGCCTCTGCTTCACATATCAAACACCCCAAACAGCTGCTATTGGAGAAACAAAAGCATTCTTTGGAGCAATCAGATATGAGTAACACAGCAGCCCATTTACTGTTCTCTCATTCCAGTATGACACCAATTCAGGACACCTGCCAGAACTTTTAATGGTTGTCACCCCAAGCAAATTACTGCCTTTGCTTCATAGGCTAAACCCCTAATGTACGTCATTATTATAGAATACATGGAAAGTCCAAAAGCATGCAGGTCTTCCTTTAGGGCACAGGTAGCTGGACAAAATAGGTAATGACAGGGAGAAACAGTCCATTGACCAGGAAGCAGACTTAGAGTCAGTCTACACGAGCAGATTCGAAGAGATTAGTCGCCCCATCAACAAATCTCCTCTTTTTCGGGGCAACAATCTCCTGGAACTGCTTTCTCCCTGCCCTCCGCCTGCTAAACTGAAAATCGCCTGCAGCAATTCACATGCAGCCGTTCGTTTTCCGAAGCTGGCCGAAGTTTCCTTGTGAAGTAAGAGCTCCTAGTTAGAAGCTGCTTTGTCCTTCCAGCATTTATTGGGTCAACTATCAATCACCAACAGAACCCAAGTAGACATGCATATCCAACACAAAAGTCACTAACAGAACACAAATTGTAATCAATAACAAAGATTCCTAACCCTCGTCTCAGACAACCATTATGACAAATATCCCCAAATGCATAGCATTAGATATATTTCTTAAGCATTTCATATTAAAATGGATCTGTAGCCCTGCTGTAGCATGGAGTTGTCTTGTATTACAGCTACACATTATATATGGAATTGCTACAGAATTGCTTTAATCCCACCAATTAAATCAATATGCAGCCAGGATGATCATGAAAACTGCAGCAAGTAGGATTTATATTTCATTTCATTTAGATACCATGGAAAAAGACAAAAATATATTTTGGGTACATACTGTTTCTATAACACAGCATATAGGGTTTTAGGGAAATAGTTTGCAATATAAATACTGTCTGCTTTGAAAGAGAAATGACTAATATTTTGAGGAAGGGTCTGTGTTTATGTAAAAGTAACCTGGATTCGGAAATATCTTCTGCACATGAATAAAAGTGTATGCGCCAATAAAGGAAAAGTATGAGGCTGAAGGATCTTTGAAATTGTTGGCATTGAGCAATGCTCGGAAATATCCTGCATTCCAGCTCTGCTATGCGAGCTCTGCCTTCTCACTATGAACTGCATCCTCCTTAGGAAGCTATCACAGGTGTAATAGCAACTTTATATTTGTTTTGCCACGGTTTTAAATAAGATTGAGATATACTGTATACTGCAGAAAGAACCATCATATAATACTGCCTATACTTCATATGAAAATTGCCCAAACAGTAACTTCACAACTCAATTCTGACATCAGAATGTACTATTTATTCCCAAGTATTTAATGCAAACTGTTGTTGAATTGGACAGAGTGAAGGTAATTGAATTCATCAATATCGGCAGGGTTGCCATTTGAGCAGTAATGATTTGGTACAGTTTTTCATATAATACCTTGTAACAACAAGCAAGTAATAGCTAGATCAGTGGATGGGTTCAAGGTACATTTATTGAAGCACCCTATATCTCATATATGCGTATAATGTTGTTATTATTGGTCATCTACTGTTTCAAGATCATTGGGGAAACCAATAAATACATGGCCTGATAAAAAAAAAACTTTATGGGGCCCATGACTGGGCTGCTTAATGATATATGGCTAAAAATAATTGGGCAGCTCGCAATCAGACAGGTTTGAAAAAACATAAAATCTTCTTTTCTTTTGGTAGTTGATCTTAAACATGATGTTGTTGAATCGTGTAACCTACACATTCCAAGAAATGGCTCGATCCTAGGCTTGAAACATTAAAACACCTCTATGCAAAAAGAAAGTGTTGCTAAATAAATTATTTGCAGAAAAGTACAAATTACCCAGTTAGTAACAATGCCTTTTATTGGTTAACCTCTGCCCCTTTGTATAGAACTGCAAGGCCACATGATCCTTCGATTTTGGCTGCATCCCAAGCTGGAACTTGTCCCTTAGCCTGATATTATGAAGAACACATTAACAGGACATAAGAGCAATGTACATTTTAATATTGGCAGTTAAAAAAAATATTTTATTATGGTTACAAGTTGTGTTTTAGCTTCACATGATCATGATTCAAGAGAACAAGTGACAGTGGTTTTGAAATGAGTAAAATATTAACCTGGATAGGGAAGGGATTCCAGGATCCCCTTGTGATTTCCTCACATGCTTAAATGGTATACACTAAACATGCAATTGTGTTCTGTCCTTGTTGCTCACATGTAGTCTGCAGAATAAATTAGGGTATAGAGTACCACTGGTTGTTTTTTACAGAATGCCACAGATATCACATCACCTGACAAAATGGCACAGGTATAGTAACATAGTAACATAGTAAGTTAGGCTGAAAAAAGACTCACGTCCATCAAGTTCAACCTTTTTTTTTTTTTTTTAATTTTAACTGCCTAACTGCTAGTTGATCCAGAGGAAGGCAAAAACCCCATCCTAAGCCTCTCCAATTTGCCTCAGAGGGGGAAAAAATTCCTTCCTGACTCCAAAAAGGCAATCGGACTAGTCCCTGGATCAACTTGTATAATGAGCTATCTTCCATAACCCTGTATTCCCTCACTTGCTAAAAAGCCATCCAACCCCTTCTTAAAGCTATCTAATGTATCAGCCAGTACAACAGTTTCAGGGAGAGAATTCCACATCTTCACAGCTCTCACTGTAAAAAACCCCTTCCGAATATTTAAGCGAAACCTCTTTTCTTCTAAACGGAATGGGTGACCTCGTGTCATCTGGAAAGACCTACTTGTGAATAAAACATTAGAGAGATTGTTATATGACCCCCTTATATATTTATACATAGTTATCATATCACCCCTTAAGCGCCTCTTCTCCAGCGTGAACATCCCCAATTTGGCCAGTCTTTCCTCATAGCTAAGATTTTCAATACCTTTTACCAGCTTAGTTGCCCTTCTCTGTACCCTCTCTAATACAATAATGTCCTGTTTGAGTGAGGGAGACCAAAACTGTATGGCATATTCTAAATGTGGCCTTACAAGTGCTCTATAAAGTGGAAGAATGACCCCCTCCTCCCGTGACTCTATGCCCCTTTTAATGCAGCTCAAGACCTTATTGGCCCTTGATGCTGCTGACTGGCATTGCTTGCTACAGCCAAGTTTATCATCTACAAGGACTCCAAGGTCCTTTTCCATAATGGACTTGCCTAGTTCAGTCCCATTAAGGGTATAAGTGGCTTGAATATTCTTACATCCCAGGTGCATGACTTTACATTTATCAATATTGAATCTCATTTGCCACTTAGCTGCCCAGATTGCCAGTTTGTCAAGATCCTGTCACCTGAAGCTAAATGTAGTGCATTTATTTCAGTAGCTGTAAGGTTAACCGAGGGTGATAAGGTAACTTTTTCCCTTGCACCTGGCCATATCTATACTGTCTGCCATTCCTAGCAGCATTGTCTGCCTCCTCCCTGTTATATCACACAGCTTATGCAAATACATAACACTCTCCATACGCTCAGCTACCAGTCCAGAGTCCCTATTTTGCCACACTCATATCTGGAGACTTAGGTCACATGCCATGGAACATGAAACATGTGCCATGAGTGAGTATAGCTATCAGCACCTCTGAGGACATAAACTAAGGTCTGTTCCAGAATGAAAATCCTGGTGTCTGTGCTGTTATGTTGCACATATACATTATAAAGTGATCAGTACACAGTGGAGACAGAGAAGATAGCCTTGCTTTGGTATCTTTTTTTTATTGCAGACTTTATATTTCAAATCTATGTATAACCAAGCAATGCTTGAAAATGGGGCATATTCCGCAAAACATTACATGTTTATGCAATTGTTTTTTTTAAGAAGTATGTCCCCATTGACATTAGCTCAATTTTGCTGGTCTTTTCTGCAACTGAAATTTGGTGGGGTGCAAGAAATCATCAACCAGGCTCAGATCGCTTACATTTTCAGAAAAGCCTGGGTGCACTGGTTAGTTAATAAACAGTTAACGGGGTGCGTCACCTTTGAGTTAACTTTTAGTATGTAATAGAATGACCAACGCTAAGCAATTTTTCAATTGGTCTTCATTAATTTTTTTTTATAGTTTTTGAATTATTTGCCTTCTACTTCTGACTCTTTCCAGCTTTCAAATGGGGGTCACTGACCCCATGTAAAAAAACAAATGCACTGTAAGGCTACAGATGTATTTGTATTGCTACTATTATTACTCATCTTTCTATTCAGGCCTCTCCTTTTCATATTCCAGTCTCTTAAGTTGGCCATACATTATAAGATCCACTTGTTTGGCGACATCACCAAACTAACAGATCTTTCCTTGATATGCCCACTAACTACAGGTCTATATTGGGGTAATCCGAACATTCAGCCCTAGGGCCAAACGGCTGGATTACAACGACGACCAATGGGCGGTCAATAGAAAAATGAAACCTTTCTGATTGATATCGTGGCCAGATATCGATCGTGAAAACCGGTCAGAAGCCCCCGTACATGGTCAGATAAGCTGCCGAATTGGTCTAAAGAACCGATATCAACAGCTTTATCTGACCATGTATGGCCACCTTTATTCAAATCAATGCATGGCTGTTAGGGTAATTTGGACCCTAGCTACCACAATGCTAAAATTTCAAACTGGAGACCTGCTGAATACAAAGTTAAATAACTCAAAAAACCACAAGTAATAAAAAATGAAAACCAAAATCAAATTGTCTCAGAATATCACTCTCTACATCATACTAAAAGTTAATCTAAAGTTAATTTAAAGGATAAGTACCCGTAGGTAATTAGCTCCATTGTGTTTGTGTTTTCTGCAACTGAATTTTGCTGAAACCCAAGGTGCTGAAAACCAATGACCATATATGTCATTATATGTTTTCCATACATATATATATATACTGTATATTATCATGCTTAAGTGCAAAGGATGTGTCCAATGCAAATATGTCTTAGTAGGTCCAGACTTTTATAATACAGCGACCAATAAAAGATATAAAATTCGAGGTTACAATTCATGTGAAACCAACTTTGTGTTATATATGTTAGTGTGACCTTGTGGGATGGTCTATGTTGGGGAAACCACACAGAAAATGCGAGATAGGTTTTCCCAACATAGATCAACTATTAATACTGGAAATAAAACTTTGCCGGTATCTAGACAATGTTTAGAAGTGGGACATTCTGCTGAAGACCTTAGGTTTCGAATTATTCACTATATTCCACCACTTAGAAGGGGAGGAGATAGAGTTTTAGCCATTAAAAAAGCAGAGATCCAGTGGATATATAGATTGAACACATTATCCCCAAAAGGTCAAAATAGGGACTTTGATTTACATATTTTTCTATAGGAATGGTATGCCATGTATATTTCAGTATGTGAATTGGTTTGTAATTTGGTTCTTTTCTCTTATTTTGAAATATTGTACTGTATCTGTTGCTATGTGTTACTCCATAGAAACGTAGGCGTGAATGTGCGTCTCTGCTTCCCATGTAGGCTTGCTACTTAGGTGAGCGGCTCTCCATGGTGACAGATATGTCACTTCCGCCTTCTCTTCTCTCTCAGCTTGTCTGCAGAACGGAGATAAATGAACATGCTTGAAAAAAGGAGCAGGATGCCCCCGAAAAATTGCAACAGTTCAGGACACTGTTCAGATAAGATAAACTTTACTGCACAAGTGGAATTGCACAGAACTTGATACAGATATGTATTGAAACTCATTGTTTTGTATGGGATGTTTCATCATTTTATGTGTGTGAAATAAATGCTACGTTTTATGCTTAAGAGTGCGACCCAGTTGGAGAATTATATATATATATATATATATATATATATATATATATATATATATATATATATATATACAAAAAAAATTGATTTGGTCTGGACCTGGACTTATGGACCAATTTATTGCCTGCTAATGTTTACTACATGTAGAATTTGGTATTAAACATATGCAGTACACTATTCTTAGATTCAGCAAAGAGCCAAACTCCCCCCAAAAATTTGGCTAAATAGGTCAGTGAATGATGAGGTCAATGGCTGGATTACCAGTTGGGTCCTACAGAGACCTAGGACTGCATCAATGTGCTGATATGCTCCTTGCCTGATGGAATTTTAAAGCCTGCATGAATCATATCTGCCCAATTTCAGCCATATATCAGTTGGGTAGGCTTATGTATGGCCACCTTTACACAATAAATTTGTATTTCTTATATAGTTGAGGACAATTATTTTCAATTATTTTTTTTTTCATTTAGCTAAAGAATCTTCAAATTTCCAGTACAATGCCAGTGCTTATGGTTTTATGGTGTAAACATGGTTCAGCATGTCTAGGCTATGCCAACACCAGACCCTGGTCACATGGACTCCACCCTTTTTACAGCAAAGGTGCAATGGCATTTCAAATCTAGAAGATTTCAGAGATCAAAATACCCATGCTCACTGCTGCTTATGTCATACTGCATGCTGCTTTTGCCTTTTACCTTTTGCTTTAATTATCTTAAATACATGTGTTCTTTAGCTCCTGTGAGGGCTTCTAACAGTGTGTGTCTTGTGACTTGCTAAATTGCTGTTGATTATTCTCTGTTTCCATGAATTGCTGATTACCCAGCCCTTGCACAAGTAAAAAAAAAAAAAAGTTAAAGTAAAAACATATCTCTGGCATGCTGTGATTTTGACCTTGAACATCATTCCATAGTACTGTACAAAAGAATAAAGCAAACTGCCCAGATCCAGCCTGCACATCTTGTGCAACAGTGCAACACAATCACATTACCCTGGGTGACATTCATAAATTGACTACTTTTAACTGTAATATCCTTCAACTGAGCAATTGCAACGAGGGTCAGTTGGCTATATTGGACTTTGCACAATTTTCTGTATAGCAGGGCAGTCATCTAGCAGTGCTTAGGCTCATAAATTTGATTTTAAATCATTTTTAAAATGCTGCTTCAAATATATGCTATTTCTTTCAAGATGCAATGAAGAAAATTAGAAAAATATAAATAACTCACTCCCCATATTGCAGGTTTAACTGTGGCCACAGCAGAAACAATTGCAGAGGTACTGAAGCAGGCATACATTACTAATGGCACTCTTTTGCAGAACATTTAAAACATTGTAAAAAAAAGAAATCACAATTTTTATGTAGGTGTGATACATTTATTTAATTCCTACTGCAAGGTCAGCTAAAAGCATTACAATGCATTCAAGTATTATATCCTTGTTAAAGTATTCCTGGAGCAGTTTAAAATAGCATGCATGCAGCTTGGGAAGAACAGAGTGTACCTTGTCTGTTTCACCTGGAGGCCTTGCAGTATTTAAAAATACACATTGTATATAGTTTTTTTTTTTTTTTTTCCACAGACTGCATGCAGACATTCTCAGCTACTATGGTAACATTCTGTAACAAAAGCAAATACACGTTGACAACATAATTGTCAGCCTAGGACCCATTTCTGTTGATTTTCAAAACAAAGTAAAATCACAGAAAGCCGTTGCAACGCAGAGGATGACTAGAAGGTTCCAGAACAGTTCCGTGTACTGCATAACCGTGAGTTAGCAATAGCTCCCCTTACGTAAGCACTACTTGGAACAAATCCAAACTACACACACACACTGTTAGCCCAGCAAAGAGCATGCCCAATGTGCTGCATGGGAACAAAAAGTCTCTGGTTGCTTTATTT
Source organism: Xenopus borealis (assembly GCA_024363595.1). Taxonomy (NCBI): domain Eukaryota; kingdom Metazoa; phylum Chordata; class Amphibia; order Anura; family Pipidae; genus Xenopus; species Xenopus borealis. The sequence goes on along the minus strand of CM044432.1, from coordinate 123,858,913 downwards.
ACATAAAGCTGCTGTTTAGCGGTAAGTGTCAGCCTATCATATATCTCACTATATAGCTGTAATAATGCTTGTTTTTTAATTTATCTGATATAAGCAACACAGAGCACAACCCATATTCTTAGTGGCTCACCAGCACTAGCACACCCCTCGGCTCCAGATTCAATAAAAAAAAAAAAAAAGACAACAAAAGCCTTCCTCGTGCAGTGTCAGAATGAATACAAACTACTACAAAAGTACTGCATGAAAACAGTATAAGATACAGTATATTGAAGTTCTGAATGCTCATAGGTATAAGAAACATTTCATTTAAGTTCTGAATGCTCATGAGCAATAAATGTGGTAGCTCAAAAAAAGGATGCATTGCCTCAAAATACAACTTCATCTGTATCATCCTTCATATTGTGTCTATTATAACATGGCACTTAATCTCTGTACAGGGTTGGACCAGGGGTGCAGGACCCACAAGTGCTGCCATCCCAAGGGCCCCTGTGCCTCCACACGTCCCAGGGGCTGCCGCCACCCACCCTTCCCAAGTGCACATAAATTAAAGCTACCTTCAGTGCATCCGGGGAGGGAGATCAGTGGCCTGGGGATCAGGTCTGGGCTGACCCTGTCCCTATATATTTATCCTGATTTATGTTCCCTGTAAATACAGAACTTTACTATATTGTAAAATTGTACAGCACTGCATACAGTGGTGTAACTAAGAGAAAGCAGACCCTGTGGTCTGCACAGGATACACAGCAGATAACAGATAAGCTCGGTATTTTACAATGGAATTCTTCAGAATTTAGTAATCTACTGTGTGTATCCTGCATTTGAATGACTGCCGCCCTGGCTACACAACAGCTTGTTTATACTGTATAAACTACAGTAGTGTTTCTGAAGCAAACACGCTACTTTGACCAGTGATGGACAACACATTAAATTGGCATTCCATTAAAATACTTAAATTTTTTGGTGTTACTGTTCCTTTAAATCCAGTTCTATCAGAATTTTATTTTCCATACCAGACATTGGTGTATCTTAAGTGGTAGTAGAAATCTTATTTATTGTTCATATGGATTGAGACAGGAAGGAAGACTTCCCAGTGAACTGCATGCAAATAACTTCTCTCTCTCAAAAAACAATTTGCATATATACCTGAATGTAATATACTTCCTTGAATATGTAAAAAAAAAAAAAGCTGTGTTATATTTGGAAAGCTTAGATAATGATCTGTTTGAAATACCTGTGTGTAGAACTTTCCTGTTAACCTATATCAGCTCCTACTGGAAAACATATTGTAATGTTCACACACTCTCTTTCTATCTTTATATCACGTGTCAAACTCAAGGCCTGAGGGCAAAGACCGGCCCGCGAAGAGATTATCTTTGGCTCACATGATAAATTATAATTATTATTAGATCTGGCCCTCCAGTATACAGCCTCCACAATATTAGAACTGCAAATCCCACAATGCACTGCTAGTGTGACGCTACATCAATCAAAGGCGTGAGAGTCCCGGTTCCGCTTGTTCAGCAGCTTACTTGCAGAGCTAACGTTACCCCTCTCCCTGAAGAATGGTGGCTAAACAGAAGGTGAAAACAGGGGTGCAGCTGTCCTACGTTAGTACTGGAAAGTCCCGATCTCTCTGCACTGAACAGGGAAAGTCTCTATTTCTCTGCACAGCCAAAAGAGATAGAATGTTTCTAACTTAATTGGCTCTTGGCAGAGATCCCAGGATAGATACTTGATACATTTGTAACAGTTTTGTCCCTTGGGAGAAGAAGAGTCACAGCTTAAAGGGAAATTCACCTTCATTAGTAAAACTGTAATAAAACATAACAACTACAGAAATGTGTTCAAACTTTCAGAACCTGGCAAGTTTTGTAAAATGGGCATGGTAATTAGGGGGTGTGGCCACAAAAAGGGCATGGTCAAAACATTTGCCACACGGATTTTTGTCCCTCTTTCCATTTCCAAAATGTTGGGAGGTATGGAAGAGTTGAAAAGAAGTCTGATGTCACATCAGGCCATGTCCAGAAATATCAAATCACAAAGCAAGGCTGCTGTAAAGGCCAGTTTTATTGTGGCAGCAGAAGTCGCAAAATCAGCCCGGCCCTTTACAGAGGGAGAATTTTTCAAAACCTGCACGATAAAAGTTTGTGACGTTGTGTGCCCAGATAAAAGGCAAGCATTTTTATATAATATGAGCGTGAGCAGAAACACTGCTTGCCACCAATCTACAACAGATTTCATTACAAACTCCCTTGCTGAGGATGAGAGCAACAACACGTCTGATATTGCCCAACCAGGCCCGGACTGGCAATCTGTGAGTATTGGCAAATGCCAGAGAGGCTGCTGTAACATGCCATAGACAGTCACTGTGGTGTGGGCTGGTGGGGGAATGTTTGGACATCTGTGTACCTGAAATGCCAGAGCCTATTTTGAGTTCCAGTTAGGGTTCCCACCTTTGCTAAAAAATCTTACTGGCCGGTGGGGAAGGCAGGAACAAAAGGGGGTGGGCGATGATGCTAAAGGGGGTGGAGACACACATTCAGATGCAAAATGGGGAGAAGAAACATGGACGAAGTTCAGAAGCCTGGAAAAAGAATTAAGTTTTGAGCAAAATGGAGGGCTTTTTTAAACTACATTGGCAGTATATTTGTAATACTGTTCCCAGCCTTTGCAGGTGTTTTACCGGCTAGGCTAGTAAAATACCGGCCAGGTGGCAACCCTAGTCCCAGTCCAGACCTGTGCCCAGCTGTCGATCTTTATCTGTGGAGTGGATTCAAGTCTGTGTGTATCAGAGGTACTTGGGATTACAAACAATGCATGCGCAACTACAGGAAAGGATATCTTCCAGGAGGTATTGAAATGTGTGAATGAAATAGGGCTGCCTTGGGATAAACTTGTGGGCCTGACCACAGATGGAGCACCCGCGATGTGCGGTCAAAAGAGTGGATTGGTTGGCAGGATCTGGGAGAAGATGCGCAAGGAAAACGGTGCATGTGGGCTTAAAGTTTATCACTGCATCATTCACCAGGAATCATTGTGAAAATGAAACATTATGAGCACCATAACACAAGCAGTTAAGTTCACAAGAGCTAGAGCTTTAAATCACCGCCAGTTCAAGGCTTGAGAAAGGGTCCTGCGAGACCCGAAACGTTGCCACTTGTTTGTCTGCTCATATGGTTGAGTAAATAAATTCACTTTGATACACTAAGAGAAACCGAACCTGGTTAGGGTGAGAAGGACTGAAAGGAGCCAAAAAGCCCTTCACAAGCAATAGCATGCAAAGTGAAGCCTTCTGAAATCAGAAGGTATTTACTTGTCTCATGCCATACATATAGCACTGCCTAGATAGCAATAATGAGAGTTGTATTCTCCCATAATGCATCATGGGCAGAGACATGAGTGATTTACATGTCTCTGCCCATGATGCATTATGGGAGAATAAAACTCTCATTTTTGCTATCTAGGCAATGCTATATGTATGGCATGAGACAAGTAAATACCTTCTGATTTCAGAAGGCTTCACTTTGCATGCTTTTGATACACTATTCAACTTACAGTGTGCTGCAGTGTATTGGACGTTTATGTTTAGAATATGGTGACTTGCCCTTTTACACAGAGGTGCGGTGGCTAAGCCAAGGAAAAGTGCTGAAAAGATGTTTTGAGTTGCGTGAGGAGATCTGTGAGTTTATGGAAAGCAACAGGAAAGACACAAGAGAGCTCCAGCACAAAAAGTTTCTGTGTGAGTTGGCATTTCTGTGTGACATCACAAGCCATCTTAATGCACTCAACCTGCAGCTTCGGGGTGGGACTGTGTGATCATAGACATGTACGCTTCAGTGAGGGCCTTTAAAAACAAGCTGAGCCTATGGGAGACGCAGATGCTGCAAGAAAACTTGTTCCATTTTCCATGCTGCCAAACCATGAAAGAGCAGTTCTCTACCACCATGTTCCCCAGTACACAGTTTGCCAAATTCACTCGCCGATTTGCTGACTTTGAGGCCCAAAGAAACATATCTGAAACGCAAACCTCCAAATGCAGCTGATTATTATATTCCATTTTAGGGAATGATCCCCATTTCGGTAGGTTTAATCTGGCGAAGTAGGTGGTCGAATTAAAATTTAAAAGGGAAGTATTCAACCATCGAAATTTCGAATATTCGCATAAAATTAAATTTGAATATTCGTATTATTCAAATTAGACTATTCGATGGTCGAATTTGCCTAATTTGCATATTCGAAATTCGAATTCAAATCTTTTTGAAAATTCGATCGAATATTCGAATCACTCATGTGAATTTATGTGAATTTACTAAATCTGCCCCCTTGACTCAATCCTGAGGATTTCCTCAGAGCCTAACCCCAGACATACATGAACTTGTATCCAAGATGAGATGACACCAAGTGGCACATTTACTAAGGGTCGAAGTGAATTTTCGAATGAAATTAGAATTTTTAAAATTCAAATTTAGAAGTAATTTTGGGCTACTTCGACTATCAAATAGCCCAAAATTCTATTCAAATTGAAAAAATTCAATTTGAATTTTGAAGTACTGGCCCTTTAAAATTTTTTGAATTTGACTATTCGTCACCTTAAAACTACCAAATTGCCATTGTAGCCTATGGGGTACCTCCTGGAAGCTTTCCTGTAAATTTTCTGGAAAATGTAATCGAATTTTTCCTGAAATTTTTTTTTTAAATCATTTGATTCAAACGATTTTAATCCGATCAAGAAACGCCCGTTTTCATTTGATTTTTTTTTTTTTATTGGAAATTCGACCAATAGTAAATCTGCCCCCAAGTGTCTGGAGATAGATGAAAGTACTTTATTGAGCCCTCGGGAAGGATTCTCCAGGAAAAGTTTTCTCTTTAAATTACTCTGTGTAAACCCTGCATAAAGATTTATGTTGTTTTATAGGAAATAACTTCTGTGCTGTGCTAGTTCCAGGTTCAGTATATACAATAAGGTCATTTAAATTTGTTTTTTATAAAGACTGAACCCGTCCTTGACTACGAGCATTTTTTTAAATTTTGGCCCACTGTTTATTTGAGTTTGACACATCTGCTTTATATACTTCTAGGGAGAAGCAGGTGATGTCTCAGATGGATGGGAGTTTGCATAGCTTACCTGCCACCCTTGGACTTTACTAGTAAATGTTGCAAGCATGAACCTTAGAGTGTAAGCTCTATTGGAGCAGGGACTGATCTCAACAACACAAGTATCTGCAGGGAAAATAGAAAATACCCAATAACCAATCGCGTAGCTACATTTTAGCAGAGCCTGCAACTGTAGGGAGACCTGGGGAACAATGGAGCCCAGTTGGTACACTCTTCAGCTCCCCCCTGCTCCCCTGACTGCATTCCCACTACTTAATATATACATTTGTCTACCTACTCACACATGTGGGCAGGTGGGCTAAGGGTAAAGGAATGTTTGTGGGAGGGTGGCAATTTTTTTTTTGCAGGGGTCCCAAACAAGTCAGTTTATGCCACTGCCAATAATGATATCCATAAGACCTTACCTTGGACTTTTCTTTGCAAATATTCTATAAACTAACTCAGCAGCATTTGATTTGGCCTAATCTTATCTGAAGACTCATAATGCAGTCATACAGTATATGGTTATAGAATTCAGAATTTTATAGTTTTTGAGACTACATTTTATGAATCCGATTCCAGTGGTTATTTGCCAGTCAAGAAAATTCTACCAGCATTTGACTATTTATCCTCAAATAGTTTTTATCTTACAGCCAATCTTAAAGGCTACCAGTCAAAGATCTTCAGCGGTTTGTTAAATAGTGAGCCCTTGTTATCTGACTGATCACTATGCAGAGATGACATCCTGAACTCGTCCAGTAAAACCTTGGCCAATGGTAACAAGAACTGTTTCCTGATTACGAGTAAATGATGTCAACATTTCCCTTGAACATGTCCCCGCTATTACTCAACATTACAAAGATCTCATTCTTGCATTGCATAGTGGATGCAATAACCTCTCCAAAGCACACGTTTCACCATCATTTCTGATATCATGCCCTATCCATTGTAGATAAATGTTTGCCAGCAGGTAGCCAATAAAACAATAAATGATACAGGTTACAAACCAGCCACTTAAAAAGTACTTTTTTTAACAAAAAAAAAAAAAACTTTGAAAATAAACAGTTAAAAAAAGAAAAAGTACTTGTTTGTGTTGTGTGTTATTCATGCAAATTCAAGAAAATTCCAGCAACAGTGCAAACACACATGAAGGATATAATAAAAGTCCTCTTTAGAAAAATATGCAGCATTGAAAAGAAAATTTTCCACTATAATAAACTTTATTATGAGTGATTGCTCCTTTTGTGGTTTTTTTTTGTAAAAAGCATTGTAACATATGAAAAACGTACGGGGGTCATTTATCAACACTGGGCAAATTTGCCCATGGCCAGTAATATTAGGTATGATTAAATATAAGTAAATATTTAATCGGGCAGACCGCTGTCTTCCAACAGTAGATGCTGTACATAGATCCATATATTACACCATAAATCAATTACAAAAATTGCACAGCTTCATACTGAAAAACATTTATTTGTGCAAACACAGCAAAAAGAAAATATAATTACAAACACATCTTTTTAACAGCAACCACAGTGCAGTGTTACCCCTCTGTCTGCCTACCTGTGCCAGCCACTCCCTCCAGTAACCAGTAGCAACCAATCAAATTGCTGCTTTCATTGATTTACTTGCAGCTGGCTTTAAAAAGTTAATCACTGATTGGTTGCTATAGGTAACTGCCCATGGGCAAATTTGCCCAGTGTTGATAAATGAGCTCCAGTGACTAAGTCCAGTTGATTTGACTTATTTCTACAGATATACCATGACCTGGATGAATGAGACTTTTCACAAACATTGTAACATATAGGGGAAAATTTTTCATTATTCACAAATTCGAGGGCTTTTAGCCCTCAAATTCGGCAGAAATTCGATATTAATTCGACTGTCGAATGGAAATTGAATAGTTTTAGGCTATTTTTTGAGCGCTATTCGACTTCTCAACAAAATAGTGAAATTTCGATCATTCGAGTGATCGAGGCATTCGATCGTACGAATGGTATTCGAGCAGGTAATAGAAAAAAAAGCCTATGGGGGGATTCCCATAGGCTTCTATTGCTATTCATTAGGTTCAATCTGGCGAAGTAGGCAGTCGAAGAAAATTTTAAAGTTGAAGTACTTCGATCATCGAATGGTCGAATGATCGAATGATCGAATATTCGATCTATTCGATCTATTTGATACGCTCGAATTTTGCATATTCAATGATCGAAGTGGCCAAATTTGCATATTCGAATATCCGATAAAATCGTACGATCGAATTCAATCGAACTTCGAATTATTCACGTGAATTTTGTAAATCTGCCCCATAGTGTGCAGTGGTGCAAGTATAACATGTAATTTTAAAATGTTTTTTATACTGTTGGTAGATGAGGTGTGACATATTAAGTGTGAGCAGAAGAAAAAGTGTAACTGTTTTTAAAAATAACATAGATTAGTTAGACATAATTTAGACATAGACATAATTTGCATGGTAAATGTCTATGATGTATAATTTAGATGATTATAACTAATTTGTAGTCTGGCATTACTTTTGTACTCTGTACTTTTTAATAATATATGTCCAGTTGGGCCATACATTTCAAAAAGTGTAATACAGAAAAGTACACCTTTTGTTTCTCTAGAAGGATCACTGCAAAACATGTGGGCAAATCTATCTAGGATTTTGGGTCTCGCATGTTGACAGAGCAATTCCAAAGGAGAAATCATTCCTGTACAAAATGTGCAGAGATAATTGCTCTGGGAGCCTCTGGAACAGAGAAAGCATCATCCTTAAAAACAAGCAGTTAGAAAATGTGTTCTTTCTGTGTACTGAACACTGCAGCATTCATTTATATAAGAGTACCTGCTAATAATGATAAGTTCCTCTCTGTTTCTGTAAACAAAGCAGTTGCTGCGCACTGACACGTACAGATGGACCTTTTATCCAGAATGCTTGGGGGCCTAAGGATTTACAGGATCTATCTGTAATTAAGATCATCATAACTATAGTTTGCTAAAATTATTTAAACATTATATTAATCCAGTAGAATTGTTTGCTACAATGATGGATTAATGTAGCTTTGTTAGGATCAAGTACAAGGTACTGCTTTATTATTTCAGAGAAACAAGAAAAATATGTAAAAATTTGATTTGTTATAATTGACTCTACTGGAGATGATCTTCCTGTAATTCTCATATTCTGGATAAAGAAAGAAAGCATAGGCTGGAAAGTATGAAGTACACACCTCAAGTTAATACTTGCCCTATTATGCTTTCATTTGTTTTAAAGTAGTTATTTTGTATGTGTATATTACAGAAAAATAACTAATTCATCTGAGCCTTTTACTTTTAATCCCATTTCTTTTCTACAGAATAAATCTTGCATGAAGATTTAATTTATAATTGCTTTTAGAACGCTCAGCATCTTTAGGGGGCTGGGGGATATAATTAACCACTTAGGTGCAGATTTACTATGAATTCAACTGGTGAGTAATTAGCGAATAAAATATTCGCCGGTTTTGAGCGCTTTTTGAATATTCCCCCAAAATTGTACGATCAAACGATTTTACGCAAAATTCGTACGAATCAAATATTCGCAGCATTCGATCGTACGAATAATATTCGATACGAAAACTTTAAAAAAAGCCTATGGGGGCTTCCCATAGGCTTCTAATGCAATTCAGTAGGTTCAATCTGGCGAAAATAGACTATTCGAGTGAATATTCGAATCCTTCACACAAAGTAAATCTGCCCCTAAGAGTATGGATTTTAAATAATTTAGTCACAAATGTCCCTCATGGGCAGGCAGGCCTGGATTTGTGGAAAGGCCACCTAGGCACGGGCCTAGGGTGACAGGATTTTAGGGGGCAGCATACTGCCAAACCACACCCACATTGGTTCAGAAACACTGGAGATAACGCAGGAGATACTATAATTTTTTTAATTTCCAATGCGCCAATCCTTATTGCTCCTGTCCTGATGATGAAAATTTTGCGAATAAAGGGCAGTATGGGGGCGATGAACGGCAGTGGGCCTAGGGGCGCCCACTATGTAAATCCGGCTGTGTGGGCAGGGATCCCCAACCTTTTTTACTCCTAAGCCACATTCATATATACAAAGAGTTGGGGAGCAACAGAAGCATCAAAAATGTTCCTGTCACGGTCGGCCAAACCAGAACAGATGCCAAGCACCCTGGTCTCAGCTCGTGCTTCACCAATAGTGTGACAGCCTTTGGCCTCGGGAGGAGCCCTCAGCTACTCAGATGCCACCTGGACTTAACGAGAGCAGCAAGGCAAAAGTTCTGACTAGCAAGGGGCACAAAGGTTAGCAAAGTCTTTGGGCAGAAGGTCACTGGACAGGATGGAGGCAGATAACGTAGTCAGATCAGGCCGGGTCAGGACAGGCAGAACACAGACGGATTCAGACAGTCCAAGGTCAAAACCAGGAAGACTAGCAGCCGGATGAGGCAGGATCGGAGTCAGATAACAGGCAAGGGTCAAACCAGGAGATCAGATCAGAATGGTCAGGCAGGCAGGGTCGGATTACAGAATGTAGAATAGTTGGGTTACAAGCCAAGGTCAGGAACACAGGAGTAGTCAGTAATAGGCAGGGGGTCACAACAGGAATCGGAAACAAGAATACTTAAATAGCACAAAGCTCAAAAGCACCAGGAACAAGGGGCAATGAATTTGCAGCAAAGTCCCTTTAAATATCTTTGAATTTTACGCCCATGCGTGCTGACATCATCACGCCAGCGCGCCTACACCTTTAAAGGAACTCGGAAGTGCGCCGCACCGCCTAGGAGAAGCCGGCGCCAGCTGCAAAAGAAGATGCGGCAGGCGTCCCTGCCGTCCCCCCACTGGACCACCAGGGTAGGTTTCTTACAGTTCCTGCGGTTGCCAAATATAAGATATAATTGATTATTTGGTAGCCTCTATGGGGATTTGCAGCCTACAAGAGGCTTTGTTTGGCCATAAATCTGGCTTTAATGCAACCAAAATGTGCATCCAATGCACTAAACACCTAGTTTGAGGCCACTGGGAGCAACATCCAAGAGGTTGCTTTGAAAAGGATCACCTTCCAAACAATCACCCTAATTCCATATACAGTAGTTGTTTATCTGTTGAGCCCTGGAGTTGTTACAGTTTCACAGCAGAATCAATCAATGACAGGAACAGCTTACTTTTGTATGGGTGACAGCGTTCCTACCATGTTCTGCAGTTATAGGAGAAATCCTCAACTGGATTGAAATGTATCTCATCTACTCTCATTCTAATCTCTTGGGATCATGGCAAGTGGAACTAACCCAACATCCATTCCCTAGTGGAGCAAATGCTGTTAAGATACAAACAAGACATCAAAAAAACATTCTTCACAACTTCACGATTTGTGGCCTACTGTACTTTATTCATTGCTGGCTTGTCAGTGCCTGTATAGAAACGTTATTCTGTACAAACCAGCTGCTCCATAAACATCACAATGATGGAATTTGTCTTGTGATGCCCAACATACAACCTGACTGAATGTGTACTATTTTATGACCATTTTGTTCTGGCACATACTGACGCTTTTTTGGAGAGTCAACTGTTTTGATTTGAATTAACTTAACTTCCACAATTCTTGAATCTGGTTTTTTTTTTTATTGTTTTCATGAATGATAAACGTTTACAGAATTAGGATGGATTCAGAGCCCTGGGTGTCCGTTTATCTTATGTTTGCTTAGAGACATATGCTGGTGTTTTTATGTGATGAACCCTTTCCAGCATCAATAAAGGACATGTGTTTTATGCCACCTTTGTAACTCAAAGCCTGCTGCATTATCTGGCATTAGCATAGACCCACCTGATACTGTAGTTAATAAAACTGGCAGCATTACATAATAATATTTGGTAGATAAATATATTAGTTAACAATCCTAAAGTTGGATTAGTTACTAGTTATTAAGCACCTAAAGTCTTAAAGTCTTTTTTGCCATTTATTCTGAAATGCTTTAAGAAAAAAAACCACTTTACAGTAAAAACAGGAACCTGGCTTTTACTATACAAATAAAAACAATACAGTAAATACAAATAAAAACAAAAACCTGGTGCTGATTCTACCCACTCTATTACTATTATTATCACCCATTTATCTCTAGACCCTTTGTCAAATGAAAGCTCATACTTCTAGGTACCATAATGTGTGAGTCTGGTCTTGCTTGGTCCTCCTGCCTCTACAATTAGTTGTTAAATACTCCTTTTATGGGAGAAGTTTTTTTAGTTTTTTTTCAAAAGCAAAGAGGAATAAAGAAACCAAACAGCTTTTCCTACATTTTAGCAAGTATTCACAATGCAACCTCAGCAGGTGGAATGATGATGACAGGATAAATCTAGCACCCTGGATTTGGCCTCATACTAAATGGAAAATATGATGTGATTAGACTAATTGTGGTACAATAAATCAGTCTGAACCCATATAGTAGGTATCTTATTCAAAGATACATTGACGGGCCCCATTAGATAAAATCTTTACCTATCAAAGGTTGCTGTGTAAATGTGCACTCCATTATCCATTACTGGGATTGAAGATATCAGTGGTTATAATGGTGATATTATTATTACTGGGGACAATGGATATTTAGGTGCCAAGGAGGGCGTCCTAGATACCAATTTTACCCCTGTGCCCACTGATTTCTAGTTATGCCACAGATCTCTACATACTTTTTTACACACTGTTTCTGTGCAATTTTTCCTTGGATTATATCATTTTCATTCTGCAACCCTCAAGATCAACTCCTAGCACTCCTAGTTGAAGTCCTTCTAGTTGTAGTACCTTAGATTGCCTGACCCTATCACAATGTCTGTACGTGCATCTGTTCACTTCCTTAACGCTTGTATTTTTTCAAAAAGGTGACTTTAAAATTCAGTCAACAGATATGATAAAAGGCATACATCCATATAAATCAAACCTTATTTGCTGCCTATGAGGGAAAAGAGGACCGTGGTTGTTGCACAACTGAAACAGCTGCAGGCAGAAACTGAGCCCATTGTTAAAATGTTTGAGGATCCAGAGACCACTCGCCAGATGCAGTCTACCAGGTGCTGGCTGAGCACAGTTCTAGTTTAAAATCAGTAAATTAAATTTAGCTTTTTATCTCGGCTTCATTTATGTATATGGTCAGACGTTGCAGCTGAGAGAATTATTTGCTGAAGCCGTGCAGCCTGTTTGACTGGCCAATATAGGTTGATACGGTAATCTGCAAAATCATTTTTCAATTTGTCCCTGAATAAATTCCTTTCCAGACTGGTACCTAAGCCCTGTTTGGTTGAAAAAGGAAAAAAAAGTCTGTATGAATAGTTAAGCTTGCCCAGCCTGCATCTCAGATGGGTCCATAAGGAGCAGATAGAGGGGTGAGATAGTGGTTAAATATGAAGGGAATTTGGCTAACCACATTCTCCTCTTCTGTACCTAAAATTGCTCTGAAAAAACAAAGGGTAGGATTTGGGTGGAATCAACTGTAGAATTAAAGTCATTACCATTTCAATTTTGCACCATTTATCAAATAATAAAAACTACAGATATTTCTTGCACTTTCATAACACCTGAATTGGGAATTTGCCCTTATACGGCAGTGTCACCCAATGTAACCTACAGCACTTAATACAGTATCTTAATACTGTATCCTACCCTTCCATTGAGACTGTAAGCCCTATGGGGCAGGGAACGCCATCCTTTTGCCTCCTAGACAATAAGCACTTAATATGTATTTTAACTGTACTTTATTTTTATGTGTATTGTATTTTTATACTTATTATTTTAATGATCCCCCTGTTTCTTCTACCAGTTTATTGTTCTGCTATACAGTGCTTTGACCTCAAGAAGCACTATACAAATTAAAATATAGAAAAATATACATGCTAGTGTTATTTTAAAGAGACGTAATTTCCTGCCCAATGCAACTTTGTAATAAGTGGGCAGATGGATAAAAAAAAAAAAGTCCATTTATCAGGAATTTTAATAAAGTAAATGGACGCCATAAACTGTCAACTGGATTATATTTATAAACTGAAATATTTGATCAGGCTGTAGATGCTTACCAGCTGGGTAAGGAAGAGATACTAAAGAGGCATTTATTAAAATCAATTAAGATTATACTGATAAAATATATGCTCTTTGTTTGCATTGGCAATGAAATGAAATTATATGCCCTGCACAGAGTGTCCTAATTTATAAAATAGAAACGCTGGGTGGTATGGTAACACGATGTGGACAGTCTGTCATGGAAAATGCTGAATTCTTTTGTTTCTACTATATAAAATACTTTTCATTTTAGAAGACAAATGAAAGACTGGAGAGTCATGTTTGAGTTTGCAGCAGATAGAGAATAAGGTTAGTGACTACACAGTGCACCCAGAACATAATGTACAAAGAGACAGTCTATCATTTTCTCCTCTCATGTACTGTATCTGTCCCACAGGAGCCCTCTGTTCACTCCCATTCAGTCTCTCAAGCACAGATATTACTGTAATGAACCTGAACTGAGAATTCTCTCTCAATTACTGAAGCGACAGGGACACAAGTGCCATGGTCTCACTGTGCCGCTTGTGCTTTATGCTTACCTGCTGTGACAACTAGAAGCTTGCTAATTAACATTAATTGGCACTAATAACAAGCGAGATGGCATTTTATTCAATGTTCGGAACACAAATGAGCAAACAACAAGTAAGCACACATTTTGGGAAATTATATTGATGTGACTTACAAAAAAAACAATGTAACTGTACAACTGGACTAAACCCTGCACTGGGTGTTCCTGTTTGAATTACAAAGATTATTCTATTTAGGCAGGAATACGGCCATCAGGATAAAGAGTATGTAATATCAGGATTAAACAAATGTGTTCAAAACATTTTTCTTTACTTCTGAAAAGCTTTTGGTCACTAGGTATATTTTTTGTATATTATAAGGTTGATGATGTTCTGTCCTAATGGAAAATGGAAATTCATGGTGATTATCAGCACCTTTGGTGTTACAATATGCCATCAAATGATTTGATGAGCACTTACCTACAAGAGGCTATACACAGTCAGGTCTCTAACTGAGCAGATCTGGACCCAATTTTGCCACCTATGTGACCCGTCAGACAAGGATACTATTAAAACACCAATTGTCTCATGGGATTTTCAAATCAGCCCAAAGATCGACCAGTTATCATTCGGGCAGCCCCATACGCAGGCATATTCTGTATCTATTAGTTTGAAGAAGCCAAATCTGCCAGCTTAACTGATATGATATAATGACAAGAATTTAGAGCATTTACACTGGCAAGTGTAACAATCATGCAGTTTGGAATTTGGCAATTGCATAGCTCTACCACAACACCTATAGGCATATATAAACTGAAATGGTGGTCCCCACACATCCAGTCAGCATGCAAATACAAGTTTAAGGGTCCTTGTCCTCTGTAATGTATTCCAGGGTGATTATACTTTCTTCTTTTATATATATATATAAATTGGATACAATTCCTTATTTCACCAAAATGTCCATAAAAGACTCCATGGTTGATAAAATCTGTTTTTTGTTGACTTGTATTGACTTTAAATGGAATGTTAACATAGCACTAATGAATCTGCATGTACACCAAATGGTCAATTCAAGCCCCCCCTGATACCAGGAATCCCCTCTGTTAACATAGCAAGCTTAACAATCTATATAATATAAGTGATGCCTCTTCCAGGAGTTAGATGGAGGTAGCAATTGATTCCCAGAAAGACAAGAGATCCATTATGAGTCTTCTCTCCTGGAAAACACGAAGTTCAGTTTAATCAATACTTCTGCTTTGCATTGATTCATGCTCTCTCTTCCTCGTAAGCTGCTTTAGCAAATGTAAAGTAAATATATCTGCCCTGAAGTGTTCCAGCATTAGGAGTCATTTGTGGGAAGGAATTAGCTCCGATGTTGATAAAGTAAGCTTTTCTATGCCACACAGCAGTGGCAGAATGGCTTCAAATAGGGCTTCCCGCATTCCACACTCAGGTGTTGATCTTACTAGCAACTACTTTAGTTTGTAATCAGTAAACTGACAAGTGTACAGTAGAGCCAATTTCTTGCATTCTCCAAAAACTAATTAAAATGTATACTGTGGATTCTGAGCAATTTATTCCAGGGATGTTCAAATGACAGCCCTCCATATGGTATTAGGGATATAACTAAGATGCAGAATTGAAGGACCTGTGGGGCACTGAATACTGATATTCAGTTTCATTATATAGTATGTTTATTTAAAAGTTTCAATTCCAAAATATAAGGGCCCTTATGAAAATGAATTCTATAAATTCATGAGTTCACAACAATCACCATATTAACTATTGTGTTTTTCCTGTAGGTACAGGGGTGTCTGTTTAGAGTAATGTGTATATTAGGGATGCACCGAATCCAGGATTCGGTTCGGGATTCGGACATTTTCAGCAGGATTCGGCCAAATCGTTCTGCCTGGCTGCATATCATTCTGCATATGCAAATTAGGGCCAGGGAGGGAAATCACCTGATGTTTTGGTACAAAACAAGGAAGGAAAAAAATGTTTTCCCCTTCCCACCCATAATTTGCATATGCAAATTAGGGGTCAGATTCAGTTCAGTATTCAGCCAAATCTTTAGGGAAAGATTCAGGGTTTCGGCAGAATCCAAAATAGTGGATTCGGTGCATCCCTAGTGTATATTACTCCCACAATGAGTGCTCAGATGTCTTTATTGGGGAGCAAGCATAAGTAGCTAGCAGAGATGAGTAACCCCAGAATTGAGGCATTGATTGTATGCAGTGGAGGATATATTCCACTGAGTTTAACAGATGTATCACTTTTCTAAGAAAAGGAAACAGCGATGTGAAACTGTGTACAGGTATATGATCTATTATGCCGAATGCTTGAGATCTTTCTGTAAAAATAGAGGTGACCACAGAAAAATGCACCTACTTTTTCTTCATTCCTATGGAATTTTTAGAAATATATTTATCAATGGGTGATCAATGGGTGAATGAGTTCACTATGAGACTGAGTTCACTATAGGAATGAATGAAAGTGGGAGAATTTTTCTGTGCTCTAAATTCACACATTTCCTAGCATAGGTTCCCCCACCTGGGGTTGACAGCTCTGCTTTCATAGTGCATTTACACGCCAGTCTCCACACTAGTCATAAACATGTCTCAGAAAGTCTCCAATAGCCCGAGCTCAGTCAGAACTAGTGACGTACCATGAAGTGTGGAATGAACTTTAAATGTAGGTTTATGGGATAGCATACCATTTTAAAGGTTCAAGCTCCATTTAAAGTTCATTCCACACTTGATGGTATGGTAAAATGATGCTTTCACACCCTAAGTCATATGGCATATGCTCTATAAAAATATACTGGGGGTGGATATTTTATTAATGCATACACCTACCAAAGTTCCTGCATTTTTTTTTTGTTTTGTATTACCCATAAAACATTATAAAAAGAAAAATGAATTAAAATTGCAGGCAGCTGCTTGATGGAAGACAAACATATGCAACTAATGGGACAGTTTGTCTCCATTTGTCCCCTTTTGGATTGTGTAATGTAATTCATTGGATTTATTATTACAATTGTATTTATTAGCATTGTTTTACTGCAGGTTGGCAACATATTTTTCCTGAGGGTTCTTGCGTGTGTCACAATCTGTGTGTCAGGAAGCCTGGGGCAGTTTGGAAGATATAACTCTTTAGTGAGCAGGAGACTCCTGCCAAGACCAGACTTCCATGACACCCTGTTTGGAACATCAGAGAACCTGCATTTGGCAGAGTTTGATCCAAAGTGTGGTACAGAGAAGGGTCAGACAGAATTGTGATAAAAAACAGACTCATAGTCAGGGTAAGCAAAGAAAACAAATAAGGAACAAGCACAAAATCAATAGCCAGGACACTAAATCAAATTAGAGAGACTTATGCAGGAACTGAAGAATACAGAGTCAGCTTGAGCAAGAATTGCTCTTTCATTGCCAAAGAGCACTAAATTGCATCAGAATGTGTGCAGCACCATGTGTCAATCTACATGCTGACATCACAACGTATCAACGTGTCATGATGCAACATGAAACAGAAAGAGGAGGTGTGACATAATTGTGAACAGGGATAGTATGATGTTTTTGGGGATTTGAACAAATAAACAGGACAGCAATAGCACCCACTATATCAGAGGCAACTATGTGACTTTTTATAGCATAAATGGAATATACCACAAGTACTGTGTAAGATAGTACAGGTTTGGGACCCATAATCCAGAAAGCTCCGAATTACAGAGAGGCCTTCTCCCATACACTTACTTGTATCCAAATAATCCACATTTTAAGTGCTTTCCTTTTTCTCTATAAAAATAAAACAGTACCTTGTACTTGGTCCAAACTAAGATAGAGAATAAGGTTAGTGACTACACAGTGCACCCAGAACATAATGTACAAAGAGACA